>CM060316.1:114818106-114830606 GCA_030674155.1 Stramonita haemastoma
ATCAGAGACCTCAGCTTCTCTGGGGGCCGGCATATTGAGGGCGGCGCCCATCTCCTCTCCCTCGCTGCTTTACCTTCTCTGACCCTAAGGAGGGCAGGTACCCATTTACACCTGGGTGAACTGGGGAACTGTGATGAAGCCAAGGCGTGCAAATGGTCACCCATCCACTTGGTAACCACGCTCGATGCTGCTTAACCTTAGCTTGGGAAACGTGAGTGCTCTGACCACTGAGCTATCCCATCCCTGTAGATCTACACATGTAGGCTTTACAATTCGCGGATGGGCATCCAGAGCTGATTCATACACGGTGACCACAGGGTGACAGCTGCTATTCTTAATGAAGCGGTCAGCTAGCCATTCTTTGAAACACGTAACAGGTGAGACGAGAATTTCGGATACTAGATAACTGTTGGGGAGAAGTAAAACTGGATAAAGAAAGAGGAAAACCAACAGATGAATAGATACACGAATAGATGCTTTGATGAATAAATGAACAAGAATATTCATCATCATCAAACTGGTAAAACATTCTGATTACAGCTGCCTCCACAGAAACGAAGTCATGCTGGCTAAAATCCGAAAATCCTATAGCAGAAAACACACACACGCACGCACGCACAGACAGACAGACAGACACACACCCACACCCCCCCCCACACACCCCCCCCACACACACACACAAGCAAACATACAACTCGATTTTTATGAATCTGTGACTAATCATTTTTAAAATTGATACAGAAGTTGTAAATGTTTACTTGCACTTCTTTCCCCCCCACTACTATGTCCTCATGACCACCCCATTTTTGTTTTAAAATTGCACAATGTTCAATTATTGCTTGATTGAAATCACGGTACATTAGAAATCAACAGCCTAACTTAACAGCTTAACAGCCTGAGGTTCACACAGGATAATGTACTCTGTCTCACTCACTCATCTCACCTGGGTATCATTGTGCGACTGTCAAGTACACACTGGATGAGAAGTTTGCGTGCATGACTCTTTTCAAACATCTGGCCACATACCCCTACATCAAAGGATTTTTTCCCCATTATAGAAAAATATAGGTTGTTGTGCCTAAAGTTTGTCGCGAATGTTGTTGTGCGTTCCCCAGCTTAACACTCTGGGGGGCTGTCACCCAGAATGTGCACTCTGACTCACTCATCCTTCGCACCTGGGAATCACTGCGAGATTGAAATTGCACACTGAGAGAAGTTTGGTGTATGACTGTTTTCAAATACCTCGCCATATAAGCAGCCATATTGCTACTATTTTCTTCAAGGGGAGAGAGAGAGAGAGAGAGAGAGAGAGAGAGAGAGGAGAGAGAGGAGAGAGAGAGAGAGAGAGATTCAGATTGGAGCCACTTTGTGAAAGTGATAAACACAGTAATTATTAACACAAAAAAGAGATAGGGAGATATACAAACAGACATGTGCGCGCACACACACGCACACGCACACACAACACACACACACAACACACACAGATAGAGAGAGACACAGAGAGACAGAGACAGAGAGAGAGAAAGAAGTCAAATTCTTTTATTTCGAGGATGATGAATAATCACTCATGTGCCTCTTTTTACATCCAGTCCCCGCCCCTTACATCAAAATAGAAAGAGACAGAGAGAGACAGAGACAGAGAGAGTTCTCTAAGGTCAGGAAAGATTGGTGGACAGAACCAAACTGTGAGATAAAGCTAGCAACCCTCTTAAGCTTCCAGCCCTACGTCAGTAAGTAGTCCGTTACAATTTATTGTGGGTGTGTAGTAGTGGGGAGGGAAAACAGAGAGTGGGCGTGGAATGCCCGAGATGTTGGGCTTGACCTCTATCAGGTCAAGGTTGAGGAGGTTTTAAATTACCTGCCCTTTGTTTGTTGACCTGGATTCTGCTTCTACTGAACGACAGAAAAGTCTTATGACAAGAAAGAAGAGGGGAGGGAGGGATGATAAAAAGAGGAAGAAAAAGAAAGGAAGTATAAGAAAGTGCAAGGACAAGGAAGCAATATATATAGCAGCTGTAAGTTACATCAGATGGAGAAACCACTTGTGGTTAGTGTTTCGACCTTCACTGTGTACAAAGATTTAAAGCCTTCAATGAAAGCCACTCGAAAGGATCTGAGACATCATTTGCATGTAATCAGCCCCTGTCGCCCGTATAGGCCACGTGTCCTTGATCTTCTCTCTCGTCTCTCTCAGTCTCTTCCTGTCTCCTGTCTGTCTTCTGTCTGTCTGTCTGCTCTTCTCTCTCTCTCTCTCTCTCTCTCTCTCTCTCTCTCATCTCTCTCTCTCTCTCTCTCTACTCTCTCCTTCTCTCTCTCTCCTCTCTGCAAGGAACGTTCTACTCTTCCAAAATGCGGAACAGGTTTTGACATGTGCGTAAGCTCCGAAGTTTATAGTCTCACCCGAGGGACTTCCGTGGGAATGGAGTCCGCACTGATGTTAACTGTAAGGGAAAACTCCCCTTGATAAGATGCCTCTGAGGTGACCGAACCTCGGCAGTCAGATGAAGAGCGTACCGCTCTAACCGCTATCCCACCCCCATCCAGGGAGTATATAAATCCCCACTAAGCGGAGATTCGAACCGCTGCTCTCTTGCCCTGTTACCGTCAGATGATGAGTAGGACACGACGCAGTAATGGCCTGGCCATTTCCCCTGAGAGATGTAGGTATAGATAGGCAGATTGCACGTCAGGGGTGTGCCCCTGGATAGCGCAGAGAACACGTTGTGATTGTATGCCCCATGTGGAGGTCAGTTTATGTGTTACATGTGACGTTATATGTCCACAAAAAATCGATTTTTGCAGTACTAGTGTTGACAGAAACTTCACAGCTCATATCTATTGAGTTTCCTTCCTTTTTTATGTATACTGTGTGAGCAGGATTCTGTCGTCAGATGTTGATGCCTGTATTTTCTGTTTTATGTATTTTCTGTTGTCCGATTAATGCCTTTTGTTTGTATTTTATGTGTTTCCAAATTATGACCCGGATTCTGTTGTCAGATGCAATGACTGTAGTTCCTATGGGTTTTTTTTTATGAGTTCCTAAATCATGAAGGGGATTCTGTCGTAAGATGTAATGCCTGTAGTTTCTATTTCATGTTATTTTCCCTAAACTACCAGGAGAGGGGATGGGCACGGCCAGGTTTCACTTGCCCTCATGTGGCCACACTTTCTGAACAGTTCAGCGTAGAACCTCAACTGTAACGACTTTTCAGCGCAGGAAGTTGAGGGACAGTTAGTCAAGAAGTCAGTTCAAGAGAAGTGGATGATTTACTGTACCAGATATGCTTGAATTTTAGTGTTGTTGTTGTTGTTGTGCGTTCCTCAGCTTAACACTCTGGGGTTCACCCAGAATGTGCACTCTGACTCACTCGTCCCACCTTGGAATCATTGTCGAGATTGAAATTGCGCACTGAATAAGAGGTTTGCGTGTATGACTGTTTTCAAGTACCTCGCCATAATAGGCAGCCATTCTGCGACTTCAAAGGAGTGAATTTTGTTACATTCAGATTATTTTCCTCCGCTTCTGTGTCAAAAAGTATGATTTTATCTTGAAGTGAAAATAGCAACAGCGGAAAATAAAGAGGCAACAGTAAAACAAACAAACAAAAAGCAAACAAAAACATCGTTTACCTGATAAAATCACCTTTTGCAATAGGCCTAACCGCTGACATGATGAATGATTGACTATAGGTCTAAAAGCTTATATAATTACTAATACAGACAACAGCTGTGATGGACAACAACAGTTAACAGTGACATAACAATTAACAACAACAACAACAACAATTAACGATTACATAACAATCGACAACAACAGGGCCAGTTGACATCAACAAATGAGTGATAGCAGCAGCAGCTGATGTTGACGCACTAATGTAAACTTATTCTGAAAAATCTGACCTGGCTTCCAGACAACCCTCCTTCAGAGAGAGAGAGAGGGGGGAAGGGGGGAAGAGAGACAAGAGAGAGAAGAGAACAATGAACAAATTTTATTTATAGAAGGTAATAGAAAAAGCATAACAACTGCTTTTTTACACCTAGCCCATGGGGGGGGGTAGAAGAGAAAATCAAACAAAAGTAAATAATTTACCATACAGAGAGAGGAGAGAGATGAGAGAGAGAGAGAGACAGACAGACAGACAGACAGGGCAGACAGACAGACGACAGACAGACAGCAGACAGACAGACAGACAGACAGACAGAGGCATTAGTTGCACACGGATTCTGTGAACTAAAGTCGATAATACGGGAGCTTACGTGCGTGTTATCTTCAATGAAACGATTAGCTTGAAACTTAACGTGACTCTCTCTCTCTCTCTCTCTCTCTCTCTCTCTCTCTCTCTCTCTCTCTTCTCTCTCTCTCTCTCTCTCTCTCTCTCTCTCTCTTCTCTCTCTCTCTCTCTCCTCCCTCTCCCCTCTCTCTCTCTGATCTTTTTCTCTGTCTTCATCTCTGTTCTTCTCTCTGTTCTGTCTCTCTCTCTCGTCTCTCTCTCTCTCTCTCTCTCTCTCTCTCTCTCTCTCTCTCTCTCTCATCTCCTCCTCTCTCTCCTCTCCCTCTCTCTCCCCCCTCCTCCCTCCTCTCCCCTCTTCTGTCTCGTCTCTGTCTGTCTGTCTGTCTGTCTGTCTGTCTGTCTGTCTTCTGTCTCTCTCTCTCTCTCCTCTCTCTCTCTCTCTCTCTCTCTCTCTCTCTCTCTCTCTCTCCTCTCTCTCCCCCCTCTCTTCTCCCCCCCTCTCTCTCTGAAATCTAATTTTCTCTTCTTTTTTTTTTACATGGATGGCTTGATTTTGAAAAAAAAAGAAAAAAAGAAAGAAAAGCAAATGCATTGTTGATTCAGTGTACCATCTGAAATTAAAAGTTTGGCTGTAATTTGACTTTCGCACACACACATACACAGACACAGACACAGACAAACACACACACACACACAGCCACACACACATGCACACACACACACATGCACACACACATGCACACACACACACATGCACACACACACACACACACACACACACACACACACACACACACACACACACACACACACACACACACACACACACACAATCCGGTATCACTTTATGTGGAAGGACGTAAAATTGAAGACTACACACACACACACACACTTTTTCCACACATACCCCCCTTGTTTTCTCCTTTCTCCCTGGGCTTCGACGTTTTGTCATTTGAAAAAAAAAAGTGCTTTTGTACGTGGCAGAAACAGCAGCTGGGCTGTGATATCGATAGGAAAATGATATGTACTACTACGTGGGTTTGCCCTTTGCCTGCTGGATTTGAAACCATCTGTCTGTCTGTCTGTCTGTCTGTCTCTCTGTCTGTCTGTCTGTCTCTGTCTCTGTCTCGTCTCTCTGTCTCTCTCTCTGTCTCTCTCTCTGTCTCTCTCTCTGTCTCTTCTCTCTCTCTCTCTCTCTCTCTCTCTCTCTCTCTCTCATCCTCCACACACACACACACACACACACACAACACACACAGACATACAACACACACGCACTCATACATACATCTACATACATACATACATACATACATACATATAACACACACAACACGCAGAGAGAGAAGAGACACACACACACACACACACACGCACGCACGCACGCACCGCACGCACGCACGCAAATACACACACACTCATACACACTACACACACACACATAGACACATGCATACACACACAACTACACACAACACACACACACACACACACACACACACGCACGCACGCACGCACGCACGCACGCACGCACCACACACACACACAACACACACACACACACACAACTCTGATACACCACACCCTTTATGTAATGAAGCAACAGAAGATAAAGTACATTTTGTTTAAAGTTGTCCTACCTTAAAATGACATGTGGTAAAAATATATATCCCAGCAAAATATTCGAGCCAGCCAAACGCATTTAGATTATGTTTTGTCCTAGGATGTTAGCAATCTTAATGCCCTTATAAATCCTCATATTTTTCTTAGAAAATCCTTATATTCAAGCAACCCTAATCCTAATATCATTTATCAAAACGATATTTAGCTTTGTATCAATTTGAAGCAAATCTTTTAAAATAAGGGATACTGTGATGTCCTAGGGGTTGATTTTCCACTGTGGATTTATTTGAATTTGTCTGTCACCGCTATACTTTACGTGTATTTCTATCATTAATCAATGAGTTCATCATCAAGATCCTTCACGTTTGGGACACCAGCCTCTTTAGGACTCAATCTTTTCAGAGATCTATACGAGTTCTCTATCTCACTCACTCACTCTGGGGGCTGGATAGCCTAGTGGTCAGACCATGGCGCTTGCAATCTGACGATCCTGCTTCGATTAAGGGGATATTTTCCCCTGAAGTTAACATCAGTGCAGACTCCACTCACCCCAAAAGTCCTTTGGATGAGACCCCGTGCGAACACACGCAGAATATCATGCGCACACGTTAAAATCCGTGCCACTTTTTGAAAGACTAGGCTATTGTGTGCCGGTGGGAACGGATGACAAAATTTACAAAACTGCATACACACTGGGACTGGATGTAAAAAAAACCCCACATGAGTGCGTATTCCATTATCCTTGATAAAAAAGAAAAAGAGTAGATAAATAAATTAATGAAACTATTTGTTGTCTGTCTACCCTCCCCTATCAAAATGAATAAATGATTGGATAACGAATAGTTGAACAAAGAAATAAACAGAGAGTGAGAAAAAGGCTGTGTTCTGTCATAAACGTTAGCTTCATATAATACAAGGCCTGAATCAGTTTCTCGCCATCATCCCCCCCCCCTCCCCTCACACACCACACACACACACACACACACACACACACACACACACACACACACACACACACACACACACACACACACACACACACACGCACGCACGCACGCACACACGCATGCACGCACGCACGCACGCACATATTCCCTCATATTTTCGACAGCTTGCAGAGAATCGAATTTCGAAAAAAAAAAGCTTCGGGACTGGGGGAGTCAAATTCTCCTTTTAAACAGTTCTTCACCCACTTAGATCCGGCAACCTCGGTATTTTCTAAAGAGTGTTGTCCCCTATCCTATTTTTAGCTTGTTTGTTTGGTGGGAGGTTTTGTGGTTGTTTTTTTGATTTGGTTTGTGTTTTTTTATGTGTGTTTGTGTGGCTGTTTTTGTGTGTGTGTGGTGTGGTGCGTGCGTGCGTGCTCGCGTGCGTGCGTGCATGCGTGTGTTTTGTGTTACTTATTCCAATTAAAGTTTTGATTTCAATGTGTTTTGCTTCGACGTGATTAAGTATAATCAAGCAGTTAGAATGAAAAGAAATCACATGCTTATTAAGTACATGCTCGAGTGGATAGGTTGAAGTGGTCTCTTGGGTGTGAATAATTATGTTATGACTTGTAGGCCTGGTTTTCGGGTGCTATTTTTTTTCTTTCTTTGTTTTCTAGAATTTTTTCGTTCTGTCATTTTTTTTTCTCCGTCTTCTTCTCATGGTGATGTTTTAAGAATTTGTTTGAATGTGTAGGAGTGTTCTTTATCAATATCTCTATTTGCGTGATTCTAAAAGTTTATTTCATAAGTTTTGTGCCATCCCCCCCCCCCCCTCCCTTTCTTTCGTTTCTCTTTTTTCTTTCTTTCTTCTTCTTACTTTTGGTCATGTGACATATTTTATCGGTTCTCTCTCTGTCTCTCTGTCTGTCTGCCTCTCTCTCTCCTGTCTCTGTCTCTGTCACTTCTCTCTCTCTCTCTCTCTCTCTCTCTCTCTCTCTCTCTCTCTCTCTCTCTCTCTCTCTCTCTCTCTCTCTAGCTTTTGCACTGATAAAGCAAAGTGTTGGAAGGCAGCGTATGAATGGCGTTACATCTATACTGATGGAAATTTGAGATTTGAATGAGATTTCACGCCCATGAACGTTAACATAATGCATAAACAATGATGCTGAAGTGGTGAAGACAATGGTGATATAGGTTTGGATTGTGATCACCGATAGTGATGACGCTCTTTGTCATGGCTGTGTTGAGTAGGATGTAAACGAGGAGGCTCTTGGTCATGTTATGCATTTCAATGTTTTGCATTTCTAGACAATTGATTGAAGTTTTTTCATTTGCTTATTACACTCCCCTACGCCCCTTCCACTTGTATTGTGGCCCAAGGCCAAAGTACATTAAAATGTTCAGTGTTCTCTCTCTCTCTCTCTCTCTCTCTCTCTCTCTCTCTCTCTCTCTCTCTCTCTCTCTCTCTCTCTCTCTCTCTCTCTCCCCTTCTCTCTCTCTCTCTCTTCTTTCTTTCTTTCTTTCTTTTTTTTTTCTCTTTGATATTATCATCATTATAAATGGAATATTATTATAATAAATGGAATGTATGTGGCACTATACCTGTAAAAACAAACCAAAGTGCTTGCATTCAACCTATTCCTACACGTGCAACACAATACAGTAGTCATTGTTGTTGTTGGTACCACATTTCATTGGAAAAAGGGATCGCCTTTTAATTATATTCCTCTGTGTGTGTGTAGTAGTCTTTAATTTTACGTCCTTCCACATAAAGTGATACCGGTCTGTGTGTGTGTGTGTGTGTGTGTGTGTGTGTGTGTGTGTGTGTGTGTGTGTGTGTGTGTGTGTGTGTGTGTGTGTGCAGGTATTTTTGCTTACCTGAACTTCCTGGTACCTGCCAAACGCAAGGAGATTTTGGACATTCTCATCAATGGCCTCAAGCGAATGGAGTACCGAGGCTACGACTCGGCAGGTAGGATATACTGCGTCTCACCTTTTGTATCCGTGTGTGTGTGTGTGTGTGTGTGTGTGTGTGTGTGTGTGTGTGTGTGTGTGTGTGTGTGTGTGAGTGAGTGTGAGACAGACAGACAGACAGACAGACAGACAGACAGACAGAGATCATGTGCGTGTCTGTCTCTCTATCTGTATCTATCTGTCTGTATGCCTGTGTATGGGGACCTGATAGCTCAATGGTCAGAGCACTCGCTTTCCCCAAGCTAAACTTAAGCATCAGTCAACGTGGTTACCAAGTGGATGGGTGACCGTTTGCCAGTCTTGGCTTCAGTACAGCCCCCCCCCCCCTCCCCCAAGTTCACCCAGCTGTCAATGGGTACCTGCCATTTCTTAGGGTCAGGGAAGGTAAAGCAGCGAGGGAAAGGAGATGGGCGCCGCCCTCAATATGCTGGCCCTTAGAGAAACTGAGGTCTCTGATGCCTCGCCCCCCAGCGGCCTCATAGGTGATGGGAACACCTTGACTTTTTTTTTTACCTTTACTTTGACCTTTACCTTGACCTTAACATTGACCTTGACCCGTATCTGTGTGCAGGCCTTGCCATCGAGGGGAAGGCGAAAGGCAGTCAGCCCCAGATCATCAAGCAGACGGGCAAAGTCAGCAGGCTGGAGGAGGAAATCAAAGGTAAGCTGAACTGCAGCCTAGAGGAACACCACTGTCATTTGCTGTCCAGACAGACCCCTTGGCTTTGTGCAAGCAGGCACACTGTGGCATGGGATTTTTTGCATGTGGTTTTTGTTTGTTTTTTTGCTTTTTGTGTGTGTGTGTGTGTGTGTGTGTTGTGTGTCTGTATGTCTGTGTGTGTGTGTGTGTGTGTGTGTGTGTGTGTGTGTCTGTTGTGTGTGTGTGTTGTGTGGTGTGTGTGTGTGTGTGTGTGTGTGTGTGTGTGTGTGTGTGGTGCGCGCATGCGCGCATGCGCGTGCGTTGGTTTCGTGCATCTTTTATTTTTTAAGGGATTTTTGGTTTGTTTGGTGTGCCTGCAGCCGAATGCCTTCTGTCTGTTGTCTGTTTGGTCTGCTTCTGTCTCTGTCTCTTCTTCTTTTTGTCTATTTGTTTGCTTCTGTTTGTCTGGCTGGCTGGCTGTTCATGTTTCTTTCTTTCATTCTTTTCTTTCTTTTTTTTTTAAATAGATGCTCTCTCTCTCTCTCTCTCCTCTCTCTTCTCTCTCTCTCTCTCTCTCTCTCTCTCTCTCTCTCTCTCTCTCTCTCTCTCTCATAATGAAGCAGGCTAGAGCAGAAAGAAAGGACATGTCAAACTGACCACATGTGTTTGTTGAGGGCAGGACTGTCAGTGAGACCAACAACAAAAAATGTTTGATCATTATTTGCCTTTTTCCTCAGGGTTTTTTTATATAAGATTTGGTGTAAGATTGGTTTAAAGCTTAATATAACTTAAATGGCCAACCTTGGTTTTAAAGCCGAATATAGTTTAAATTTCCAACCTTGGTTTAAAAGCTGAATATAGCTTAAATTTCTAACATTGGTTTTAAGCTGAATGTAGCTTAAATTTCCAACCTAGTAAACACATTAAAGTTATTTTACAACCAAGTGAAAAGAATATATATATAAATTTTTGTTCTAAATCTGTGTTTTTAAGATGCATTAATAATTCATGACAGCCATACCAAACAAAAACCCAAACAAACAAGCAACAAAACAAACAAACAAACAAACTAAAAAAACAAACGAATAAGATTTCACACAAAAGGATTGATTATATCTGAATCAGCCATAAATCATGGGATACTTACGCAACAGGTGGGTCTTATTTTCGGATCTATTCTTGGTTTTCTGGTAAAGAAGGGGGAGGGGATATGGGGGCTGTTGTTATACTACCCCAGCGCTCATCCTTTCCCACCACACACACTACACTACACTCACTACACTACACTACACTACACTACACTACACTACACTACACTACACTACACTACACTACACTACACTACCACACCACTACACTACACTACACACACCACACCACACCCCACCACACCACCCCACCCCACACCACACCACAACCTTCCCACCCCACCCCACACCTCACCACACCCCCACCACACCACACCACACCCTACCTACCCACCCCACCCCACTCCACCCACATGACACACAATCATCCACTACTATCAATCATATTATGATCCTATCTATTTTCATCACCTCCTCTCTTCCTCCTATCCTCTTCTCATCATCATCATCATATCATCACATCATCATCGTCATCATCATCATCATCATCATCTATCCATCATCATCATCATATCATCATCATTGTTTTATGCTGTGTCAGTGACCCCCAATCTGGACCTGGAGGAGGAGCTGAGCATGCACACGGGCATTGCCCACACCCGCTGGGCCACACACGGGGAACCCTCCCCCACCAACAGCCACCCCCACCGCTCGGACCTTCTGGGGGTAAGTGTGTTTTTTTGTTGTGGTGATGGGTGTAGGGTGGTTTAGTGGGGTGGGGTAGGGGGTGGGGTGTAGGATGTGGTGTGTGGGGTGGGGTGTGGGGTAAGTGTGTTCTCTGCGGTGGGTGTGTGGTGTAGGGTTTGGTGGGGTGTGGTGTGTCGGGGTGTGGTGTGGTGTAGCGCTGTGTAGAGTAGTGTGTGTATTCTCTGGGGGGGTGGGATGTGGTGTGGTATGGTGTGGAGTAGTGTAGTGTAGTATAGTGTAGTGTAGTGTAGTGTAGTGTAGTGTAGTGTAGTGAGTGTAGTGTAGTGCAGTGCAGTGTAGTGTATTGCAGTGCAGTGCAGTGTAGTGTATTGGCAGTGCAGTGTAGTGTAGTGCAGTTACAGTGCAGTGCAGTGTAGTGTATTGCAGTGTAGTGTAGTGCAGTGTAGTGTAGTGTAGTGCAGTGCAGTGCAGTGCAGTGCAGTGCAGTGTAGTGTAGTGTAGTGTAGTGTAGTGTATTGCAGTGTAGTGTAGTGTAGTGTAGTGTAATGCAGTGCAGTGTAGTGTATTGCAGTGCAGTGTAGTGTATGTAGTGTAGTGTAGTGTAGTGCACTGTACTGTACTGTACTGTACTGTACTGTACTGTACTGTACTGTACTGTACTGTTGTACTGTACTGTACTGTACTGTACTGGTTGCACAGCACAGACTCCACATAGAAAAATGACCCCATTCTTTCCGCGAAAATCCCGTGACTGAATGTACAGTGTTACCCATTTAGTATAAGTTTTTTTCTTCTGCCTGTGTGTGTATTTATTTCCCAAAAGAGTGAGGGTTTTTTCTGCCATTTTTCGCCATAAGGAAATGTGTTATTGTCGTAGGCTCTCGAGTTAAATGCCTGCTACACACAAGACCTAAAGGTACCCCCCCCCCCCCCCCCCCCCCATCTCTGAAAAAACGTATCACCCCTAGGCCCCATCTTTTAAAGTTCAGTGGAGCAGTAAGCGAAACACACCTGACTGAAAGGACTCCAAGCATTGCATCATTCGTTTCTCCGAATGGATGCATAGCGCCATGGCCAACAGTGCAGGTAGAACAGGGGTGTGTTACTGCTGGAGTCAGCCTGTAGGATTGCTCTCGGCATGGTATGGCATAGCAGTGTGGCTCCCATTGAACAAAACCAATCACCACACTGTCTGTCATTCAGGGAGTGGGTGTGATCTCCAAATCTTGTGGAGTCTGAAGACTTGAAGGGGGACGGGATAGCCTGGTGGTCAGAGTGATGCCCTCGTGATCTGCTGGCCCGG
>CM060316.1:114838106-114843106 GCA_030674155.1 Stramonita haemastoma
GTAAATACAAAAGTACTCATGGGGTGTTATGATTTGATGTTGTGTGTGTGTGTGTGTGTGTGTGCGTGCGTGCGTGCGTGCGTGGATGTGTCTGTGTCTGTGTCTGCGTCTGTGTGTGGAATTTGGTTTTGGTTTTATCTCATTTTATGTGTGATCGATGTTGTTTAACCACAACGTGGTGACCGTCCTGGGCTGACCCTTATGGTTGACCAGGGCGTCGATACAAGCAAGGACAGTAAGTTGGTTTTATACTCCTTTTTAATCTGTATTTAGTTGCAAAATTTTAATCTGATTTTAAATTTGACGAGGTGACAGCCGCGATATGGGCCTGTGTGGTCAGCGGGGTAAAGCCGATATGCATTTATTTTATTTTGTCTTTTCTTTTTTTTTTCTTTTTTTTTTTTTTTTTTTTTGGGGGGGGGGGGGGAGGAAGCATGTTTCTGTTTTTTTTCAAAGCATTTTTCTGTTTCTTCCACCCCTTGTTAAGTTAAACACACGCGCGCCGCGCGCACGTACTCACACACCACGCACGTACGTACGATCCTCGATTTAAAAAAATGAATAGATAAAATTAATAAATAATAACGTACGCACGCACATATCAGATCATACACATACACACACACCACACATGCGCGCACACATGCGCGCGCACAGACACACACACGCTCGCACGCACGCACGCACGCACGCACACACACACAGCGTGCGCGCGCGCACACACACACCACACACACACACACACACACACACACACACACACACACACACACACACACACACACACAACATAGAACGTCTTGCACACACGTTAAAAACCTGTTCCGCTTTTCCAAAGAGTAGACCATTGTGTACCGGTGGAAACAGATGACAAAATTTACAAAACCGCATACGCATGACTGGACGTCAAAAAGCACACAAGTGCTTTTTTCCATTATCCTCGATATAAAAAAAGATAAAACAAATTCACACACACACAGCACACACACACACACACACACACACACACACACACACACACACACACACACACACACACATCACACTACACAACACATGGCAATCACAGCATGGATACTAGTATGGTAGAGTGTCCTTCCTGCCTTATCAAATCAACAAAACAGTAGGGGTACGTACATCTTTTATCGTGTGCCCTTTCTTTTGATTGATGCAAACGTGTTTATTAAACAAGCCTGCACAACAGGCAGCAAAGAATTCGTTCTGTTTACTGGGTTCAGAAAGCCGGTGTATTATTCATTTTCACTGACACCGCTTTCAGAATACTGTCTTAATGGGATTTGGGGGGAAAAAGTTTGAAAAAAATGGGAAAAGCTTTTTGATAGTTTTTTTTTATTTTATTATTTTTTTTTTTTTTTTTACTTATGTTGAAGGGCAGTGTACTTATCGACCCAGACAACCTGATAAAACTATTCAGTTTATTGAGTTCAGTTATAACAGTGTCAAATGTGGAATTTATCACAGAGCTTAATCCGCTGACAATAATAAATTCCAAAAAAGAGCAAAACTACCCCCACCCCAACTTAACCCATAACCCTCCCCCCCCACCCCTCCCCCCCCCCCCCCCCCCCCCCCCCCCCCCCCATGTGAAAGCAAGGCTTTCTCAATTTGCGCAGAAAACGTGTTGCCATTATTACAATGGAATCTTCGTAAAACCTGATACAACCATTTGAAAAGAAAACAAAATAAAAAAATTTTAAAACCCGGAAAAAACTCCAGGCTATATGATATAAAATAGTCTTTATATAGCCTATTCAAGTTGTTGTGCGTTCCCCAGCTTAACACTCTGGGAGTCACCCAAAATGTGCAGTACTCTAGCTCACTCATCCCACCTGGAAATCCCTGTGAGATTGAAATGGCACACGGTGTGAGAAGTTTGCGTGTATGACTGTTTTCGTGTACCTCGCCTTGCAGTAGTAATTCATGAGGATTATATCTCGTTTTTGTTAAATGAACTGTGATATACGATCTTTTCTGAGTTACAGGACTGAAGGGGTCTTTTTATGACCGTCGTTGTAACCTGCCCCCATCCCCCCCCCAAAAATTTTTTTTTTTAAATCCAGGCTTTTAAATCTGAATACAGAAGGATAAAATGTTGAATTGTCGGGCAGTCGGGCATTTTAGTCCATGCGAATACATAAGCATGCATACACATTTCCACGAATTTTTTCAGAAATGCAATCATCAGTCACATCGATTTCAAGAGGTTTTTTTTTGGTTGTTTTTCACCATAGTGTAAAGCTTCATATGACAGATTAAGTATGACGTGAGTAGTCAATTATCATATGCCAGTGTGTCATTTTATTACAATCCATGTTGCAGCATGTATGACAATAATGTCTTTAAGAAATGTGTATTCATTACATATCGCATCCTTCATTTACAGCATTATTTTGTCTGAAACCAAAAATGATTTGCCCTTTTGTGTCATTCGATTTTTTTTTTTTTTTTGCAGTTTTCTTCTTCTTCTTGAACTTCTTCTTCTTTCTTTCTCTCTGTCTTTCTTTCTTTCTCCTTCTTCTTTCTTCCTTCTTTCTTTCTATCTTTCTTTCTTTCTTCCTTCCTTCCTTCTTTCTTCTTTCTTTCTTTCTTTCTTTCTTCTTCTTTCTTCTTCTTCTTTCTTTCTTTCTTTCTTTCTTCTTTCCTTTCTTTCTTTCTTTCTTTCTTCTTCTTTCTTTCTTTCTTTCTTTCTTTCTTTCTTTCTTTCTTTCTTTCTTCTTCATTCCTTCTTTTTTCTTCCTTCTTTCTTTCTTCTTCTTCCTTTCTTTCTTTCTTTCTTTCTTCTTCTTTCTTTCTTTCTTTCTTTCTTTCTTTCTTTCTTTCTTCTTCATTCCTTCTTTTTTCTTCCTTCTTTTTTCTTCTTCTTTCTTTCTTTCTTTCTTTTCTTCTTCTTCTTTCTTCTTCTTCTTCTTCTTCTTCTTCTTCTTCTTCTTCGTCTTCTTCTTCTTCGTCTTCTTTTTGTCCGTTGGCTCTGAATGCATGTACGCATAGTAGATTTTTGGACTGTTGTAAAATATCACATAATCGATTAACCCAACATAGACAACATTATATGCGCTCCAAAAAACTCTGTAAAGACTTTTCTGATCAGATTTGACAGCTTATTGCGCCCATGGAAACACGGTAGCTATAGAAATCAATATTACCTCGGGGAAAAAAAACCCACCCAAAAAGCATGGCTGTGTGTAGACTGAAGACAGTAAGTAGCAGTAGACCAATCAGGTGCGTGCCGTTTTTAATGATTTAAAACCAGGCACTTCCTGATTTACGTGGGGGGGGGGGGGGGGGGGGGGGGGCACTCCCGAAGCGGTGTCTGTAGTGCGAATCGCTCTTCCCTGTAAATTCAGTCCAGGTCCTTTTATGTTAGTGGCACCCTTGTAAGGGTACGTAAAGGGTAAAGTAAAGGGTGCATTAACTCTTTCGAGCCAAGCCTATTAGAGAAAGCATAGATCCAGCTAGCTTGTTGGCTTAAGGGAGGGAATTTCTACTTGCTTCCTGGTCAGCGGGGTTTACCCCGCCCAACACCCCGTTCTTTGTTATTTCAACAATGATGATAATAATACGGATGCATGAGATCAATCGTGTGCGTGCACGTAGTGTGGAGTCGTGACAGATTAGCAGGGAACACAATCAACGTGTGTACCAATGAGTTACGGGATCTTATCAACAACAACAATATTAAAAAAGATCTTATCAGAAAAGTGGTCAGGTGTCAGCAAAAAGGACCACTAAAAATGTCTGTTAATTTGAGGACCTCTTCTCGTTCATGATATCGGATTTATAGCGCCCTGGCTAGTAGAACTACTGTCAAACTTAGGTAGATGTCGGTCAGACCATAATATTAAAACACGCGCGCTCGCGCGGGCGCACGCACGTTCGCGCACATGTGCACACAGACACACACACACACACACACACACACACACACACACACACACACATGTAGATTTCTGGTGATGTGTGTGTGTGTGTGTGTGTGTGTTGTGTGTGTGTGTGTGGTGTGTGTGTGTGTGTGTGTGTGTGTGTGTGTGTGTGTGTGAATCAATCAATCAATTTTATTTAGTTTTTGCAGGCCATAAGACCCACATGAACACAGAATATGAAAAACAACCATGGGGCAATCGAGGTGATATAGTACAGTAAGCACCAGTCTTTTGTCGTAGACACCGAAAGACCTACATGTTTCTGATCTTTAGATATTCAATTACATAAACTGCCAAGTTCACAGTTTGTTAGAAGGATTTGAGCACAGCATGTGTGTGCGTGCGTGCGTGCGTGCGTGTGTGTGTGTGTGTGTGTGTGTGTGTGTGTGTGTGTGTGTGTGTGTGTGTGTGTGTGTGTGTGGTATAGCCTGACTAAAAGAGATTACCAGACAGGTGATTACAGGATACTTCCTGATTCAATGTCACCCTGCCCCAAGTTAGCATTGCCAGAGGTGTTTTCCCCTTTTACCCCCCTTCCAACAAAAAAACGGCCTGCAGCTGGTTTGTAAATCTTTATTTAAAAAAAATATTTAAAAAAGGGACAAAACGGCCCATAATCGTTTTGTATATCTTTGCCAAGCATGCAGAGGTAAAGAAAACTCCTTAGCCAGAGACCCCAAAGTTTTTCTTTAGATTTGCCTCCCCTGTCAAGTGATATGGAAGATTATTCAAAGTCTGACAAAAAGTCAAGGGGGAGGGAGGGCGCAGTTAACTTGTATCTATAGAACACTCTGTAAAATGCTTCAACAACAAAACAGAAGTAGGCTGAAATAAGGTAGTCTGAGATTTTTTTTTTTTAAGACATAAATTTTGTCCCTCGAGCGCAAGAAGTCCTTTTCACCGAAATGGATAAAGTGGAGCACACGTTTTGCAGACGTTGACTGAGTGTTTAGCTGACGGGATCCGTTTTTTCACTGCTGCTACCTCAGGACAAAGGGTTGCAGGTAAGAGTCCCAACTAGTACTACTTTAGAAAAGAAAAAAAAGGGTCCAAACCTCT
>CM060316.1:114845606-114850606 GCA_030674155.1 Stramonita haemastoma
GTTTATTTCATTATGTTTCTTTGTTTGCTCTTTATCTATTAACGCTTCTCTTTTTCTTCTATAATCAAAATCATTTTATTGTGGCTTCTGATTTTCGTCTTCTGAATGAGTGCATTTTTATTATCTTATTATATATAATGTCCTTATTCCTTTATGTTGTTTGGTACTGCATATAGTTTTACTGTTTAGTATCTTTTTATCTCGATGTTTTCCCTGAAAAGGGCGGGGACTGGATGTAAAAAAGCACATGAGTGCTTATCTATTATCCTCGAATAAAAGAATTTTGCCTTGCCTTGCCTTGCCTTGCCTTGCCTTCTCCTCTCTTCTCTCTCTCTCTCTCTCTCTCTCTCTCTCTCTCTCTCTCTCTCTCTCTCTCTCTCTCTCTCTCTCTCTCTCTCTCTCTCTCTGTGCGCGCACCAACGAGCTCTGGCAGCGCACAGTCTATAATGATACCGATATGACCAGAAGTTGGAAGGCAGCCAAGTATAATATTGTGTCGGTCAGCAGACACAACGCTGCTACTGACCAGTCAGACGGTCTGTCTGACCATACCGAAGTAGAGAGATCTTTCAGAATTTGAAACACAGGCACACTGACAGCACAAACACTTTTCGCTAGGTCACTGCACTGTGGTCTTTTACTGCGGAGGCATTGTTTTATGCAGGGACGCGATATCTCAGTGGTCAGAGTGCTCGCTTCCTCCCCCCCCCCCTCCCCCCCGCCCCAGCCAATGTTAAGCAGCGTCGAGCATGGTTACCAATTGGATGGGTGACCGTTTGCGTGCCTTGGCTTCAGTACAGTTCACCCAGCTGTAAATGGGTACCTGCCCTC
The DNA here is from genome assembly GCA_030674155.1 of Stramonita haemastoma. Lineage (NCBI taxonomy): Eukaryota > Metazoa > Mollusca > Gastropoda > Neogastropoda > Muricidae > Stramonita > Stramonita haemastoma. Next base: position 114,846,438 of record CM060316.1, read on the forward strand.
TTAAAGGTCAGGGAAGGTAAAGCAGCGAGGAAGAGGAGATAGGCGCCGCCCTCAATATGCTGACTCCTAGAGAAGCTGAGGTCTCTGATGCCTCGCGCCCCTACGACCACATTCGTTATGGGACACCTTTACCTTTTACCTTATTGTTTTATGCGCACCGGTGACTCACTGCATGGTACCTACCTACCTACCTTTTTGTCCATCCCTACCCATCCCGGTGGATGCCTCCAGTTGATGTGAGAGTCCTGATAGATTTTAGAATATTAGATAGATTTTAGAATATTAGATCACATGTTACCAGTACGAGAAGGCAGGTTCAGGGGCATTGAAGAAACAGAAAGATTATGTAGAAAATGCAACCGGAAAGAACTGGGTGAAGAATTTCGCTTTCATTATTCTCAAATGCCCGTATTTTCTGGAAAGCAGGGAAAAAGTTTCTAAAATCATTTTCTTATAGAAGACTCGTCCTCAAGTTTCATCCACTGTTTAGTACAATTTTTTAAAGTGCTCTTGCAAAGTTTGTATTAAAAAAAAAAAAATATATATATATATTGAGCTGTCTTCAGTAGCACAATTGATTTTGATTTGTCGAAACTGTTTATATTTATACTTTGCATATTGATTTTTTCCTGTTGTTGCTGCGCGCGTGTGTGTATGTATGTGTGTGTGTGTGTGTGTGTGTGTGTGTGTGTGTGTGTGTGTGTGTGTGTGTGTGTGTGTGTGTGTGTAGGTGCGTGCGTGCGTGCATGCGTATGTGAGTGTGTTGTTGCGGATGTAGTCTCCTGTTTTACAGAGAGATCAATCTGGCACCAGCCGCCATGGCGCAGTGGTTAGCGCCGTGGATTCCGGACTGGAAGGTCGCGGGTTCGAATCCCATAAGTCATAGGGATTTTTTCGGGCTCCGGCCGGCTCCTACCCAGAGTGAGTGTGCTGTGGGCTCAGTGGGGAGACTGGGACCACACAGTCGAGCTTCATCCACTTTACGGATGCGAATTTGAGAGTGTTGCTCAAATTACCTGACCAACACTGCAGGTGTCTGTATCTCTCGGGCCTGGTTGACGCCGGGATATATTATGACAGTAAGCGTAGAGAACAACCCTGTCAAGTAGTCTCAAAGCGGATGCACCTCCACAGCAGCATCATTACATCATCCTCATCATCATTGATCATCATGCAATAATAAAAATTGCCTCTGATTCGGTGGCCTCCGTTGCTCTGGTCTCATGGTGACCTCAGATTCGGTTTCCCCATACGCTTCTGTGCCTGTGGTGAATTTGTGTCAAAGCCTTTGGGGTTGGGGGTTCGTGGGGAGGCGGTCGTTGGAGGGACGTTGTGGTGGTCGCCACCTTGGGTGGGTGACTCACTCAGTCTGGCTCCGCGACTGAGCTAATACTGTCGTTAGTAGGGGGCTTAGTAGGTGGTGTCCTGCGTATGTTAGCTCAGAACAGGCACCACTGAACACCACCAAAGTGACCCAGCAGAAGTGCAGGGCCCCTCTGGCTGGTGGCCCCGCGGCGGCCTAATATTGATGAGCTCCCTGTGGACTCCCGGCCCCGGGGGTGAGACACAACGAATCTGGGTATAGCTGTGGCGGGGAGATTGAAATGAGCGGCGTGGGAGCAGCAGTACGGAACGTCACAGAAGACGAGGCAGCAAAAAAAAAAAAAAAAAAAAAAAAGAGAGATCAATCTGTGGCTAGATGATCGCAGCCTCAGTGGATTATGATGATTTAGATGGTTTTGTGTATGCATTTTCATGTACCCAAATAGGGTTGTGTCTTTTCTCCTCTGGAATAAAAACTTTGACTTTGACTTTAATGGCTTTGATGAGACTTTCTCGTTGAAAGAAGATTCCAGCCTTCTGTGAAGGTTCATGCTGTCTACTTTTCAGGGTTGCGTCAACAACCATACAAATCGGTTTGAGCTTCATGCTTTATTCATAAAGTCGTTTTGGAAGGGCGTGTCAAGTTTGTGCCTTATGTTTCGTTAAACTTTTTTTTTTTTTTTTTTTTTTTTGGGGGGGGGGGGTGAGGGGGTTCGCTTTTTATTTTTGGTGGGGTGGGGGAGTGGAGGGTGGTAGAGGAAGGTTGGTGAGGTGGGGGAGGGAGGGGTGTGGTGTGTGTGTGTGTGTGTGTGTGTGAGAGAGAGAGACAGAGAGAGACAGAGAGAGAGAGAGATAAGGGGGGAGGGGGGGGGGGAGGCTGGTGGAACTAAGAAATCCTTTCGGAAAACAATGGTTTCAATACAGAGAAAGGGAGTAGGCCTATTTCCTTTAGCACTGTGAACTCTGTGTGTGCGCACGCGCATGTGTGTGTGTGCAATTGTGAATGTGTGCTTGTGTGTGGGCGTGCTTATTTTGTGAATGCGTGTGTCTGTGTACGTGTTTTATGAATGTGTGTGCATGCGTGTCAGTGTGTGTGTGTGTGTGTGTGTGCGTGCGTGCGTGCGTGTGCGTGCGCGCGTGTGTGTTTATGTGTGTGCCCGTGCGTGGGTGCGTGCGTGTATCCGAACTTGAGTCCTCTCCAAAATAGAACGTCACGGATATGTGACATCATAAGAGCTCGGCACCCCACGCCTTAACACGTTTTGACGTCAGCGTGTGACGTATTTTTTACGACTGGCGTCAGACACGTCACAGAGTAGCCTAGTGCGGTATTTTTTGCTTGTCAGGACACTCCGCTTCTCTGTGTGTCTGTGTGTCTGTCTGTGTGTCTGTCTGATGGTAAAGACAAAGTCATCTATCATTCTACATTCCTACCCCAACGTTTCTGTGATGTGTGTGTGTGTGTGTGTGTGTGTGTGTGTGTGTGTGTGTGTGTGTGTGTGTGTGTGTGTGTGGTTTGTGAGTGTGTGGTTTGTGGTGTGTGTGTGGTGTGTGAGTGGTGTGTGTGTGTGTGTGTGTGTGTGTGTGTGTGTGTGTGTGTGTGTGTGTGTGTGTGTGGGAGAGGGGGGTAGTGTGTGTGTGTGTGTGTGTGTGTGTGTGTGTGTGTGTGTGTGTGTGTGTGTTATTCACATTTAACGCTTGGATGCAAATGCACGTTTAAAACAGGAAATTGGGATCACACTGGCGTACACAGGTGCTCCGTCTGTCTGTCTGCCTGTCTGCCTGTCTGTCTGTCTGCCTGTCTGCCTGTCTGCCTGTCTGCCTGTCTGTCTGCCTGCCTGCCTCTCTGTCTCTCTCTGTCTCTCAGTCTCACACACGCACACACACGCACGCATACTCACACACACGCGCACGCACTTACGCACACACACACACACATATATATACACATATATTATATATATATATATATATAATAAAATAATTAAAAAATAAACACACGCACACACACACTAGGTACAAGCAATATGATCACGCTAAGTTGTCCTTTATGTGGATGGAAGAAAGACGATGAAGTACATAATTTTTGTTTCATGTTGCCCTGCCTTAAATAGACGTAGACAGCGATTCATTGCAGTGAAATATTATCAACAGCCATGTTTGTTTTAAGCTAAGTTTGTTGATGGTATCTGCAAGGCATTCTGATGTGTGGAATTTTTCTCTTTTTCTGCATAAAGCATTTAAGCTTCGAGATACTGCAACGTCCTAGATGATTGTTTCTACGATGATGTTAGAGATACCGCAACGTCCTAGATGATTGTTTCTACGATGATGTTAGAGATACCGCAACGTCCTAGATGATTGTTTCTACGATGATGTTAGAGATACCGCAACGTCCTAGATGATTGTTTCTACGATGATGTTAGAGATACCGCAACGTCCTAGATGATTGTTTCTACGATGATGTTAGAGATACCGCAACGTCCTAGATGATTGTTTCTACGATGATGTTAGAGATACCGCAACGTCCTAGATGATTGTTTCTACGATGATGTTAACTGTGATTGATGCATTGATGTTGTTTGTTCTATCATCAGTGTTGTTGCACTTTTTTTTTGTCGTTGTTCACCATCCCCTTCATAAAGGGCGGTGGTCTAAACATGAATAAATCATCCGAACCTGTCTCTGTCTGTCTCTGTCTGTCTCTGTCTGTCTCTGTCTCTCTCTCTCTCTGTCTCTGTCTCTCTCTATCTCTCTGTCTCTCTCTGTCTCTCTCTGTCTCTTTCTGTCTGTCTAAGTCTCTCTCCCTCTCTCTCTCTCCTCCTCTCTCTCTCTGACACACATTC
>CM060316.1:114860606-114863106 GCA_030674155.1 Stramonita haemastoma
AACACAACACAACCACACACACACTCACTCCACACAACACACACACACACACACACACACCACACACACCACCCCACCACACACACACACCACACACACACACACACACACACACCACACACACAAACACACACACCACCATGGGGAGGGGCAAAAGGGGAGAGCCTATCTGATGATGATGATGATGATGATGATGATGGTGATGATGGGGAGGGAGGCGAGGAAAGGAGACAATCAATGTGACAGCCGCATGCAACAGATGCGGGTATGCTGTATCGGAGAGATTAACGGCTGTGAAATGTCGGCAGTCTTCTGCATGAGAGGAGAAAATAATATGGGCCACTCTGACGGTCGCTATAGCCCAGTGGTTAAGACCGGTTAACTTCGATCCCACGGGTCCTTGAGTCCTCGGGTTCGAATCTTGATAGTGACGCGTGACGAATTAAGGATGGTGGTTTTGTTGTTGTTGTTGTTTTCTTTCTTCTTCTTCTTCTTCTTCTTCTTCTTCTTCTTCTTCTTCTTCTTCTTCTCTCTTTTTTTTTCTTTAGCGATATCCCATTTCAATGCTAAGTGCAGACCTGCCAGTGCTTTAATTCCTGCCGTTTTTATATGTACACACAAAACCCTGAGAAAGGCATAAGAGAGAGAAGAATGGAGGAAACTGGTTGTCAAGTCTTCGGGGCTGCCCCCACGGTCACCAGACTAAGGGATGGATGGATGGATGGATGGATGGATGGATGGATGGATGGATGGATGGATGGATAGATAGATAGATAGATAGATAGATAGATAGATGCAGAAGACCAAATATGCCCGTCGAAGATCCAAGAATCCATACCAGCGTTTGGTGGGTTACGGGAAAACGAACATACCCAGCATGCGTCCTGTAGAAAACATGAGCTGCTCTGAAGTCGGCTGAGGTCAACAGACAGACTTTCTGCAGAGTGACAAGCACAGGAGAAGACCAGGCACTACTTTCCATCCCACCCGGTATGGGAACGCAGAGAGGGAGAGAGAGAGAGAGATGCACTTTTGGGTGAGACGATAGAGAAACCCAAGAAATCTACCGTGACTGAAAGGGATATACAAATTGTGCAGATACTCATCACGCTGAGGAATGTATTAATTTCTAGGCACACACACAAAAGTCGACCTTTTTTTTTCGGTACTGAAGGAGGTGGGGCTAAGAAAGCGAGAGGCGGCAGTAAGCACACGGTTAGATATAGGTTAACATGCCCGCCCTTATGCTTGAATGCGTAGTATTCAATGCACGAAACTCTCTCTCTCTCTCTCCTCTCTCTCTCTCTCTCTCTCTCTCCTCTCTCTCTCTCTCTCTCTCTCTCTCTCTCTCTCTCTCTCTCTCTCTCTCTCTCTCTCTCATTCAAGGTGCGCTGTGGCAGAAAGAGAGAGAGAGAGGGAGAAGGGGGGTGGGTGGAGGGACCAACCAAACAAGTTGCATGCCTAAGCAAAAGTTAGGAAATGGTGAGAAAATAGTTATGGTTTTCTTGTTCACTCTGCTGGTAATAAGTTTTTTTCGTACAGTCTTTTACTTTTCTACAGTAGCCTCTATGACATGGGAACAGATGACAAGATTTACAAAACTGCATAACACGAGGATCTGGATGTAAAAGAGAAAAAAAGCACATTAGTGTTATTCCATTATCCTCGATATAAAAGAATAAATGAAATGAATGACCCACATTACTGCTACTACGCTGCTGTTGCTAACAACTACTGCTGTTGCTGTTTCTTTCTTCTTTCTTTTTTGTTCTTTCTTCCCCTATCCGATTCGATATGTACCTCTCCATTTCTTCTCTCTCCTCCCCCTCCGCTTCTCTCTTCTCACACTCACTCCTTCTCTCCTCTCTCCTGCCCATTTCTCTCCCTCATCGTTCCTCCTCCCTCTCTCTCTCTTTTTTCTTTTTTTTCATTTTTACATCATCTTCATTCTTCTTCTGCTACTGCTGCCGCAGTTTTTCCAGTCATCGTGTTCTCTCTCTCTCTCTCTCTCTCTCTCTCTCTCTCTCTCTCTCTCTCTCTCTCTCTCTCTCTCTCTCTCTCTCTTCTCTCTCTCTCTCTCTCTCTCTCTCTCTCTCTCACTGTTTCACTTTTTTTTTTGGTGGAAAACTTAATGTTGTTCATGCTATAGTATCTCCATGGAATTAACGGGAGGGGGTGTGGGGGGGAGGGGTGGTTTTTTTGTTGTTGTTTTTTTTTTTGGGGGGGTCTAAATCTGTATCTTGCTCATTATCTACGTGATATACTTCTGCTGCTCTTAACAACTTTTTTTTTTTTTGTCTGTCATTTTTTGCCTATGGCTTGTGATGCAAAGGGCAGATTGTTTGATTCATACTAATGCCACTAATGGATTTTTAAAAAATCAATTCTTTGGGGTTTCTTTTTGTTTTTTCGGCTGCAGAAACTGATGTAGTCAGATAGGCTGTATACTGCAGTGAGTGAATTCAGTGGTAGGCCTAGTTACTTTCACCAATTTGTTCTT
>CM060316.1:114868106-114880606 GCA_030674155.1 Stramonita haemastoma
CAAAAAGGGGAACAAGATTTAAGGTGTGCACAAGATGTTCTGCGTGAGTTCACACATAGGGCCTCAGTTTATGGTCTCATCCAAAGGACTTTTGGGGAGAGTGGAGTCAGCACTGATGTCAACTCCAGGGGAAAAATCCTTTCAAACGGGAATCGAACCCAGGTCGTCAGCTTGTGAGTGTAATGTTCTAACCACAAGGCTATTCCACACATTCATGCAGAGAGAGATCAGATTCTCTAACGATACTGACTGTGTTACAGGGAACTACAGCACGTTCATGCAGAAGGAGATCTTTGAGCAGCCCGAGTCGGTGGTGAACACGATGAGGGGCCGGGTGAACTTTGACACCAACCAGGTCATCCTGGGGGGCATCAAGGACTACATGCACGAGATCCGCCGCTGCCGCCGCCTGCTGTTCATCGCCTGTGGAACCAGCTACCACTCCGCAGTGGCTGTGAGTATTATCAGTTACGTGGTGTTGTTATGTCTGTTTCATTTTGGAGACTATCAGTTACGTGGTGTTGTTATGTCTGTTTCAGTTTGGAGACTTATCTGTTACGTGGTGTTGTTATGTCTGTTTTAGTTTGGAGACTATCAGTTACGTGGTGGTGTTATGGCTGTGTCATTTTGGAGACTATCAGTTACGTGGTGTTGTTATGGCTGTGTCATTTTGGAGACTATCAGTTACGTGGTGGTGTTATGTCTGTGTCATTTTGGAGACTATCAGTTACGTGGTGTTGTTATGGCTGTGTCATTTTGGAGACTATCAGTTACGTGGTGGTGTTATGTCTGTGTCATTTTGGAGACTATCAGTTACGTGGTGTTGTTATGGCTGTGTCATTTTGGAGACTATCAGTTACGTGGTGGTGTTATGTCTGTGTCATTTTGGAGACTATCAGTTACGTGGTGGTGTTATGGCTGTGTCATTTTGGAGACTATCAGTTACGTGGTGTTGTTATGGCTGTGTCATTTTGGAGACTATCAGTTACGTGGTGTTGTTATGTCTGTGTCATTTTGGAGACTATCAGTTACGTGGTGTTGTTATGGCTGTGTCATTTTGGAGACTATCAGTTACGTGGTGTTGTTATGGCTGTGTCATTTTGGAGACTATCAGTTACGTGGTGTTGTTATGGCTGTGTCATTTTGGAGACTATCTGGTAAACTGCTTAATGGTTGCTTGAATCAAGGGAAACAGCGTTTTTTGTGGGTTTTTTTTTATTCTTTCATTTTGAGGATTATGGAAGAAGCACGCATGTGGTGTGTTTTTTACATCCAGTCCCTGTGAGTATGCACTTTTGTCAATTTTGTCATTCGTCCCCACTGGCACATGAAGGCTTATTCTTCCACAAAGTGGAATGGGTTTTAAAGTGTGCACAAGATGTTTTGCTTCCATTTGCACACGGAACCTCAGCTTATAGTCTCATCCAAAAGACTTTTGGGGGAAGTAGAGTCAGTACTGATGTTAACTTCAAAGGAAAAATCCTTTTGAACAAGATTCAAACCCGAGTCAGCAGAGAGAGAGAAAAAGAGAGACAGACAGACAGACAGACAGACAGACAGACAGACAGACAGACAGACAGACAGACATGCCAACAAAAGAGATAAGAACAAGCACATGAATTTTTTCCCAATATTTCAACTCTGTGCCTTTCTGAGGGGATGGTTTATTGACCAATGCCAATATGTTTTGACCAATACAAATATATCAATATAAATATATATATGTATACATACATATCCATGAGCGGACAGGATAGCCTAGTGGTCAGAACATTGCGCTCGCAATCTGACGACCCGGGTTCCATTCCCGTTCAAGGAGATTTTTCTCCTGGAGTTAACATCAGTGCTGACTCCACTCTCCCCAACAGTCCTTCGGATGAGACTATAAACCAAGGCCCCGTGTGTGAACGCACGCAGAACATCTTGCGCACACGTTAAATCCTGTTCTGCTTTTTGTAAGAGTAGGCCATCGTGTGCCGGTGGGAACAGATGACATTTACAAAACAGCATACACACAGGGACTGGATGTAAATGAGCACAAGAGTGCTTATCCCATTATCCTCGATATAAAAGAAAAAAAATATATATATATATATGAGCTGTTGGTGTGGACAGACGCGGCAGTTGTTGGAGGAGCTGACGGAGTTGCCTGTGATGGTGGAACTGGCCAGTGACTTCCTGGACCGCAGCACTCCTGTCTTCAGGGACGACGTCTGCTTCTTCATCAGCCAATCAGGTCAGTCCACCTGTACAGCAGCTGATTGCTGATTGGTCACAATCATGGTTGTGCAAAAAATACAGAGGTAATTCTGTGATTACAGGGTTGGGTGGAAAAACAGAGATAATTCTATAATTACAGGGTTGGACAGAAAACATGGTGCTAATGCTATAATTGAGTACATGATTTGAAGAGCATGCATAGATAATTCTAGATTTGCAGGGCTGGACAGAAAAATACAAAGATAATTCTATAATCACAGGGTTGACTGGAAAATATAGAGATAATTCTATGCCGCAGACAGAAAGCTCTTTCTCCCCTCAACGCCCTGGATAGTACAAAGGGACAGATAAAGTGAAGTAAAGTAAGTGAACAGAAAATCCAGAACACAATTCTCTGATTCTCTATTTAAAACATGAGCTGCCGCTGTAGTCTAGTGGTTAGGGCGTTGGACTCGTAATCTAAAGGTTGTGGGTTCGATCCCAGCTTTCAGCTATGGCGTTGTGCCCTTGGAAAAGGCACTTTATGGCTATTTTCTCACCCCACCCAGGTGTAAAAGGGGTACCAACCTTGTGTTGGGGGTTAACCCTGCGATAGACTGGCGTCCTATCCAGGGGGGAGTCTATGACTCTCAGTCGCTTAACGCCACAAAAACCGGGATAAGCACCGGCCTGATGAGCCTTAGGCTCGGGACAGACTTTAACTTTAACTTTTTTAATGTAAGTGAACAGAAAATCCAGAAGACAATTCTCTGATTCTCTCTTTACACCATGACGTGACAGGGGAGACAGCGGACACGCTGATGGCGCTGCGTTACTGCAAGAAGCGCGGGGCGCTGATCGTGGGCATCACCAACGTGGTGGGCAGCAGCATCAGCCGCGACTCCAACTGCGGTGTCCACATCAACGCCGGACCTGAGATTGGCGTGGCCAGCACCAAGGTCAGAAATGTGGGAGTGTGTGGTGGGTATGGTGGTGATGTGTGGTGTGGTGGTGATGTGTGGTGTGGTGGTGGTGTGTGGTGGTGTGTGGTGGTGGTGGTGTGTGGTGGTGGTGGTGGTGTGTGGTGGGTATGGTGGTGATGTGTGGTGTGGTGGTGGTGGTGTGTGGTATGGTGGTGGTGTGTGGTGGTGGTGGTGTGTGGTGGTGGTGGTGTGTGGTGGTGGTCTGTGGTGGGGGTGGGGGTCTGTGGTGGGAGTGGTGGTGGTGTGTGGTGGTGGTGGTGTGTGGTGGGTATGGTGGTGATGTGTGGTGTGGTGGTGGTGGTGTGTGTGTGGTGGTCTGTGGTGGGGGTGGTGGTCTGTGGTGGGAGTGGTGTGTGGTGGTGGTGGTGTGTGGTGGTGGTGTGTGGTAGTGTGTGGTGGTGGTGTGTGGTGGTGATGTGTGGTGGTGGTGTGTGGTGGTGGTGTGTGGTGGTGATGTGTGGTGGTGGTGGTGTGTGGTGGTGATGTGTGGTGGTTGGGGGGGGGGGTCTGGTGGTGGTGGTGGTGTGGTGGTGGTGGGGGGGGGTAGGGGGGTGGTGTGTGGTGGTGGTGTGTGGTGGTGGTGTGTGGTGGTGGGTATAGTGGTGTATGTGTGGTGGTGGGTATGGTGGTGGTGATGGTGTGTGGTGGTGGTGGTTTGTTGTTGTAGTTACTGTTGTTGTTGTTGCTGTTGTTGTTGCCGCTGCTGCTGTTACTGTTGTTGTTACTGTTGGTGTGATCGCTGTTGTTGTTGTAACTGTTGCTGTTGTTCTTCTTGTAGTTGTTGCTGCTGTTGTTCTTGTTGTTGCTGCTGTTGATGGGAGGTGATGAGTAGGGATGCCGGATGTATGCAATCTTGCAGAATCATCTGACCATTCACACCTGTGCTGAAAGTTTGTGTATGTGTGTTAGATGAAGAGAAATGAACAGTTTTTACTAGTGTATGATCATACTTTTTCTTCTTGATAAAACATTCAATGTAATGGTATTATTTCCAGGCCTACATCAGTCAGTTTATTTCTCTGGTTATGTTTAACTTTGATATGTTTGCTTTACAAAATTCAGCGCTATATGAATTCGATATATAATCATCATCATTATCATTATCACTATGATCATCATTATTTCAGGCGTACACCAGTCAGTTCATCTCTCTGGTGATGTTTGGTCTGATGTTCTGTGAGGATCGCATCTCCATGCAGGATCGACGCACAGAGATCATTCAGGGTCTGAAACACCTGCCAGGTGAGAGCATGAGGCTGATCTGTAGATTAGGATAATTATTATATGATATGAAAGAAAAAGTACATACAGCAAGAGGGGAAAGGGTTCATTATAGGTGATTGATCTATAATGATGATTATTGTAATGAAAGGGGAAAATACATACAGCAAGAATGGAATGGTTTATTAAAAGTGACTGATCCATAATGATAATTATTATAATGAAAGAAAAAGTACAAACAGCTAGATGGGAAACAGTTATTCAACACTATCCATATGTTAAGGGAGAGAACCCCTCTTTCCCTGTCCACGTGCACTGTACACATCTGTACGATTCCGTAACCCAGGTGTGGGTGATATGTAGGGAAGGGTTAGGAGAGGGTTGGTTGCCCAATAATGGGCTACCTGTAGGGAAAAGGTTAAAGGTGAGTAGGAATGTGGACTTACCATATAATTATCATTGTGGAAACTAATTGAGAGAGCAGCTACGATAATAGTTTACAAGAATTGATTTTGTCTCCAAAAGAAGTTGACACGATTATTGCCAGACAGGTTGTTCACATGAGAAGAAGATGGTCTGTTATAGTTGTTGTTGTGCATTCCCCAGCTTAACACTCTGGGGGTCACCCAGAATGTGCACTCTGATTCACTCATCCCACCTTGGAATCACTGTGAAATTTGAAATTACACACTGAATGAAAAGGTTTGGTGTATGACTGTTTTCAAGTACCTTGCCATACAGGCAGCCATACTCCAACTTCAGAGGAGAACACGTTATAAATTACCAAGAAAGTTGCTCAGAAAAAGAAAGAGTGATAAATACATGACGTAGCTACCCACCAAAAAAACCCAAAGCAATAACAAAAAACAAAATGAACTTTACTTCTTAACTTGTTTCTCCCCACCCCTACATACATCCTACTGGATGGTTGTGGTGAAAGCTAAATGGTTGATGATGGTGGTGAGTGATGAATAGTTAATGTTCAATGGCGAATGCTAAATGGTTAATGCGTAATGGTTAATGATGAACAATAAATGGTTGATGGTGGCTGTCTGTGTGGTGGATGATGGTTGATGGCTGTGTGTGTGTGTGTGTGAGCAGAGCAGATCAAAGAGGTGCTGGAGATGGACGACCAGATTCTGGCGCTGGCTGAGGAGCTCTTCCAGCAGAGGTCGCTGCTGGTGATGGGCCGCGGCTACAACTACGCCACCTGCCTGGAGGGAGCCCTGGTAAGCTCCCCTGATGCCCCTCTTTTCTCCTGTCATGTGGTGTGATGTGTTGCGGTGTGTTTTGTTCTGTTTTGTTGTGTTTGTGTTATATGAGGGGATGTGTTGTGATGTATTATTTTTTGTTTTGTTTCATTGTGTTGTGTCAGGGGATATGTTGTGATGTATTGCATTGTGTTTGGTTCTGTTGTGTTATAGTGGGGGATGTGTTGTGTGGCTCTGCATTATATCTTTGATTTGTTTTTGCAAGATATAGCACTATTATCATATTATTATTATTATTATATTATTATTATTATTATTATTATCATTATTATTATCATCATCATCATCATCATCATCATCATCATCATCATCATTATCATCATTATCATTTCTATATTGCAGTATGTTGTGTTTGTGTGTCAGAAAATCAAGGAGCTGACGTACATGCACTCTGAGGGCATCATGGCAGGAGAGCTGAAGCACGGACCTCTGGCCCTGGTGGACAAAGCCATGCCCGTCCTCATGATGGTCCTGCGCGACAACGTCTTCACCGTCAGTTAACACAACAACAACTGCAACAACTGCAACAGCAACAACAACACCAACAACAACAAGAACACCAATAGCAACATTAACAACAGCAACAACAACACCACCACCACCACAACTAACAACAACACCACCAACAACAACAACAACAAAATTAATTAAAATTCAAAGCAAATCAAAGAGAAAAAAAATTTTAACTTTGAAAAAACTTTTTTTAAATTACTTTACTTTTTCTTTTTTTAATTCAAATAGTTTCTCGTCTCAAACACAGAAATTCATCGAGGTTACAAGCAAAGGATTAAACATCTACTATACATGTTTGTCTGTCGTGTTCGATAATGACCTCCAAAACAGCAGAGGAGGCAGCTGCTGTTTCAGGAATTGGTTAAGAGTTTTGATGATAGTGGAGGTGCCTGCAGCATAAAGGAATGAATTAGGTCATCAGATAGTGGAGGTGCCTACAGCATAAAGGAATGAATGATGTCATCAGATAGTGGAGGTGCCTACAGCATAAAGGAATGAATGATGTCATCAGATAGTGGAGGTGCCTACAGCATAAAGGAATGAATGATGTCATCAGATAGTGGAGGTGCCTACAGCATAAAGGAATGAATGATGTCATCAGATAGTGGAGGTGCCTACAGCATAAAGGAATGAATGATGTCATCAGATAGTGGAGGTGCCTACAGCATAAAGGAATGAATGATGTCATCAGATAGTGGAGGTGCCTACAGCATAAAGGAATGAATTGTGTCATCAGATAGTGGAGGTGCCTACAGCATAAAGGAATGAATGATGTCATCAGATAGTGGAGGTGCCTACAGCATAAAGGAATGAATGATGTCATCAGATAGTGGAGGTGCCTACAGCATAAAGGAATGAATGATGTCATCAGATAGTGGAGGTGCCTACAGCATAAAGGAATGAATGATGTCATCAGATAGTGGAGGTGCCTACAGGATAAAGGAATGAATGATGTCATCAGAAAGCTTTCAGCTCACAGCATCATACGAAGTCCACACATTAGGTTGTCTGTGCAAACAAAACGTATGTGGCACACTCCCTCTCATGTTTATGTACACGTAGTTTTATCGTTATCACTATTATCATAATCATAGTTTTTATGCAACATAGTTAGGTGTGCAAGCATGTGTGTACATTAGTAAAGTACACACACACTCACACATGCACATATGCATGCGCCCCACCCACACTCTCTCTCTCTCTCTCTCTCTCTCTCTCTCTCTCTCTCTCTCTCTCTCTCTCTCTCTCTCTCTCTCTCTCTCTCTCTCTCACACACACACACACACAAACACACACACACACACACACACACACACACACACACACACACACACACACACAGAAGAAAAAGCTGACTGTTGAAAAGCAGGTATATTTGTTGATAATGGTGGTGATGACATACCTGTCTTGTTTCTCACAGAAATGCATGAACGCCTTGAAGCAAGTGCAGGCCAGACATGTGAGTTTTCCTTCTGCTTTTTCTTCACTGTTTTCTTTAATATTTGATGTTATTGTTGCCGAGACTTGATTTTTAGTGCTTTAAAGAGCTTGTTGAAATATTGTAAATGAAATAGTTTGTGTATGCAATCAGAAATCATGCAAGGTAAAATCATTCTGTTTAAAGAAAGTTTCAGATTCTGCCCAACAAGAAATTCAGTCGGCTGTATGAATAGAAGAAAAATTTAGATTCGTTTAAAACAGCCAGAAATCTTTTGTCTTTGTTTTACTGGAGTGTATACGGTCTGAATTGAATTTTTTTCCAAAATTGATTTCTTTTAATTATGGAACATTAAAAAAGAAAGAAAGGGGGAGGAGAGTGGTAAGAAAAAGTACAAATTGTAGGGTTCAGTTGAAGGAGGGATCAAAGGATATGAAAACATGTGTACAGTTGTCCTGAAAATGTTTTATCCATATGTTTCATAGCTTTTGGTGATGTGTACCTGTTGTTGTTGTTTTGTTTCATCTGTTATTGTATGTAGCCTTTGCTTATTTGATGATATGATGTGCTTGATTGTTCCAAATCTATTTTTGTATGGAGTACTTAGTAGTTTTGTTAAATGTGTCTGCTTGTTCAAAATCTGTTGTCTGTATGAAGTATTGAATAATCTTAACACTGCATGTTGTCACCTGTAAATGAAGTATTACAGTTTAGTATAATCCATTAACATTCAGAGATGTCACTTTCCCTGTGAAACATCAGATTGCTCTGTTGTCAAAAATCAAAATAAACAGAAAACAAAGAACTTGAAATTTACACCATGTTCATTGAGGAAAGAACCTTTGCATGAAAGAAGATAATTCAACCAACAGACATACTGTGGCTAAACAACTCTTCTGAAAGGCGAAACAGGGGTTTTTTTCATATGTGCCCAAGGTGTTCTGCATGGGTTTGCACACAGGGCCTTGGTGTACAGTCTTATCCAAATGACTGTAGGGTTGGTGGAGTCAGCACTGAAGATAACAGTGACCTCCAGGGTCAATTCCCTGTAACAGGCGCCTCTGTGGTGCTCGATCCCCGGCAGTCAGATTACCAGCACAACTCTTTAACCATTAGCCCAGTCCCTCCCCCTTCACTTTTTTTAATACTAAAATTTAATGTGTGAAAACCATGCAACATCTGGATGATGTTGTTATAATCCTAGTCAGTGTTGTCAACTCTGAATCAGTGTGTTGTCTCCACGTCTGGTTGTGTTCATTGTTCTTCGCTGTACATATTTTCAGTTGTTAAATGTGTACACATTGTGACTTAGCCTTCATGCACCTTTGCCATCCCTGTTTGATATTGTACATATGTTGTAAGGATGTGGAAATGGATAATGCACTGTTAAGCATCAGTTCACACTCTGTCCTTTTTTTATTTTGGAGGGGCAGGGGGATGTTTCCTCTCCATGGCAGTTGAATTGTTGTAAATAGGAATGTACAAAGCATGCTGGCTGTTGTGTCAATGTGTGGCGCATGGCCCTGTGTTTTTCTGGTAGGGAGAACCCATTTTGATTTGCAACACTGGGGACGAGGAGACGGCGTCTCAAGTGAAGAAGTATATCTCGGTGCCCCAGACCATCGACTGCCTGCAGGGCATTCTGGCCATCATTCCCCCTGCAGCTCCTCTCCATGCACATCGCCACGCTGCGCAAACTTGACGTAAGCAGGCACCCCGCCCCCACCCAACCCCCCCTCCCTCCACCCACCCCACCCCACCCCTTTCCCCCACCACCCTTATCATTCTGCTGCTTTTTTCTCTTCCTTACTGCTTCCAAAAAAATTCCTGCTTGCTTTTTGGCAGCTGAAAATCTTACAACTCTTGTCCATACACATTGCCACACTACATAAACTTGACGTAAGCTTGGACCCCTCGCCCACCTGTCCCCCCCATCCCCACCCCCGGTCCCTTTCCCCACCACCCCTATCATTCCTGCTGCTGTTTTTCTCTTCCTTCTGGCTTGCTTTTTGGCAGATGAAAATCTTCCAAGCTTTGTCTGTTTGTCTGTGTCACTGCAAGCTTTTGTTGATATTTTTGTTGTGTTTCTGTCGTGTCTCTGTGGTGTTGGTGGGCGTCTGTGTGTTTTGCTGTTTTACTCGTGTTTGTTGTGATGTTTGTATGTTGCTTTGCTACTGTCTTTGCTTGGTCTACAATTCTGTGTAAAATGTGTTGGGTCGAGCTGTTTGTGTAGTGCACTGTGTATCTGTTTGTTCTGACTTGTGGTAGTTTGCTGCATGGATGACTCTGATCTCGTTTATCGCCCTCGCTTTTTGTATTTGCTCTTTCCAACGTTTCCTCATTTTGTTGTTGGGTTTAAAAACTTATTTTGAGTTTGCAGACTTTAACAAGGAAAAACAGAATTAAAGTGTGCCTTTTTATGAAAAAATAAAGCAGTTTTATTTGTAACATTGGCCATACATTCTGTGCAGTCATTATACCAGACAGAGCAAGAAGGACTTAATTTAAACTCACATCATTTCTCATTAAGGCTATATGCCTTCTTTTTCAGTTGCATTTTTCAAGTTTAAATGGAGAATATAGAGTAAGTGTGTGCACTAGATAGTGACCCGTGATGCACGGAACATGCTTTGAACAATGGCAGTTTGGTTTCCTAGCTTTCTTTTTCTTACTTGATTTGTTTCTTTGGAGAGGGGGATGTAGAACAGGTGTGGTCACTAGACATCGTAAGCAGACTTTAATCTATGAGATCACACGAAAATACAATCACGTCAGTTCCACAGGCGCTTGTCAGATGAAGCTGCCAAATAAAACTACAGGCTCACGTTCATTGTAAACTCTCAGACTTCGATCTTGAATGAATGCATGTTCTGGGGAGAATTGTTTTAAAAGAATGCAAAGAGAGTTTCAGAATTGTAAAAACTAAAACAAAAATCATCAAAGATTTATGAAAGATAGGAAAACAGCTAAGTCCCATCTTGGATTTAGAAAATGACAAATCTGTTTATGTGGGCATGCATACAGGATTACCAGCCATCACTCTTGCATAAAATCCCACTATGCAGAGAGCTTTTGATACGAAGCAGATTGTTAACTTTGAGCAGATGATTGTGCAGGTTGACATGCTCACATGAAACTAATTGCTGCTTTCATCACTGCTTTACTATTGTTCTTCTGCAATACGCTGTTGTCTGTACAATTCTACTAACATAAAATACAGGGCTCTTGCTGCCTGGCTGTCACTTGCCTCAGCTGACAATCTCATTTCATGGATTCTTTCTTACACACTAACCTGACACTGAAAGCTTTGCCACTCGGCTGTAGTGTGTGTTTTCAATGTGTTCATTCCTAGGGGCGACTGGTAGTCATTTGTAACACAGAAGATTTGGAAACACAGGGGTCAGTGTATAGACACCTGGCTGTTCCCCCAGCAGTGGACTGCCTTCAGGGCATTCTTGCTGTCATTCCCTTGCAGCTGCTCTCATTTCTTAGTGCTGTGTTGCAGGGATTTGATGTAAGCATTCATCTCCTATCCTCTTGCCATATAGCTCAGATCTGATACAAGCATTTCATTCTTTTCCTGTCCTCTGTAGTTCAGATCTGATATAAGCATTTCATTCTTCTCCCATTACATTCCTGTGTAGCAGGGATTTGAAGAAGCCACTTGTCTCTTTCCAGGCTACCGTATAAACTGCAAGGATTCCAATACAAGCTTTTCCGTTATTAATGGCTGGTAGACTCCTAACTCTGTTTGTGTCAAAGTTCTCATGGGTCAGTCACGTAGATAGCAGCAGATAGCAGGAGGACTGTTACTGTGCCTCTAGGAAATAGTGATGAAGTAGCAGACCGTCTTCAGCTAAATAGATCTATAGACTTAGAAATTACTGTTTGCATTTTTTAGGCTACCTACACTGTTGTGTGTAGTTAGAAACAAAATTCTTTATCTTCTTTTTCCTTTTTTTTTTTCAAGTATTTACTGCTTTGTCATTGCCCGACCTGAATTACTGGGTGTTTTTTTTTTCTCTCTCTCTCTTGTTTTGTTTTTTGTTTGTTTTGTTGTTGTGAAGAGGAGGGGGAGAAGGATGTGAGGGAGGCGGTTGTTGGAATAGGGAAATTGGTGTGTAAATTTATACATATTTGTGTGTGTGTGTGTGTGTGTGTGTGTGTGTGTGTGTGTGTGTGTGTGTGTGTGTGTGTGTGTGTGTGTGTGTGTGTAATTATCCCAGTTTGATAAAAGCTTCATATTTACATCAAGGTTTCTCTGTTGGGATTTACCATGGAGATATCTATGACATGCAGGAAAATTCTATATCTGTACACTCTACACCTCATCTGCCAGGAAATCCTCTCAGAAGATGCTGGTGCAGTCCTTCATTTACAGGATTTCTCTGTGTGTTGGCATCACCTAAGATGCATGCTGGGTCTTTTCATGTTTCCAAAACCCACAAAATGCTAACACAGACAGAAGGATGAATTCTTGGGCTCCTGCCTGCATGGGTACGGGATAGCTCAGTGGTCAGAGCACTCACTTTCCACAAGCTAAGGTTAAGCAGCATCAAGCATGGTTACAAAGTGGATGGGTGACTGTCTGCGTGCCTTGGTTTCAGTACAGTCCCCAAGTTCACCCAGCTGTAAATGGGTACCTGCCCTCTTTAGGGTCAGGGAAGATAAAGCAGCGATGGAGAGGAGATGGGCGCCGCCCTCAATATGCTGGCCCCTAGAGAAGCTGAGGTCTTAGACACCTCGACCCCCTCCGACCACATAGGTTATGGGACACCTTTACCTACCTGCTTGCATGCACACACAACGATGCGTAAGGCATTAACAGGTCTGCATGTAAGTAGATCTGGAAGACTTGGTGCTCTGAATGGATGC
>CM060316.1:114885606-114905606 GCA_030674155.1 Stramonita haemastoma
AATCACAGCTTTTTCTTGTGATAGGGTTTTCTCCCCTTGGAGTGTTGTGATTGTTTGGATATCTCTGAACTTATTGATGATATGTTGGGGTTTTTGAGGGTGTTTTACCTTTTATTCCGTGGTGTGTGTGTGTGTGTGTGTGTTGTGTGTGTGTGTGTGTGTGTGTGTGTGTGTGTGTGCGTGTGCTTTGGTTGCATGCCTCAGTTTGTACACTACAATCATCTGAGTGCTCATGCGCAGGGACCAGAATCTGTTGATAACTGTACGATGATGTTTTAACCTATTCATTCCAATCATATTTATCATGGCTTTTACCCCATTTTCCCAGTGATTTATTTATCTCAAATGTTGCAAGTTCGTTACCAAATTATTTGGATTTTTTTCCTCCTCCTGCAGATTGCTTTTTCATTGTTGTTGGCTTTTTTGTTGGTGTTGTCGTTTAGTTTTTTTGGGGGAGGGGGTAGTTTTATGTTAAAGAATGCAATTATTTCTGTTGATATATTTCAAAATATGATCTCATTCATGATAAGTTTTGCCTGCAATCAGTTCTGCCTTGGATTGCTCAGTTTTGGCTGTTAGTCCTGGAAGAGGCCAGAAGAAGACACGCTACCTATCTGTATCAGATATGAAGGAGGAGATAATGATCTTTCAACCTGTGGCTGATGTTTGGTGGTGGTGGTTTTCATGTGTTGACAGACAATCACAGTATGTTGTCAATGTTGTCAGGGGGTCTATCTTCTACTATGTTACAGTGTAGGGTCTTTAAAGACAGAACACACACACACACACACACACACACACACACACACACACACACACACACATGCACACACACACATGCACACACACACATGCAGTCATGCATACACACGTATGCACGTCACACACTTGATCACACACTCCAATCCAATCCAACATGTTGTTTATAGCCCCACCGACCACACAGGCCATATCGGGGCTGTCACCTCGTCGTTTTAAACCTCAGAATAGGATTGTGCAGCTGTGTACAAATTAAAAGGGAGTATAAAACCAACTCCACTGTCCTTCCTTGTATCCACACCACACCACACCACACCACCACAACACACACACACACACACACACACACACACACACACACACACACACACACACACACACACACACACACACACATGAGTGCACAAATGCGCATGCATGCACAAACATTTTTTTTAATGTGTCTTAACATCCCTTTTTGTAAAGAGACATTAAGAACGAAGACCAAATACAAGAGTGGGAATGAGAACTGGTGCTTTAAAATAGTGGTCAGTTCTTTTCATCAGAAAAGAGAACATTTTTCACAGAATGAAAGCATGTAAAAATGAGAATTGGCAAATATATAACATTTATGATAACATGAAGAGACACGAGTCTGTGTGTTTAAAAATGACATTATACATGCTGTTCTCGTGGCCTGAAGGTGTCAAAACCATGGATAGACATGTTGTTGTGAAGAGAGCTCTGACAACGAGTATTTTGTCTTCCAGCAAAGGTTTGTGGATAACTAAGGTACATCTAAGCCGTCTAAGTATATCTTAGGCTTATACTGTCTGTTTGGGGAGGGGGGGGGGAGATCTACTGCATCAAAGATTTTTGTCAAACTGTATTCTCCCCTGATCTCTACCATTGACCAACACTCACAACACGGGGGGGGGGGGGATCTTTTTCTTTCTTTTCTTTTTGTTGGTGTTGATCTTTTAATGCACTTCATACTTACACTGCTCTGTAAAAGCATTATTTATCTATGCAAGATCTTTGGCGGGAGTGGGTATAACTTTCAGATTTTTTTGTTTTCGATATGTATTTTATATAGTGTAGAGTAGCCATGTTGGGAGAAACTGCAGAGGGATCTTATGTTAATCTTTGCTTCTGAAAAAAAAAAAAAAAAAAAAACTCTGCCTCTTTTAGAAGAATTTTGGGTCACAGAAATAAAGAATATCTGAGGGTTACAACTTGTCAGCAACTTACACTGAGCCCAGCGAGGCAGAAACTTGAACTTGATTCTGATCTGTTTGGCAGGAATGAGCTGCAGGGAGCTGACACACATGTACTTATGTTTCAAATGTTGGACATCTGCCTATGGTCAGGTTTATTCAGTTTCATTGTTTCGATTAAAAAAATTGTTTAATGTGTGTGTGTGTGTGTGTGTGTGTGTGTGTGTGTGTGTGTGTGTGTGTGTGTGTGTGTGTGTGTGCAAACAGACAAATACAGCAAAGGTGTGTACCCTGTGTGTAAAAAAAATAATCAGTACAAAGAAAAAAAATCATTTGCTTACGAGTACTTATCAACAGAACTTTTTATTGTACCTACAGCTGTTGGGAAAATTTTGTGCTTAATTAATTTTGCTGGCCACAGTTGGATTTATCCATCACTGTTTCCTTTCTTAAAATTGTTGGCTACACAATAACACATGAAATCCATGATCATGTTTGAACACTATTGATTATTAATTAAGCTGATTCTACCTGTGTACAGGTGTTTACATTGTATTTGTATGGTTTCAGTGTCACACAATTTTATCTTTAAAATGTTGATGAAACAAGCACACATTACCAACAATAAGATAATGTACAGTTCAAAATAGTCATGAACACCCCCACCCCACTCCCACCCCACCAAATCTTTTAAGCATATCACTCTTCTGTTGCAACAGTTAAAGTGAGGAACTGCTCTTGTGACCCAGTTGTTTCAGACAGGCTCTCCACACACAAAACTGCAGAGAAGTGTCAACATGAAGAATGGCTCTAGTGTGGTGACCTTCTGACCTACCAGTGACCTAGTTCTTTCAGATGACAAGTTGAATCACATAACTGTGGAGTATGTCCACAACAGTTAATGGTTTTGGTGGGTGACCTACTTGTTTCTGGGTGACCTAGTTTTTTGTATGAATACTTACATTTTATTTTCCTTACAAGCATTTTGATATTCCTGTAGACTGTTCCTTTACATGTTCCATATTTTACACTCGAGTTGTTTTCTCTGTTTCTGGGAGTGTGTAACAAAACTTCTTGTTGGTGGCCTTCTGTAAAGCATCGGGGTGTACATTTCTGCAGTATGGGGTATATATAGGGCTTGAATTGAACACTGAAACTACTGCAAAGATCACAAGTGGGGGTTTTGTTGGTTAGGTCGGGTTTTGTTTTTTGTTATTTATTTTGTTTTGTGGACCTTATCTTTGTGTGTTTCCTATAAAAATGTTGGATATATATATATATATGCCTACATGCCTATGTGTGATGCTCCACCACATAGTGAGTTGCATTGCACCAGAGGTCAATTTTTAGTTACTGACATGTTATTAATCTGCAATGAAATGGCTATACAATAAAAAATAAAAAATAAAAAATAAAAAAGCAGATTGAAAATCGGACAATTCAATCCAAAGTTATTACAACTTAAAATGATAGACTGCAGGAAATGATAAAATGAGAAATTGACAAGTTTAGCATCCTATCAGGTGGTCAGAAAGAAGGCTTGGGTATTTTTTTTAACACATTTAAAGGCAAAAGACAACAAAATTATGCCTTGATATTTCACTACATGGAAGAGTAATGGCTATAGTTTTATAATGAATCAAAATCTCAAAATCGACACCTTGATCCCCACCTGCCTTTAATGGCTTCTAGCAGAAAAGTGGGTGAGATGCTGAGCGACTCATTTTGTGGTGGAGCGTCACATATGCCTCTCTCTCTCTCTCTCTCTCTCTATATATATATATTATATATATATATATATAACAGGTTAATAATATCACAAATGGGAGGTGTACGTGTTATGCAGGGTCTGCTTTTGTTGTTGATGATCATATGTAATAATATGAAAATCTCTCTGTGTTACACTGATGGTTAAAAAAGAAGGCTATGCAAATATTAATTATGAAAAACATTGTGGCTCATCAGATTTAAATATTTTTCATTCATTTCCACCCCCACCCCCACCCAACCCCACCAACTAATCAGTACTGATAAAGACGGCTGGTTGAACTATTATACTTTATTATGCTGTGTGGATATGGTTTAGTTTTTGTGTGTGTGTGTTTTTTGTTGTTTTTTTGCTGCTGTTTCATTACTATATATAAATTCTACGAAAAAGAAAGAAAGTTATTCTGCAATGATTGCTATCACAAGAAAGGAAATGTGAATTCTGTCTGTCTCTGTGTGTGTCTGTGCGTGAGTGTGTGCGTGTGCATGCATGTGTGTGTGTGCATGTGTGTGTGTGTGCATGTGTATGTGTGTGTGTGCGTGCATGCACTCATGCATGCAGAAGAACATGGATTTAAACGTGGATTTCTTCTGTTTTTACAGGGTTGTTTGGACCCTGTAGGTACTAAAGTCACTTCTCCTGGGGTGAAACTCTAATTGTTGCCATAGCCAAGTACCAGGGTTTATGATGAGTATTGTAGTTTACAGGGGGGGGGGGGGGGGGGTAGGGTCCTTTTTATACTGACAATTTCCCCTTAGAGTGAGGGTTTAAAAAAAAAAAAGATGAAGTCATAGCAGACAAGTTATGTTTAGTGGTGTTTGGGTTTTTCCGTGTCTTGGAGTACTTCAGGTGTCTGCACAGTTTTTCTTTTCTTTTTTTTTTTTTTTTTTTTTGGGGGGGGGGGGGCGCACTGGGTTTTGTTGTTGTTGTTTTTTATGTCAGCACAGTTTGCTGGTTCATATCTAAGATGGTGTTGAGTTTTACTGTTAAGTAGAAGAGGTTAATTTTTATTTTATAAAGTGAGGAGTGGTCGTGCTTGTTGAAGCATTTCCTATTTTCAGCCAGCCATTGTTTCACTCTCCATGTCTCGTCCATGTCCAGCATTGTCATTCTCCCCAGAGTCTGCCATTTTACTGAATCCAGTAAGATTGGGGGGGGGGGGGGGAGATTTTTGTAGTTGTTACTGCCGTTGTTGATTGTAGACTTGGTTAGGGCTTTTTTTTTGGGGGGGGGGGGGGGGGGGTTGTTTGTTTTAAGTTTTATTTTTTGTTGTCAGTTTGTTGTTGTTTTTGTCTTTTGTTTTTGTTTTTTGTTGTTGTTGTTCAGGGTTTTGGGTTCTTTGGTGTTTTTG
Organism: Stramonita haemastoma; assembly: GCA_030674155.1. Lineage (NCBI taxonomy): Eukaryota > Metazoa > Mollusca > Gastropoda > Neogastropoda > Muricidae > Stramonita > Stramonita haemastoma. Next base: position 114,890,681 of record CM060316.1, read on the forward strand.
TTTTTTGTTGTTGTTGTTGTTGTTTTTTTTGGGGGGGTGATCAGAAGATGTAATGAAGCATACATTTTTTTTTCTTACAAGGTGCGAATTTCTCATATGTTTTCAATCGTTCATGACAAGAATGCATGTTTATCTGTTTATCTATCTGTTGATAACATACAATCAGCTGCAATCTGGAAATGAATTGATTTATTTTTTTAACTTTGTTTTAAAACTTGTTTTTAACTTATATTTTTAAAAGAATGAGTTACTTCTCAAATACTTATATTTTTTATCATTAAGAATGTATGTTTAAAAAAAAAAAAAAAGAGAGAGAGAAGAAAAAAGTTTGAGAATTATATCTTATATAATAATGTATATTGTTGACCACGAGGGAGCGCAAACCATTGTAAACTGCTGTGTGCTGTTTTTGGGAACAAGGGAATAAACTTTGTTAAAAGAAAAACCGATCTTGAAATGTCAGTATGCTGTTGCATGTTGTTTGTCTGTCATGTTCGATGATGACCTCCAAAACAGCAGAGGAGGCAGCTGCTGTTTCAGAAATTGGGCAGAAATTTGATTATAGTGGAGATGCCTTGCCCACACCACATCCCCACTCTCTCGGTCAAGAGGGCATAAGGACAGTCAGTGTTGGAGATGTTCTCCAAAGACCAACTAGCCCCCTGGGCTGCAGCACATAAGGACTGTGCAAGTCAAGCCTCCCAGTCAGAGAGTCATAGTCCATCACTAAAGACTAAGCTGTAAAGTGGAATTCCATGAGTGGGAAAGCCACTGATCATACAGCCTCTCACTTTGCTGTTGCCCCCAGCATCAATGGCTTAATCAAGAACTAGGATAAAGCCACTGATCATACAGCCTCTCACTTTGCTGTTGCCCCCAGCATCAGTGGCTTAATCAAGAACTTGGATAAAGCCCAGGTGGTGTATATACAGACATACAGTATGGTGTTGTATATACAGACATACAGTATGGTGTTGTATATACCAGACATACAGTATGGTGTTGTATATACAGACATACAGTATGGTGTTGTATATACAGACATACAATAGCACGCCACCTTACCACCAGTATGGTGTTGTATATACAGACATACAGTATGGTGTTGTATATACAGACATACAATAGCACGCCACCTTGCCACCAGTATGGTGTTGTATATACAGACATACAGTATGGTGTTGTATATACAGACATACAATAGCACACCTTGACACCAGCATGGTGTTGTATATACCAGACATACAATATGGTGTTGTATATACAGACATACAATAGCACACCTTGACACCAGCATGGTGTTGTATATACCAGACATACAGTATGGTGTTGTATATACAGACATACAATATGGTGTTGTATATACAGACATACAATAGCACACCTTGACACCAGCATGGTGTTGTATATACCAGACATACAGTATGGTGTTGTATATACAGACATACAATATGGTGTTGTATATACAGACATACAATAGCACACCTTGACATCAGCATGGTGTTGTATATACCAGACATACAGTATGGTGTTGTATATACAGACATACAATATGGTGTTGTATATACAGACATACAATAGCACACCTTACCACCAGTATGGCGTTGTATATACAGACATACAATAGCACACCTTGCCACCAGTATGGTGTTGTATATACAGACATACAATAGCACACCTTGACACCAGTATGGCGTTGTATATACAGACATACAATAGCACACCTTGCCACCAGTATGGTGTTGTATATACAGACATACAATAGCACACCTTGACACCAGTATGGCGTTGTATATACAGACATACAATAGCACACCTTGCCACCAGTATGGTGTTGTATATACAGACATACAATAGCACACCTTGACACCAGTATGGTGTTGTATATACCAGACATACAGTATGGTGTTGTATATACAGACATACAATAGCACACCTTGACACCAGTATGGTGTTGTATATACCAGACATACAATAGCACACCTTGACACCAGTATGGTGTTGTATATACCAGACATACAATAGCACACCTTGACACCAGTATGGTGTTGTATATACAGACATACAATAGCACACCTTGACACCAGTATGGTGTTGTATATACAGACATACAGTATGGTGTTGTATATACCAGACATACAGTATGGTGTTGTATATACCAGACATACAATAGCACACCTTGACACCAGTATGGTGTTGTATTACAGACATACAGTATGGTGTTGTATATACAGACATACAGTATGGTGTTGTATATACCAGACATACAGTATGGTGTTGTATATACCAGACATACAGTATGGTGTTGTATATACCAGACATACAATAGCACACCACCTTGCCACCATCTTTCTTCTTTGTCTTTGTTCTTCCATTACAATTCAATCATTCAACATTGGTTATTTTTTTGTGTAATGTGATTGTTGTCTCGCCATTTGTCACGTTCTACCAATCGTATGCATACTCTCACTCTGTGTGTGTGTCTGTTTGTCTCTTTCTCTGTGGGTCTATCAGTCTGTCTCCCTCCCCCCACCATGTTATTGTTAAATCCTTGTTCAGTATTTGAAATGAGGTGGGGATGAAGCTCTTTTTACATTGACCTTCTTCTTCCTCTTCTTGTTCTTTGTCCAACGCCCAGACAGAAACTATTGTTGTTTGACGTAATTATGAACAAAAGTGCGTCACACTGCCATTAAGCGCTGACACATCGCCCATCCAACTTCAGCATAAGAGAATTGCTATCTTTTAAGCCTTTCTGGAAAAAAGGCAGGAGAATGGGCCAAGATGGCAGAAAATACACAAAAACGAGGTCACAGGAAGAAAAGAAACAGGCAAAAACAAAAATAGTGATAGAAAAGAGGAAATTTCTAGCACAGAATTTCCAGAAGGTGGGGATCAAGATGCAACATACACTAACATGTCTTCACAACTCCCCAGCTGAGCTAGGTGAACTAGGCCCAACTGACGCCCAATGCTTGTCAGGAAAAAGGAAGATTTTCCACATATCCCATTTTGTGCCCTCCTCTACAGTATTTGCAATAATTCTATTTATCAATTTTCTTGGATTTTTTCGATGTATGCCTCTAGTCTAGATCCAGATCTAGTCAGTGAGAACTCTCTTCTTTTAACTCTACGGGGATCAGTTTGCGAATCTGCACTGAAATTTTCTGGCTATGTCGTGTGTGGTGTGTGCAAATTGAATCTGGTGCAGCATATTCCTCTCCAGGCACTGGGTGCATGCTGGGTATATTCGTGTTTCTGTAACCCACAGAATGCTGATATTCTTCTTCCTTGAATGCTGAGATAGAAACTATTGTTGTAGGCCTATGTCATCTGATTTTTTTTTTAATGCGTTGCACTGCCATTGACGTTCGTATTTTAATTTTCTGCATGCATATAATTATGTACGAAGGAAATTAAGAAACCAGCAGCTCTGTGCTCAGAGTTAATTTCGATGCTCTTAAAAAAAAAAAATAAATAACCCTTAACTGTTCACTACATGCCTCTGCCATCATTGGAAGCAACAGCTTCATGGATCTAATCTAGGCTAAAAGATGAACTTCAATCCCATGGGTTATGAAGTCGTCAGCTCGAATCTCAGCAGTGTCTGGTGAATTAAGAGCGGGGATTTTTACGATCTCCCAGGTCATCTTCAAGTTCAGACCTGCCAGTGCCTTAATTCCCTTCGTGTACATACACTGCAGAAGATCAAATATGCACATTGCAGATCCCGTCACTCATATCAGTGTTTGGTAGGTCGAACACACCCAGCATACACCCTGAAGTCTACAGAATCTTCACAATATTGAAGGCGGTAGAGAATGGAAAGAAGAAGAAAAAGAAATGAAGACAGCTGAACCCATATCAACAAATCAGCACAGGCACATGCATATACAGCGGGGACCCACTTATAAGAAAGTCGTGGGGACCCGATTTTAGGTTTTCTTATAAGCTGGCTTTCTTATATCCGAGCACCTGAACTCTGTTTTGAATGTGCTTTCTTATAAGCGAGCAAAAGTGTAAATGAGTGAAATAATAGCTAATTGGACATTTCATAATGGTAAAAACACATATCACACCCTATCTACAATTACTCATCAACTTTGTTGTTGTTGTTGTTGTTGCTGTTGTTGTTGCTGTTGCTGTTGTTGTTGTTGTTGTTGTTGTTGTTGTTGTTGTTGTTGCTGCTGCTGCTGCTGCTGCTGTGGTTGTTCATAAATTGGTTCGTTCTGGTCACGTTTGGTCTACATACAAATGAGATTTTAAACTGTAGTCTTTTCCATGTTTTAGTTGAAATTCAGCACAACGGTATAATGTTCAAAATCTAAAGCAACTTATTTTACACACGCACACACGCACGCACGCACGCACGCACGCGCGCGCGCGCGCGCGCGCGCGCGCCACACACACACACACACACACACACACACACACACACAGAGGAATTCTGTGGATTCAACAACTTTTATTTCTGTGATTATAAACGAAAAACCATGACTAAAATAAAGCAGAAACTTTTTTCGGAAAGAGAATATAAAGTGATCAATGCTTGACTGTCGGCTCAAGATCTTGGGTGTATCACTTATCACAGGAATAAAAATCGTTAAAAAAAATTGCAAAGGAACCTTGAAAAGATTGAATAAAAACACAAACAGCAAACAGAAGAATTGTAGTAATGATTTATGATTATATTAATAAATAAAAATCCCTACACATACGAACTAAGACAAAACAAACAAACAAAAAAGAAAGAAAAAAAGAAGAAAGAAAACAAAAAGAAAGGCGTTAACCTCTAACCAAAAATATAAATGTAATAGTGCTAATAGTCCCATTAATAAAAGTAATAAAATAAGTTTAAAAACCGTTTATAATGAAACTGTTGAACAAGGTAAGAAAAACTGTCTTCAATCTAGTCATCAGATCAGTGGTTTGGTTTTCTCCTTTTGAACTTGCAGAATGTACACGTGTTTACATACATCACTATACCCTATCCTGTTCATAAATAAATTTTTTAAAAAACAAACAAACAAAAAACCCTCTCTCCTCCTTTTCCCCCCTTCCAATACATATATAGCAAGCAAAGTGTAGATTTTTCAGTCACAATAAACCACACGTGAAAGATTTTTAGGGTGAACAGGGAGTACAAATATCTTTAATTTAATCTAAACATGGTTGATTGGATTCATGTTTAGTTCTTAAACATTTTTGCATAAGCCCATTAAGTGATTTTTGAACCGATTTTTATTTTTGATACATTTTAAACGTTTTGGGAGCTTGTTCCATAAATCACTACCTGAATATAAGAAGCTGGTTTTGTAAAGATTGTTTCTGGGTCTTGGAAATGTTAGTAGATGGTTATGCCTGTGCTCATTAATATTGAATTTATTGGTGATCTTGGGAGGGACATTTCCATTAACAACTTTTTGTACAAATAGTTTTATTGAAATAAAGCCTATTTTGGAATGTAAGACTATTTGTTTGCTTATAACCATTGATGGTTAGGGAGCTTGATTTTAAGAGGACAAGTTTTAGTGCTCTTTTATAAAATCGATGAATGAATTTCAAATTAGTTTCACTGCAGTTGTCCCAAGGAGACGAGGCATAGTCAACTATAGGCAAGATATGTCCATAAAAAAAGAGTTTGCGTGAATGACTATCTAGAAAGTGTTTTGTTTTTGATAACTGACGTACCTTGTTTGTAAGACGTTTTCCTAGTGCCATCACATGGTCAGTCCAAGTAAGATTTTTGTCAATAATTACACCCAGAATTTTGTGCGAGTCGACTTCTTCAATATTTTTTTTATCTATCAACAGAGGTTGAAATTTACTTTTCATTTTTTGCCTCTTTTGTCTTGCTAGTATGTACATTCTCTTAGTTTTTGTGCATTTAAGGACATATGGTTTAATTAAGTCCAAGTAATCAATTTGTTGATATTGTTTTGAAGTTTGAGAGTCAGTCTGTGGGGAGTCAGTATCACTACAATAGAGGGATGTGTCATCAGCAAACGTTTCACAGCTACAATCTAGAAATAAGGGTAAGTCATTTACTATTATATTGAGAACAAGAGAAGACCCAATATTGATCCCTGTGGTACTCCATGTTTAATAGATACTAGTTCGAATGTTTGATTATTTGCAGTTACCAGCTCCTATCTGACAAAACACTTTCTAAAAGATTATTTCAGGTGTTAGTTTATATGGGTGAGTTTATGCACTAACAAGGAGTGATTAATTACATAAATGCTTTTTCAAAGTAAAAAAAAAAAAAAGACCCGTTTTCATTTATGTTGTGTAAGAGACTGCAAGTTGAGTTAGAGCTGTGCGACAAGAATAGTTTTTACAAAACCCTGACTCATCTTCATTTATTAGATAGTTGTTAATAAAGTAAGAATATAAAGATTTTTGGATGTTTTTTTCCCATGGGTTTTGATATGACAGATAGGATTGAAATTGGTCTGTAATTTGAAAGACAAGAAGAATCTCCAGATTTGTGGACTGGTATGACTTTTGCCTTTTTTAACATGAGGAAATTTGTTTTTCTTTTTGCACAAGTTATATAGATATGTCAGTGTTTCAACTATAACAGGACCAGAAAGTTTCAATATTTTTCCATCAAGATCACGTGTTCTGTAAATTTTTTTTTGAGAGATAGGCTTTCCAACAGGTCTTTTCATTGGCAATAATTCAAACGGGAATTTAATTTCTTTCGATTCAATATATTGTTCCAAGCAATGGAGATCCTTCGACTTATCACACAAGACTTTAGTAGCCATGTTTGTGAAATGGGTGTTCAATTCGTCAGCTGTTGTCTTTAACTGTCTGATATAGGTATATTACATAAAACATTGATGGCTTTCCATACCTAGCGAGAGTCGGTAGATGTGATTAACAGTTTTTGAAAGTAATCACGTTTTGAACTGCGTTTTAGAGAAGTTACTTTGTTTCTTTGCATTTTAAATTCCTCTTTTGAACCATGGGTTTTCAAATAGTTTAATTTCATTTCAGACTCTATGCCTCCGATACACTGAAATTAATGTGGTAATCCAGAATTCTGCAGCTTCGTTGGGGTCTCTGATTTGATACATCTTAGAATGGCGAGTTTATGAAGTCTGAAATAAAGTCTTGTTCGTTGAAGTTACTGCATTTTCTGTAAAAGATGGTTTTATGTCCTCCTTTGGGAATTTTGATACGATTTTTAAACCAAGTAAAACGCACAGAATTGTGATCACTGCATCCACAGGAGGGGGCACATACTTCTGTTACGTTTTGTTTTGTAGTAGTATAGATATAATCTATCGAAGTTATCTGTTACCCTAGTTGGTTTACCAATTAGTTGTTCCAAGCCAAGCATAGTAATGTTGCAACTCTATTTAGGCTTGGGTTTTGATAAGCATGTTAAAATCCCCAAGAAATTTGTTTCATAGTTTGTGACACTTCATCCATGAGTGTTTAATTTTTCAAACCAGTCTGTAGTTTCTAAGGATTTCTGTATATGAATCCTGTTAACATTAGATTTTATTTCAATCCAAATCGGGATTCAATGTCAAACATCAAAGTTGTATAGTCTTTTATAAATCAGTGAAGAAGGGAAATATGTTAATAACCCATAGGACTTGTGCTGGGTTATGGCGGAAGATCTGATATCCTGGAATATTCATGCATGGGTCAGTTACATTGGCGAGAGTCGAGATTCAGCAAGGCAAAATAAATGAAACCGATTTCCATGGTTGTGCATGGTCGAAATATGGTTTTGTTTGCTTGTTGCTATTCAGATAACACCGAGTCAATACCTGCTTCCCCCCCCCCCCCACAATATCAGGAATGATCGAAATCCCCAGATGAGGGGTGACAGGGGAAGATTTCTTGACCTTGGCCTGAAACCGGGGATTGAGAACACAATCATGGGCAGGGTCGTTGTACTCTGAAAAGTTTCATCAGAGCGAGCTTCTGGCACTGGCTCTTCAAAGCGGGTTCTGCCGCTTCCCCACACACTCTCTCTCTCTTTTATATATATATATATATATATATATATATATATATATATATGTTGTTCCGAACCCTCCAGACAGTATGAGCCCCTGGTGGTGGATGGGCTCTAGACTTACGAGGTAGGAAGGCCTCGCTGATCTGTAAATGTATATTACTTGCTATGGTTTATTGCTCTCGGTATTTGGATCATTATTATTGTTTAGAGTTTTTTAAATCTTGATCTTTTCCCTTATAAGGGTGGGGACTGGATGTAAAAAAGCACACAAGTGCTTATTCGTTATCCTCGAAATAAAAGAATTTGCCTTGCCTTGTACGTTTGGCAACTATGGCCCAGTTTGGAGCACAGCAGCCCTCTGTAGATATGCAGCAGTGTAGATGTGCAGCAGTGTTATTCCATGCATTTCACAATCAATATGGGGGATCACCTACATAAGGGAGGTTCAGGGCTGTAGCCTGTTCCTACATTAAACAAATTGGCTGTGACACGAGTAATCAACCGCTTTTGTTCTGAGCTGGTAGTCATTTGTAGTTTTACTTTTTATACTTAATGTCAAGCAGATTTTTCTGCGAAATTCAGGCTGCTCTCCCAGGGGAGAGCGCGTCGCCACAAGTGCAGCGCCTACCCATTATTTTTGTTCCCCTCAGAGATGGTGTCTGAACACGACACCTGTGATGCATGCTGGGTTTTTTTTTAGAATTTTGTCATCCGCTCCTACCGGCACACAATGGCCTGCTCTTCCAAAAGGCGGAACGGGGTTTCAACATGTGCGCAAGATGTTCTGCATGCGATCGCACATGGGGCCTCGGTTTAGTCTCATCTGAATGACTTTGACATTCAGTTCGATTTTTTTCGTCAAACTGTAAAGAAAGGGCGAGGCTGGGTATGAACCCAGAAACTCACGGCTCAGTTGTTGGCAGGTGAACGTCTTAACCATCCTGCCACCTTCCTTCCTTCCCTATGATGGTTTGGGTTGGTTGAAGTGTGTCATAATTTCATCTCTGTGATTATATATTGATGAGTTTTTGTTTCAGGCTGGTTACAGTGTGCTGTCGATACAGGGTTGTGGTTGGTTCTGTTTCAAAGAGTGGCTGTGACAGCGTGCAACAGACAGTAGTAGAAAGCGAAGAACTGATTATGTTCAAACCACACCCAAGCACACACACACACCTCACAAATAACCAGGCAACAACACGCACATGCCCTGATTGAACTCCCCTCCATAGGGATGGACACAAGACGGCTTTCAGCATGGATTTGGGGGGGGGGGGGGGACGAGGTTAATGTTGGGGAGAGGGAGAAGGGGGTGGGAAGGGGAGATGATTGTAATAAAGTGGTCCTTTAAAATCTATAGTTCAACACGATCACACAAACAAGTGGGGGATGTTGAATGGATTTTTTTTTGGGGGGGGGGGGGGAGGGGGGGGGGGGGGGGGTTGAGTGGGGGATTTCTTTTTCAAAGACTGGGAAGGGAAGGGGGGGGGGGGTGCTTTTTCACCAACAGTGAAAGGAGGTAACTTGGAGTTGGTATGGGGTGGAATGAGGGGGGAGGGGGGGGGGGTGGCAGACTGTTATAAATTGGTACTTTAATTCAGTAGTGAAGGGGCTGATGACATACCCCAAGAAACCTTTTGCAGTGATAACATAATGCCAGTAACACTTTGATTAGCTTTAGTTTCACAGTTGGCAGGGTCTGGGGGTGTGATAGAGTAATTCTCTGAAAGGCTTTAAATCCAGCAGGCTAAATCATCATGGCTTTTCTAGTCAAGCCATCTGCATTAGAACTGTCAACCAAGCAAGACAGTTCCCACAGTCTGAACACATCACTCCCGCGGAACAGGATTTAACATGTGTGCAAGATGTTCTGCGTGCGTTCGCACACAGGGCCTCAGTTTATAGTCTCATCTGAAAAACTTTTGAGGATGTTAACTCCAGGGGAAAAATCCCCTCAAACAGGAATCGAACTCGGGTTGTCAAATTGTGAGCGCTTTGTTCTGATCACTAGACTATCTCGTCCCGTGTGTGTGTGTGTGTGTGTGTGTGTGTGTGTGTGTGTGTGTGTGTGTGTGTGAGGAGAGAGAGAGAGAGAGAGAGAGAGAGAGAGAGAGAGAGAGAGAGAGAGAGAGAGAGAGAGAGAGAGGGTGTGTGTGTGTGTGTGTGTGTGTGTGTGTGTGTGTGTGTGTGTGTGTACGCATAAATTTGATGTCTGTTAATTCTATTTGTGGATAGTTGCATGTGTGTAAATGATTTGAATGCAAGCACTTTGATTTGTTGCTTTACAAGTTTCAGTGGTATATATATATATAAACCCCAAACGTTATTATTATCCCACATGCCAAAACTAGTGTCGTTTAAAAAAATCCCAATTTCAAGCTAAAATATCTTCATGTCAATGTCTGTTATGTGTAAAAGGCTTTCCACTGTCTCTCAATATTTCTGGCGTCATTGTTTTTTCAATTCTCTTCTGTTGCTTTCCGTTCTAGTGTGATGTAGCCTGGTGCTGCTCCCTGTTCCTCCCTGAACACCATCTGCACACAGCGTTGTCAGGGCTGCATCAGTCACAACATAACACATTACCAGCTACATATAAAACACTGTACACAATATAAGACCATTAGTGATGTGTATAAAACACTGTACACAATATAACACCACCAGTGACATGTATAAAACACTGTGCACAATATAACACCATCCGTGATGTATATATATAAAACACTGTACACAATATAACACACCATCAGTGACATACATCAGTCACCACAAAAAGCAGCAGAAAGTAACATTTGTGACGCCGCTGTCACATTAAACTGTAACAACACTGAAATATCACAACGCTGCTGTCACACTGAACTATCACAACACAATGCTGCTGTCACACTGAACTATCACAACACAACACTGCTGTCACACTGATCTATCACACCACTGAACTGTCACACCACTGAACTGTCACACCACTGAACTGTCACACCACTGAACTGTCACACCACTGAACTATTGCAACACAACACTGCTGTCACACTGATATATCACAACACCGAACTGTCACACCACTGAACTGTCACACCACTGAACTGTCACAACACCGAACTATCACAGCACTGAACTATCACAACACTGAACTGACAACACTGAACTGTCACACCACTGAACTACCACAACACTGAACTGTCACACCACTGAACTATCGCAACACTGAACTATCGCAACACTGAACTATCACAACACTTAACTACCACAACACTTAACTACCACAGCACTGAACTATCACACCACTGAACTATCACAGCACTGAACTATCACAGCACTGAACTATCACACCACTGAACTATCACAGCACTGAACTATCACAGCACTGAACTATCACAGCACAGAACTATCACAGCAGCACATAGTTGTCCAATCCAATCTTCTTGAAAGCCTCACTGATCATAGAGGCCATATTGGATTTGATGCCTCAATTAAAAAAAAACTTTTAAAAACTGTGCAACTTCATAATGATCAAAACAGGATTTAAAACCAGCTCTTCTCATGTTCCTGGAATCACACCTAAAAAAAGGTCAAGGTGTCCCGTAACCTGTGTGGTTGTAGGAGAGCCAGGCATCAGAGACCTCAGCTTCTCAAGGGGCCAGCATATTGAGGGCGGCGCCCATCTCCTCTCCCTCGCTGCTTTACCTTCCCTGACCCTAAAGGGGGCAGGTACCAATTTACATCTGGGTGAACTGGGGGGAACTGTGCTGAAGCCAAGTCGCGCAGTCACCCATCCAACTGGTAACCATGCTCGACGCTGCTTGACTTGACTTGGGGAAAGCGAGCCCTCTGACCACTTTTAATTTAAAAATAAATAAATTATAAAAATAAATGAAAAAAACAATATAAATGAAAATGAAAACATAAATACAAATTTATACATTAAAGTTTAAACAAAAACAATGTATATCCCATATGATAAAAATATAATGATACTATTAACAGTTGAAATACCGATAGAATAAAGAAAGAAAGGGAGAGAGAGAGACAGAGAATGGTGAGAGAAGGGAGGACTAAAAATATTTTCTGAAAAATTTTTAATGTATTTTTTTTTTTTTAGATGTTAGCATGCACACGTGTGTGTGTGGTGTGTGGTGTGTGTGTGTGTGTGTGTGTGTGTGTGTGTGTGTACTCTTGTTCAAGTGTGTAGTTGTGGCTGAAGATATCCTCATAACATTAAGCTGAGCTGTATGCTAAACACTAAATTGACAGAAAAGAATAAAATTAAAAATACAACAACATTAATACAACTACAACAAATGACCTATGGGACTTAACAATAAACCCTTAGCAATAGCAAACACTAACTTGACATCATCCAGAACTTGTTCAAGGGAAGTTTTGGTAAAACTAGGCAAGTAAGGTTTTAAAGTCTTGCATTCAAGTACAATATGGGCGTTTGAAATATTATTGTTTCCACATATGCATTTATACTTCTTGCTAAATTTTGTCAGCACCTCACTGGTCACAATTATTATGGTGTGTGTGTGTGTGTGTGTGTGTGTGTGTGTTTTGTGTGTGTGTGTATGCGTGCGTGCATGCTAGTGTACACACACACACACACACACACACACACACAGATGGCTTGATGGAAAAAAGCAAATCGATGCTTATTCAATGTACCATCTGGAAATAAAAATTTGATTGATTGATCGATTGATTTTATCACCCCAGTTTTCCTTCTCAGGACATAAAATGTTGTATGTCATGAATGAGCACAGTGTAATTCAATATGTGTGCATACAGCAGCCCTCTGTTTACATTGCTTTACCCTAAGGCTGACAAAACTCTATTCAGTAGGCACAAGTTTTCTCGTAGGGTTAACTGTTTTAAATATGCAGTAGTTTGTGGATGGTTTCAGCTGTCAGATGTATGCTGCTCTTGATGGTTTATTGTGTATGCTCCTGTGTGACAAGTATACCTCCATGAGCTGGTTTGTTTTTGTTTGAATATTTGGTCAAAGTCAGCACTTAATTCGTGATTTTGGAACATGCATATTTACAAGTACAGTTTTGGGTGCATGCAAAGATGCATATGCCAAGATCTTAGCAAGAAGTTACATTTCATTTTCTTTGTTATTTCCATTTTTGCCCTTTGAGTTGTATTATGGCCAAAGCCTGAAAGCACATTAAATCATTTCAGAGTTTCAGAACTCTCTCTCTCTCTCTGTTTATATCTTCGTATCTTTTGTACTAATTATGCAAAATGCAAATTAAAATTTTTGATTTAAAAAAAGGGCTGGAAAACCTTCATTGCAAAACATTTACAAAATAAGAAAAACGGAGGATGCTAGTCCTCCCTTGCCTTGGCTTTCCTCCTTGCCGGAGAGGCAAGCAGGGGAAAGAAAGAACACACCTGACCACTGCAGTGGGTTGCCTTACGTCAGTCACTGGTGTTTGTCCACTCGGCCCAGTGTTGCCAGTGCACCCTGCCCACCCGTCTCCTTGCTGTGGTGTGCTGTGGTGTGAGGTGAGGTATCCTGTACAGCCGACTGTCCCCCGGCACGTGCATGGGCTCTTGGAGGACTGTCACTGCCCTGTAGGTCCAGCAACCTAGAGGAGGGAAGGGGGGGGGAACCATCTCCCCCTCCCCCCACCCGAAAAAAAAAAGCACATATCAGTCCCTAAAAGACTTTGCTCTCTACATAGCAGACAGGAAGCTAGTCCTGCCCTACGATAAACACTGTGGGGTGATCAAGGGGTGTGGGATGTAGATTGTGGCTTTACAGAACAACAGCCTGAATGGCACCTTACTGACAAGGTGTAAAACAAGTTTACCAGTGCAATCATGGCAAAGTCAGACACATCACTACAAGAAACAAACAATGCCAAACACAAATCATGCATAAACCAGATTTGTGTTGAAAGTATTCACTTGTAGTAAACATTTTAAGAGGGTCCAGCATTTAAATCCTGGCTACTTGACAAAAGCCCAGAATTTAGACTGGCAACAGCATTATTTTTTTTTAATAGCTTTTTTGAATTATGCTTTCAGAGACAACACTAGAAAACAACCACAAAAAGTGTTGATGAATGTATGTAGAGACAATCTCTTCTGTGATAAATGCTGGAATGGATGCTGATGCCAGATTGTGTGTTGCTGTCTGGGGGAATCTGCCACATGGCACTGCAGGCAGACAGGGGAGGGAGAATCACAGCAACTTATTTCCAATGGCAGCAGTTTTCTGCAGCTGTCGTCAACTAACAGAAACGTATCATGCTTTCTGCAGCTGTCGTCAACTAACAGAAACGTATCATGCTTTCTGCAGCTGTCGTCAACTAACAGAAACGTATCATGCTTTCTGCAGCTGTCGTCAACTAACAGAAACTCATCATGTTTTCTGCAGCTGTCGTCAACTAACAGAAACTCATCATGTTTTCTGCAGCAGCTGACTTCCAACTAATAAGTTCTCAGCAACAGAATCATAAAGCTGTACGGATATTTAGCAGTAAAATTTTAAATGTAAAGAAGTAAATCATGAAACTGTTCCAATATTAAGCTACAATTTTTAAATGAACAAAATGGAGTCATAAAATTGGACTGATATTTAGCAATAACTTTTAAATGCACATGATCAAATTATAAAATTGTAATAATTATCTATGGGTTTTTTTCAATGCACAGGTCAATCATAAAACTATACTGATAATTATGATTTTTTTTTAATGCACAGAGGTCAACTATAAAACTGTACTGATAATTATGATTTTTTTTTAATGCACAGAGGTCAATCATAAAACTGTACTGATAACTGTCTATAATTTTTTTATGCCCAGAGGTAAATGATAAAACCGTAATGATATCTAGCGATGACTTTTTAAAGTCCAGACTCCAGAGATGTATCATAAAACTGCACGGATATTTACTGATTTAGCTCTGATTTTTGTAATACACAGAGACATAAAA
>CM060316.1:114910606-114920817 GCA_030674155.1 Stramonita haemastoma
ATTTTACTAAAATTTTGAAATCGTACTTAACTTTCTACAAGTTTATGTACTGAATCCTTTTTCCCCCCAAATCAGTAAACTGCATTTGTTTGCAGTGCTCCAGCTTTTCCATTTCAATTTTATATTTTAGTTCATTCAGAAAAATACCATACCAACATTAGGTTCTGTTTTCCCAATCTGACATTTGTAAACATAAAATTTTGCTAACACTATTATTAAGTCAAACACACTTCATCAGTTTTTGTAACTGCATCAGTGCAAATAGCACTATTTCCATATTAAGATGAAATCTCTCGCAATGATAGTTTTAAAGTCACTTCAAGTTCTTTCAAGAATTTAAGTACAAACTGACGCTCCCGTAAATAATGGTTTATTTATAGTGTGTTTTTCCTTGTCACAAAAATTGCAGCAGTCATTATCTGTAACTTTCAGTTTTTAAAAACATCTTCATTTGAAACCATTTCAATTTAATTTCTTTAATTTTCTTTATCTGTTTTAGTACACTGCGCCAGTCTATTGGAATGTTAAGCTGTCTCTCCCAATTCACAAACGATTTAATGTCGAGGTTCTATTTAGCTAATAACTTTGTCATAAGTATGGGATCCTTTACCACCTTTTGATACAATTTCTAGAGTATTGGTCCTTTCTTTACTGAAGTTGCCATCTAGTTTCATACTTTTTATTCTCACACAGTGTTGAATTGATCAGATACACCTAGCATAATGCAAAAAGTTGATGTGTGTGAGTGTGAGTGTGGTGTGTGTGTGTGTGTGAGTGTGAGTGAGAGTGGTGGTGTGTGTGTGTGTGGTGTGAGTGTGAGTGTGGTGTGTGTGTGTGTGTGCGTGTGTGTGTGTGTGTGTGTTTGTGGTGTGTGTGCGTGTGTGTGTGTGTGTGTGTGTGTGTGTGTGTGTGTGTGTGTGTGTGTGTGTGTGTGTGGTGTTGTTGTTTGTAGTTTAATTTAAAGTCTATTCACACTCGGTGATATTAGACTAAACAAACAAAAACAAACCAGAAAAAACCCCTACCATAAAATATTTACAGAAGACTTGGAAATAATCCTAGCAACATCAGTAATCAACAGTTTTCGTGAAACTATGTTCAATGGTTCCCTTTAAATTTCAATGCCATTTTCTTTATAAACTGAATTTAGACAGAACATTGAAAAAGAATATGTTCACAAGATAGTGGCTCAGAACAAGACCAAGTTACATTTCGAGATTATTTGGCCTTCCAGGAATTTAATCGCAACTTGTAAATGATGTTAGTAATATGTCTTGGATAGCCTAGTATTTCTAATTTTCCATGGAAGTTATTCTTATGTACATGATTTTCCAATAATGAATTAATTTCACGACAATCATTTTTTAAGTTATGAACTGGGCAATCTCTTTTTGCACCTTTTTTTTTTTGCAAGATTATCTGCTATTTCATTCCAGTATATTCCGCAGTGTGAAAGAATCCAGCAAAAATATATTCAGATACATTTTGTCATGATACAATGTATCAAATATTTTATTTCAAATAATAAATCTGTCCTTACTTTCGAGCTCCAGTCTTGTAAGCTATACAGTACAGACTTCGAGTCAACACAAAAAGCGATGTGAAAAAATGCAAAATTACTATTATTTATAGTAATCAGAGCAATAAGTATGGCATAGAGCTCGGCGCTGAATATTGAGAAACCCTTCCCTAGACAGAATGGTTTTTGTATCTTCAGAGCAGGAATAACGAAACCTGATCCTGTATTTAAGTCATAAACAGAACCATCTGTAAACACTTTTAGATGATTTTGATAATTTGTTTCAAGATGTTGTTTTACATCAGAAGTCAACATATTGTGATCTTTTTTGAGCATGGTATTTAATCAATATCAAATTTAGCCTCTTTATGCTCCCACTGTGGTATCTTAGGAACTATTGGTATAATGGGTATTGAAGAAATGTCAATATTACACTCTGACAGTAAATCGTTTATGTAATTTATTATGAATTGGGCAAAGTGATGAAATATGTTGAGCGCTCTTAGGATAATCCTCGACTGAATCAACGAGTACTTCCGTTTTTAATGAGTTTGATACCGAAAGATTTCTTGTAAGAAGATGTGTGTGTGTGTGTGTGTGTGTGTGTGTGTGTGTGTGTGTGTGTGTGTCGGTGTGGTGTGGTGTGGTGTGGTGTGGTGTGGTTGTGGTGTGTGTAATGACAAATTCTGACTAATCTTCTTCAAAATTATATTATGTACTGTATGATTTATATACAAAGAGTGTGTATTGCTCAGAATGGATAAAAAAAATTCATAGAATTTTAATAGAAACAGGGTTTGACTGTGTGTGGGAAACACAGAATTTTGTAAACCAATCCAATCCAATCCAATGATGTTGCTTATAGCCCCGCCAACCACATAGGCCATATCAGGGCTATCACCTCCTCAAATTTTAAAACTCGTATTAAAAGTGTGCGACTATGTACAGTTTTAAAACGAGGTATAAAAACAAAGATAGTTTATGCCGTAACATCATTAAGGCTTTAAAGGATAATTTTGTAAAGTCATGGTCAGAAGAGCTGCAAAGAAGTAATAAATGCATATTTTATCACAATTACAAAAATGTTTTAAGAGGGAAAAGTACATTGGTGAGTTGCCATACAACAATGTGATTTCATTATTTAGATTCAGGTGTATCAACCATTGAAACAGGACGAGTCAACGGCATTCCACGCGAAAATCGTCTTTGTAAACAATGTAACATGAAAACGATAGACGAGTTTCACTCCATAATGGAATGTCCAAAGTTTTCTGAGCTTCGGAAGAATGTCCTACCTTATGAATATTTGTATCCAAGATACATGTTCACATTTTGTAATTTGTTCTCTTCTGATAAAAATGTGTTATCAAAACTTAGCAAATTCATAGTTAAAAGTTGCATGACATTAGTGAAAAGGTCAACAATATTTTTTTCATTTCTGTGAAATTCTGTGTATGAACGTATTCTAAGTTGATTTTGTTTTCGGAAATCCTCCATGCCCCAAGAGGGGTCAAAGGCGAATTAAATCTTGAATCTTGTGTGTGGTGTGTGTGTGTGTGTGTGTGTGTGTTGTGTGTGTGATGTGTGTGTGTGTGTGTGTGGTGTGTGTGTGTGTGGGGGGGGGGGGGGCTTGTTTTTGTTTATTCTTTTAAATCGAGGATAATGGAATAAGCACTTGCGTGCTTTTTTGCATCCAGTCCCTGTGTGTATGCAGTTTTGTAAATCTTGTCATCTGTTCCCATCGGCACACAATGGCTTACTCTTATGAAAAGCAGAGCAGGGTTTAACGAGTGCACAAGCTTTAGCAAGATGATCTGTGTGCGTTCGCACACGCGGCCTCGGTTTATAATCTGATCTGAAGGATGTGTGTGTGTGTGTGTGTGTGTGTGTGTGTGTGTGTGTGTGTTGTGTGTGTGTGTGTGATGATGATGATGATGGTAGGAGGTGTTTGAGAGAGGTAGGGGATGTCACACTTTGTTAATGACTGTGATATGATGATGATGATGGTGATGATGATGATGGTGGAGGGGTAACTACTGAAATGAAAGGGGGGGGGGGGCATAGTTGCATTCATTTTTTAGGATGGTGATGGAGGGGGTGACCAGTAGAAGGGGAGGGGGAACACTTGCACTGCTGGCAATGATGATAGTGATAACGATGACAATGGTGATGTTGATGAAGATGATTAAAATGATGATGGTAGTGGTGGTGATGATGATGGTGGTGGTGATGGTGATGTTGACGACGATGATGATGGTGATGGAGGGGATGACTAGTGGAAGGGGGGGAATACTTTCATTGCTGTTGTTGTTGTTGATGATGATGATGATGATGATAATGATAGGGATGTGTTCATACAAAGGGGGGGCCAACTAGCACTGATGGTGATAATGATGGGAAGATGTGATTAGGGAAAAAGTGGCCACACTTGATTATGATGATGACGATGTGGACAGGGATGTTTGACCAAACGAAGTGGGCAACACATTGATGATGATGATGATGATGATGATGATGATGATAAGGGTGTGTCCAAGGGAAGTGGGATGAAATTACATTGATGATGGTAGTGATGATGATGATGATGGTAGTGATGATAGGAATGTGTGACAAAGTGAAGTGAGCTACACTTTAATTGTTGATGATCATAATGATGATGATGATGATGATGATGATAATAATAATAAGGGTGTGTAGCCATAGGAAGTGCGCCACACTTACATTGATGATGATGACAATGATGATGATGATGGTGATGATAGAGGTGTGTGACCATGGTAAGCAAGTCACACTCGCATTGATGATAATGATACTGATAATGATGACCATGGAGTGTGACCACTGGAAGGGGCCTGTATTTACACTGATGGTGATGATGGTAATGTTGATATGATGATGGTATGGTAGCAATGATCCTAATGACAATGATGATGATAAGGGTGTGTGACCAAGCAAAATGAGTCATGGGAAGTAAGTCACACTTCTAATGATGATGATGATGATGACAGTGATGATGATGACAGTGGTGTGTGACTAATGGAAGAGGCTCACATTTACACTGATGATGATGATGATGATGATGATGATGTTGATCATGATGATGGTCATGATAAAGGGTGTGTGATCAGGGAAGTGGGCAACACTTGCACTAATGATAATGATGATGACAATGATTTAATGATGATGATGATTTTAATGATGCTTGTCACAGATTATGACGTTTGGAGTGGAAAAGTATTGTTGTTAGAGTTAGTTTATTGGGCTCAGGCGTAGCCCATGATTTTTGTTGTTTGGTGAAGGTGGTGCCTGTGCACGATTTTTGTAATGGTTGGGCTGTGGGCCTTGTGCCACTCCTCGTGAGGAGGAGCTGACAGCTGCTGTTTTGTGGCGTTCAGTTTGTCTTGGTTGTTTGGCTGTTTTTCTGTGTTTGCTGTTATTGGAATTGAATTATTGACGGTGGTTATTTTGCTGGTGTGTGGCAAGATGCTGGTTGTGTGTGTGGGTGCAGTGACGGTGTGGAGGATTGTGTCGTAGTAGTATTTGGGATTGCTGGTTGAAATGTGTTTGGACTTTGAGAATTTTATTTAACTGTGCACGTTGTGCCCAACGACTTCAGAACTGTATCTACCTGTGTATGTTGTGCTGGAGGACTTGGGAAAGTTTTTTCACCTGTTTCTTTTTCCTGTTGTGAACACAACTTCTCTGTGGATTGGGCGTGTTGAGATTTACTGAAAAAAATTTCAGCCGTGTTGTGGTTCTGGACTTCTTGGGGGGGGGGGGGGGGGGGGGGAGGAGAGATAGTTTGCAGACAGTGCCAGATAGCTGGTGTGGACAGTGTGTGTATAAGGTGAGAGTGGAAGACGTATTTTTTTGATACATAAGATACATGGTTTGGATACGTTGTTTTCATTGGTGTTAAGTTTGATTTAGATTATCATATGACTGTGTTTATGTGGATGCTTAATAATTGTGAGCCATTGATATCAATGATAGATTGACTTAAGTTTTGTCGTGTAAGAGATTGAGAAATTGAGGTTGGGTTGGACTCTGGGCGTGAAGCTGGTGATGTTGTATTGTTGTGATGTTGTATTGTTGTGATGTTGTATTGTTGTGATGTTGTGGTATTGAACTGGTGGAAATGTTGAGTGAGTCGAGTTTTTTTTGTTCAGTAAATGGCTGGATGTTTGTACTAAATGTTTGAAATATTAACTGGTGTCTGTTTTGTGTTGTCTGAATTAGGAGCGTGATAGGTGGAGGGGGGGGGGGGGGGGGGGGGGGTCAAAATGACATCCCATTAGGGGGTTACAATGCTGATGATTTAATGATATGATGAGGGCAGGTGGCATTTTCTTGTTGCTCTGTCTCAACAGACTGGTTGCTGATGCACTCAGTGTTTTCTATTTTGGATGTTTGTGTTTTTGTTTGTGTACAGCTCTCTCAAATACGACGTGGTTCATTCTTAAAGTTAAAAACAGACGGTGTTGACAGGTAAGCTGCCTTAGTTAACCCTATTTTGTTATCAGTGTCACCTATAGACCTCCCCTTCCCCTCCCCCCCCCCCCCATCCTGGTCCCTTTTCCCCACTTGTGACAGTCTCCAGTAGAACTGTATAATGGCTTCTGCTTCAACAGAGGGGGATTCAGGTACACCTCCGGTTTTCATAACGTGTCGAAATCTGCCAGATGTTACTACAGATGACAAGAAAAACTACTCTGTTCACGAAATATGTGCAGCTGCTGAAAAAACCAGTGGCTACAATACAGTCATTGGTGCTCAGAGAATTGGCAGTTTATGGCGAATCTATCCTAGAAATCTGGAACATCGCACCTCCCTCCTGTTAAATGGGATAGAAATAAGAAACAGACTGATCTCACCAAATGACAAAAATCCATTTATTGTAAGAACGCCACAGGGTGAAAAAGAGGCGCTGACAACAAAACTGATCATTGGAAATCTTCCAATCAGCTACAGCAACAGGGAAATTGAAGCAAAACTTGTGCAGCTCGGCTGCCGGCTACAATCCAAGCTGATGATGGAAAGAGACAGAGATGAGCGAGATGGGCTGACACGCTGGCTAACCGGGAGAAGATTTGTTTCTATCCAAATTCCAGACCGTCCCCTCCCTGAAAGAGTCGGTGTTTGCCCTGCAACAGCAACTCTGTATCACCTGAGCAGAAGGTGGCAAAGCAAACTGCTACGTGTTCAAGATGTTTGTGCTTGGAACACAGAGCCTGGTCTTGTGCTGGTGACGTTGTTTGCCTCACGTGTAGACAGCCTGGCCATAAGAAAGGTCATCCCTCCTGCCCCCTGACCCCGCGGGGTGCCGAAGCTGACGTGAGTGACCAGCCGGCGGCTCCTTCCCAGGATCTCTCCACTGACCCCACAGCCAGTGAGCAGATGGTGGAATCCGGGGTGCAGGGGTCTTCCTCTGTACCTCCTTCACCGCTAGCTGACTCCTGTAGGCCAGCACCTGCTTTTCACCGTGGACGTAATCCTACGACACAGACTCGCCTCCCGTTTCAGTCCCGTTCCCGAGAAAAGAAGCATCTTCGAGACTCCCCTCCCCAAACGCTGGACTCTGCCAAGACTCCCAGAAGAAGTCAAGTTGTTTCCAATATATATGCACCAACCAAACAACGTGAGAAACGCATCTTTTTTAATTTAGCTTGTGAGCACATTGACTCTCTAGACAGCTGTCATAAGATCATTTGTGGTGATTTTAATTGTGTAGTTAGCAACGAACTAGATATAATACGTGGAGCTAACCACAATATTAACAATGTTGATGCGTTTAAGTTTTAACAGCTTTATAACACAAGCAGATATAATCGATGTAAGGAGAGCCTATCATGCAAATGACAAACAGTACACATGGTCAAGGAAAATCCTTTTATTGCACGCAGATTCGACTATATATTTTGTACTGAATCAGAATCAGTTCTAAGTAATGTCCAAGAGTGTGCTATTTACTCCATAGCTCAATCTGACCACAGACTTGTCAGTTTGATATACAAAAACAACTCTTTGTCTTCAACGTGGTCCATCATATACAAAGTGCAAAAGGCACTCAAATCCGTGCCAAAGTTAAATTCATTGAGGACGGTGAAAAAAACACAAAATATTTTCTCAGTATAGAAAAAAGTCGATCAAACGCAAGCATTTTAAACCAGGTTGTAAGAGAAAATGGTGAAACTATGACAGACCAGAATGAAATAGTTAGAGCTGGTTCATTTCTACCGACAAAGGCACCAGAGAAAAGTAGATTTTCAGGAAGATGCTGTAAGAGAATTTTTAAAAGATATAGACATACCCCAGTTATCTGAAGACCAAACAGTCAAAATGGATGAGAACATCACAGAATGTGAAGTTTTGCAGGCATTAAAGAGTATGAAAAATGGGTCATCTCCAGGATCAGATGGATTAACTGTAGCATTTGTAAAATTCTTCTGGCAGAAATGGAAGAACTTGGTTCTAAAATCGTTAAAAGCAGCCTTTGTTACAGGAGAATTATCTCCATCACAGAAAAAAGCAATCATAGTATTAATCCATAAAGGGAAGCAATTACCAAAAAGCAACTTAAACCACTGGTGTCATATATCACTGACAAACAATGATTACAAACTCCTGGCAAAAGTACTTGCAACTCGACTCTCTTCAGTAATATCGAGCATAGTTTCGGACAACCAGGTAGGTTTTATGAAAGGCAGAAATATAAGTCATATCATACGATTAATTGATGACAGTTATCTGAACCACAAACAGAAACCTGGCATTTTATTTGCTCTTGATTATAAAGCTGCCTTTGACACAATATCTAAAGAATACAAATTATGGTCTTTCAAACGGTTTAACTTTGGAAATAAATTCATTAAATGGGTTGAAGTTCTCATGCGAAATGCCAACATTGGAAAATTTTACACAATATATGTGACGCTCCACCACATAATGAGACGGAGTGCACCTGAGGTCAATTTTAAGTTACTGACATGTTATTAATGTGCAATAAAGTGGCTATCAAATACAAAAAACAGATTGAAAATCGGACAATTCTGTACAACATTATTACAAATTGAAATGATAGACTGTAGGATGGGACAAAATGAGAAACGGGCAAGTTTATTTTAGTAACAGGTTGTCAGAATGAGTGCTTTGGTATTTTCAAAACACATTTAAAAGCAAAAGGAATAAAAATTATGCCTTGATATTTCATTATAAGGTAAATAAACAGATCTAGTTTAATAATCAATCAAAATCTCAAAATTGACAACTTGACCCCCACCTGCCTTTAAAGGCTCCTAGCGCAAAATTGGGTAATGTGCTAAGCGACTCATTTCGTGGTGGAGCGTCACATATATTATACTAACATATTGCTTAACAAGTTAGGCATAGCTAATAATAAACATTGCACATTTTGCATTGAAAAGATAAACTACATTTAATTTTTTATTTAATTTCATTCTTTTATATCGAGGATAATAGAATAAGCACTCATGTGCTTTTTTTCATCCAGTCCCTGTGTGTATGCAGTTGTGTTAAATATTGTCATCTGTTCCCACAGGAAATAAAAGGGCCTTATCTTGCGAAAACCAGAACGGATTTAAGGGGTGGTGGTGCTTTACGTGTTCCACACAGGGCCTCAGTTTACAGTTTCACCCAAAAAGATTTTGGGGGAGAGGGGGAGTAGCCTGATTTTTAAAACTCCAGGGGGAAAAATCCCTAAAGGGGGAAATCGATTTGGGTTGTCAAAAATTCCCGGGCGCAATTTTCTGCCCATTGGGCCCTTCCCCCATCCCATTTTTTCCATGAGGTAAAGGATTAATTATCAGATATGGAAATATGTTGAACAAAAAAATAATAAGTTTAACAAAACCCTTTTAAGCAAACCCATTAAAGAATGTACCCCTTTGGGTTTTTTTGATGGTATGAAAATAAAAAGGGGAAAAAGCGTTACATAAATTTTTACTCTTTCTGATTGTTTTAAAATGTGTATTGGAATAGCTAGATACAGTACTCCATTTTATATTATATTTTTCTTTGACCGCGGCTTTTTATAGAATGATTTGGATGATTTCAATGCCTCCAAAATGGTGTAAAAATTACCCCCCCCCCAAAAACACACACACACATTTTCATTTAATTGTTTTTTGGGGGGGGCGGGGGGGAGAGATTTAATGGGAAGGCCACATATATAAACTGATGGGGGTAGACAGGGATGTGTGACCAAATGAATTGGGGAAAACCCCCCTGAAAGAAAGATGATGATGTTTGATGATGATGATGAAAGATGATGTGATGATGTTTATGAAAGAAAGCGTGAAAAAAGGGAAATGGCCCCCCACTCGCCAAACAATGATGATGATGGTGGTGACGATGATGTGTGATGATTTTAGGGGGAAAAATGGGCCAAAGGGGAAATGGGGGCCCCAAACCCACATTGGTGATGTATAATGAAGATGTGTGATGGGTGATCATAATGAAGTGTGGTTTTGGGGGCCGGGGGGGGGGATGACAAATGGAAATGGACCACACCTGTATTAATGTGATGATAATGATTTTTAAAGGTGTGTGGCCAAAGGGGGAAAAAGACCCCACAAACATTGATGTCATAAAAATAATGATGATTGGAGGGTGGGTGACAATATGGGTAGTGGGTACAATTGTATTGATGTTATTTATGATGATGGTGATGATA
>CM060316.1:114920917-114990917 GCA_030674155.1 Stramonita haemastoma
GGGGGGGGGAGATTTTTGTAGTTGTACTGCGTTTTTGATTGTAGACTGGTTAGGGCCTTTTTTTTTGGGGGGGGGGGGGTTGTTGTGTTTTAAGTTTTATTTTTTGTTGTCAGTTTGTTGTTGTTTTTGTCTTTTGTTTTTGTTTTGTGTTGTTGTTGTTCAGGGTTTTGGGTTCTTTGGTGTTTTTGTTTTTTGTTGTTGTTGTTGTAGTTTTTTTGGGGGGGTGATCAGAAGATGTAATGAAGCATACATTTTTTTTTCTTTACAAGGTGCGGAATTTCTCATATGTTTTCAATCGTTTCATGACAAGAATGCATGTTTATCTGTTTATCTATCTGTTGATAACATACAATCAGCTGCAATCTGGAAATGAATTGATTTATTTTTTTAACTTTGTTTTAAAAACTTGTTTTTTAACTTATATTTTTTAAAAGAATGAGTTACTTCTCAAATACTTATATTTTTTATCATTAAGAATGTTATGTTTAAAAAAAAAAAAAAAGAGAGAGAGAAGAAAAAAAGTTTGAGAATTATATCTTATATAATAATGTAAATTGTTGACCACGAGGGAGCGCAAACCATTGTAAACTGCTGTGTGTGTGTTTTTGGGAACAAGGGAATAAACTTTGTTAAAAGAAAAACCGATCTTGAAATGTCAGTATGCTCTTGCATGTTGTTTGTCTGTCATGTTCGATGATGACCTCCAAAACAGCAGAGGAGGCAGCTGCTGTTTCAGGAACTGGGCAGAAATTTGATTATAGTGGAGATGCCTTGCCCATACCACATCCCCACTCTCTCGGTCAAGAGGGCATAATAACAGTCAGTGTTGGAGATGTTCCCCAAAGGCCAACTAGCCCCCAGGGCTGCAGCACCTAAGGACTGTGCAAGTCAAGCCTCCTAGTCAGAGAGTCATAGTCCATCACTAAAGACTAAGCTGTAAAGTGGAATTCCATGAGTGGGAAAGCCACTGATCATTACAGCCTCTCACTTTGCTGTTGCCCCCAGCATCAATGGCTTAATCAGAACTTGGATAAAGCCCAGGTGGTGTATATACAGACATACAATAGCACGCCACCTTACCACCAGTATGGTGGTGTTATTACAGACATACAATAGCACGCCACCCCTTTCCCACAGTATGGTGGTGTATATACAGACATACAAAAGCACGCCACCTTACCACCAGTATGGTGGTGTATATACAGACATACAATAGCACAAACCCCCTTACCACCAGTATGGTGTTGTAATACAGACATACAATAGCACACCACCTTACCCCCCAGTATGGTGTTGTATATACAGACATACAATAGCACGCCTTGACACCAGTATGGTGTTGTATATACCAGACATACAGTTATGGTGTTGTATATACAGACATACAATAGCACACCTTGACACCAGTATGGTGTTGTATTATACCAGACATACAGTATGGTGTTGTATATACAGACATACAATAGCACACCTTGCCACCAGTATGATGTTGTATATACAGACAACAATAGCACACCTTGCCACCAGTATGGTGTTGTATATATAGACATACAATAGCACACCTTGACACCAGTATGGTGTTGTATATACAGACATACAAAAGCACACCTTGCCACCAGTATGGTGTTGTATATACAGACATACAATAGCACACCTTGACACCAGTATGGTGTTGTATATACAGACATACAATAGCACACCTTGACACCAGATGGTGTTGTATATATGACATACAATAGCACACCTTGCGACCAGTATGGTGTTGTTTTAACAGACATACAATAGCACACCTTGCCACCAGTATGATGTTGTAATACAGACATACAATAGCACACCTTGCCACCAGTATGGTGTTGTATATATAGACATACAATAGCACACCTTGCGACCAGTATGGTGTTGTATATACAGACATACAATAGCACACCTTGCCACCAGTATGGTGTTGTATATACAGACATACAATAGCACACCTTGACACCAGTATGGTGTTGTAAAATACAGACATACAACAGCAACCTTGCCACCAGTATGGTGTTGTATATACAGACATACAATAGCACACCTTACCTGTGATTGTTGTTCACCATTTGTCACATTCTGTCAATCATATGCACACTCTCACTCTCTGTGTCTTTGTGTGTGTGTGTGGTGTGTTGTGTGGGGTGTGTTGTCTGTCTGTCTGTCTGTCTGTCTTCTCTCTCTCTCTTCTCTGTCTCTGTCTCTCTCTTCTCTCTCTCTCTCTCTCTCCTCTCTCTCTCTCTCTCTCTCTCCTCTCTCTCTCTCTCTCTCTTCTCTCTCTCTCTCTTCTATCAATCTGTCTCCCTCCCCCCACCATGTTATTGTTAAATCCTTGTCAGAATTTGAAATGGAGGTGGGGATAAAACTCTTTTTACATTGACCTTCTTCTTCCTCTTCTTGTTCTTTGTCCAACGCCCAGACAGCAACTATTGTTGTCTGACGTAATTATGAGCAACAAAAATGCGTCACACTGCCATTAAGCGCCTGACACTTCGGGCAGGGCCCATCCAACTTCAGCAAAGAGAATTGTTATCTTTCTGGAAAAAAAAGGGAGGACAATGGATCAAGGTGGCAGAAAATACACAAAAACGAGGTCACAGGAAGAAAAGAAACAAGGCAAAAACAAAGAGAGTGATAGAAAAGAGGAAATTTCTAGCACAGAATTTCCAGAAGGTGGGGATCAAGATGCAACATATACTGACATGTCTTCACGACTCCCCAAGCTGAGCTAGGTGAAGTAGGCCCAACTGACACCCAATGCTTGTCAGAAAGAAGGAAGATTTTCCACATATCCCATTTTTTGCCCTCCTCTACAGTATTTACAATAATTATATTTATCAATTTTCTTGGATTTTTTTCCATGTATGCCTCTAGTCTAAACCCAGATCCAGATCTAGCCAGTGAGAACTCTCTTCTTTAAACTCTATGGGGATCTGTTTGCGAACCTGCACTGAATTTTTCTGGCCATGCCTTGTGTGGTGTGTGCAATCTGAATCTGGTGCAGCATATTCCTCTCCGGGCACTGGGTGCATGCTGGGTATATTCGTGTTTCTGTAACCCACAGAATGCTGATATTCTTCTTCCTTGAATGCTGAGATAGAAACTATTGTTGTAGGCCTATGTCATCTGATTTTTTTTTAATGCGTTGCACTGCCATTGACGTTCGTATTTTAATTTTCTGCATGCATACAATTATGTACGAAGGAAATTAAGAAACCAGCAGCTCTGTGCTCAGAGTTAATTTCGATGCTCTTTAAAAAATAAAATAATAAAATAAATAACCCTTAACTGTTCACTACATGCCTCTGCCTTCATTGTAAGCAACAGCTTCATGGATCTACCTAGGCTAAAAGTTGAACTTCAATCCCTTGGGTTATGAAGTCGTCAGTTCGAATCTCAGCAGCGTCTGGTGAATTAAGAGCGGGGATTTTTACGATCTCCCAGGTCAGCTTCAAGTTCAGACCTGCCAGTGCCTTAATTCTCTTCGTGTATATAGCCTACACATGCAGAATATCAAATATGCACATTGAAGATCCAGTCACTCATATCAGTGTTTGGTGGGTCGAACATACCTAGCATACACCCTGAAGTCTACAGAATCTTCACAATATTGAAGGCGGTAGAGAATGGACAGAAGAAGAAAAAGAAATGAAGACAGCTGAACCTATAGGCCTTTCAAAAAATCAGCACAGGCACATGCACATACAGTGGGGACCCACTTATAAGAAAGTCGTGGGGACCCGATTTTAGGTCTTCTTATAAGCGGGCTTTCTTATATCCGAGCACCTAAACTCTATTTTGAATGTGCTTTGTTATAAGCGAGCAAAAGTGTAAATGAGTAAAATAATAGCTAATTGGACATTTCATATGGTAAAAACATAAAACACACCCTATCTACATTTACTCATCAACTTTGTTGTTGTTGTTGTTTTTGCTGTTGCTGTTGTTGTCATTGTTGCTGTTGCTGCTGCTGCTGTGGTTGTTCATAAATTGGTTTGTTCTGGTCACGTTTGGTCTACATACGAATGAGATTTTAAAGTGTAGTCTTCTCCTTGTTTTAGTTGAAATTCAGCACAACGGTATAATGTTGAAAATCTAAAGCCACTTCTTTTACACACACCACACACGCACGCACGCACGACACACACACACACACACACACACACACAACCACACACACCACCACACACACACACACACACACACACAACACACACACACAGAGGAATTCTGTGGATTCAACAACTTTTATTTCTGTAATTATAAACGAAAAAACCATGACTAAAATAAAGCAGAAACTTTTGTTCGGAAAGAGAATATAAAGTGATCAATGCTTGACTGTCTGCTCAAGATCTTCGGTGTATCACTTATTACAGGAATAAAAATCGTTAAAAAAGACTGCAAAAAGGAACCTTGAAAAGATTGAATAAAAACTTACTACCAGACACCTGACTGGTACTGGTATAGATAACAAGCTCGAATTAAGTTTTGATTAGGTGTTACTGAAAGACTACGACTGAACTGAAATGGCAGGGAAACTAAAAAAACTGTCAACAGGATTCCGTAATTCATGAGTTTGCTTGAAGATAAAGTCACAATAACTAACACAAGTAAATATAAATGTATCTTCATTTTCTGGAAACAAATGACACTTGAATGACAAGCCATAATTATGTTCAACAAGATAAAATAAAAAAGGCTGTACTTTTTAGGCCGACTTGTTCAAATTTTATGTATGTATTGGTTTTTACGACTGGTTTGACAAGAGAAACTTTGGGCGTTCACTGTGAGGATTCAAGCCACAGCAACAACACGTTGGAAGTGCTGGCACAAATTTTGAGATCTTCGCCTTTCCGATTCCAGCAATCAAAAAGGGGAAAGAAGGGGCCTACAGGCACCTACCCAAGCTGATGCGAAAAAATACACGCTGTGCGTGAGAGTCCATGTAATGCGAATGAATGAAAAAGAAACACAAAGTTATTGGAGAAATGTTGCTTTTATGTGCCGGTCTTCAAAACTTGCCAGCCACATCTGGTGTGACATCAGAATTTTCTGAAAGAATCAAGCTGGGGTTTTGTGGAAATGCTTTCAGTTTGGTGAGCTGGCTTAGGCTACAGGAAAGTGACTGAAGGAGGCCTCGCTATTGCAAAGGAAAAATCTCAAAAACCACTAGACTTTCTTATAAATCAAATCAAATCAAATCAATTTTTTATTTCCAGATGATACATTGAATAAGCATCAATTTGTTTTTTTTCCATCAAGCCATCTATCTAAAGAAAAGACAAAAAAACAAAAAAACAAAAAAAGCAGAAAATCCCTAACAAACAAACAAAAAAAGGGGAAGAAAAAACAAACAAAAACAACAACAAACATTTCACCAACATTAATTAGTTAACATGATTTCTACAGCCAAACAAACAAAATCAATAAAACCAAAAACGGGGAGGGGCGTGGGAACGGATGGGGAGGGGGTATCAAGGAGGAAGGGGGAAAACACAAACAGCAAACACAAGAATTATAGTAATGATTTATGATTATATTAATAAACAAACATCCCTACATACGAACAAAGACAACAACAAAAAACAATGATTAAAAAAATAATAATAATAAAAAGAAAAAAGATAAAACAAAAAGAAAAGCCTTAACCACTAACCAAAGTAATATAAATGTAATAGTGCTAATAGTCCCATTAATAAAAGTAATAAAATAAATAAATAACCGTTTATACTGAAACTGTTGAACAGAGTAAGAAAAACTGCATGAAAAAAATGTCTTCAATCCAGTCATCAGATCAGTGGTTTGGTTTTCTCCTTTTGAATTTGCAGAATGTACAGGTGTTTACATACATCACGTATACCGTATCCCATTCATTGATAAATTTAAAAAAAAAAAAAAAAAAAACCTCTCCCCCCCCCCCCCCCCCCCCCCCCCCCCCCCCCCCCCCCCCCCCCCCCATTCACATACTATACAGCAAGCAAAGTGTAGATTTTTCAGTCACAATAAACCACACGTGAAAGATTTTTAGGGTGAACAGGGAGTACCAATATTTTTAATCTAATCTAAATATGGTTGATTGGATTCACGTTTAGTTCTTAAACATTTTTGCATATGCCCATTAAGTGATTTTTTAACTGATTTTTTTTTTTGATACGTTTTAAACATTTTGGGAGCTTGTTCCATATAATCACTACCTTGTTATAAGAAGCTTGTTTTGTAAAGATTGTTTCTGGGTCTTGGAAATGTTAGTATATGGTTATGCCTGTGCTCATTAATTTTGAATTTATTGGTGATCTTGGGAGGGGCATTTCCATTGACAACTTTTTGTACAAATAGTTTTATTGAAATAAAGCCCGTTTTGGAATGTAAGACTATTTGTTTGCTTATAATCATCGATGGTTAGGGAGCTTGATTTTAATAGGACAAGTTTTAGTGCTCTTTTATATAATCGATGAATGAATTTGAAATTAGTCTCACTGCAGTTGTCCCAAAGAGATGAGGCATAGTCAACTATAGGCAAGATATGTCCATAAAAAAAGAGTTCGCATGAATGATTATCTAGAAAGTGTTTTATTTTTGATAACTGACGTACCTTGTTTGCAAGACGTTTTCCTAGTGCCATCACATGGTCAGTCCAAGTAAGATTTTTGTCAATAATTACACCCAGAATTTTGTGCGAGTCGACTTCTTCAATAATTTTTTTATCTATCAACAGAGGTTGAAATTTACTTTTCATTTTTTGCCTCTGTCTTGCTAGTATGTACATTCTCTTAGTTTTTGTGCATTTAAGGACATATGGTTTAATCGAGTCCAAGTAATCAATCCGTTGATATTGTTTTGAAGTTCGAGTCAGTCTGTGGGGGTCGGTATCACTACAATAGAGAGATGTGTCATCAGCAAACATTTCACAGCTACAATCTAGAAATAAGGGTAAGTCATTTACATATTATATTGACAACAAGAGAAGACCCAGTATTGATCCCTGTGGTAGGCTACTCCATGTTTAATAGATACGAGTTCTAATGTTTATTTGCAGTTACCAGCTGCCGTCTATCTGACAAAAAACTTCCTAAAAAATTATTTCAGTTGTTAGTTTATATAGGTGAAGTTTATGCACTAACAAGAAAAGTTTTAAAAAAAAATTAGACCTGTATACTTATTTTCATTTATGTTGTGTAAGAGACTGCAAGTCGAGTTAGAGCTGTGCGACAAGAATAGTTTTTTTTTTTACAAAAGCCCGACTCATCTTCATTTATTAGATTGTTGTTAATAAAGAATGTAAAGAGTTTTGGATGTTTTTTTTCCATGGGTTTAGATAAGACAGATAGGATTGAAATTGGTCTGTAATTTGAAAGACAAGAAGAATCTCCAGATTTGTGGACTGGTATGACTTTTGCCTTTTTTAAACACGAGAGGAAATTTGTTTTTCTTTTTGCATAATTATATAGATATGTCAGTGTTTCAACTATAATAGGACCAGAAAGTTTCAATATTTTTCCATTAAGATCACGTGTTCTGGAAAAAAAAATTTTGAGATAGGCTTTCCAATAGGTCTTTTCATTGGCAATAATTCAAACGGGAATTTTTTTCTTTCGATTCAATATATTGTTCAAAGTAATGGAGATCCTTCGACTTATCACACAAGACTTTAGTAGCGATGTTTGTGAAATGGGTGTTCAATTCGTCAGCTGTTGTCTTTAACTGTCTTTCGACTGATTGATATAGGTATATTACATAAAACATTGATGGCTTTCCATACCTAGCGAGAGTCGGTAGATGTGATTAACAGTTTTTGAAAGTAATCACGTTTTGATCTGTGTTTAAGTGAAATTACTTTGTTTCTTTGCATTTTAAATTCCTCTTTTGAACCATGGGTTTTCAAATAGTTTCTTAATTGCATTTCAGACTCTATGCCTCCGATACACTGAAATTAATGTGGTAATCCAGAATTCTGCAGCTTCGTTGGGGTCTCTGATTTGATATATGTCTTAGAATGGCGAGTTTATGAAGTCTGAAATAAAGTCTTGTTCGTTGAATTCATTGCATTTTCTGTAAAAGATGGTTTTATGTCCTACTTTGGGAATTTTGATACGATTTTTAAACCAAGTAAAACACACAGAATTGTGATCACTGCATCCACAGGAGGGGGCACATACTTCTGTTATGTTTTGTTTTGTAGTAGTATAGATATGATCTATCAAAGTTATCCGTTACCCTAGTTGGTTTACCAATTAGTTGTTCCAAGCTAAGCATAGTAATGTTGCAACTCCATTTAGGCTTGGGTTTTGATAAGTATGTTAAAATCCCCAAGAAATTTATTGTTTCATAGTTTGACACTTCATCCATAAGAGTGTTAATTTTTTCAAACCAGTCTGTAGTTTCTAAGGATTTCTGTATATGAATCCTGTTAACATTGGATTTTATTTCAATCCAAATCAGGATTCAATGTCATAAACATCAAAGTTGTATAGTCTTTTATAAATCAGTGAAGAAGGGAAATGTGTTAATAACCCAGAGGACTTGTGCTGGGTTATGGCGGAAGATCCGATATCCTGGAATATTCATGCATGGGTCAGTTACATTGGCGAGAGTCGAGGTTCAGCAAGGCAAATTAAATGAAACTGATTTCCATGGTTGTGCATGGTGGAAATATGGTCTTGTTTGCTCGTTGCTATTCAGAAGATTTCTTGACCTTGGCCTGAAACCGGGGATTTATAACACAATCATGGGCAGGGTTGTTGTACTCTGAAAACAGTTTCATGTAGAGTTCAGAGTGAGCTTCTGGCACCGGCTCTTCAAAGCGGGTTCTGCCGCTTCCCCACACAGACTCTCTCTCTCTTATATATATATATATATATATATATATATATATATATATATATATATATATGTGTTGTTCCGAACCCTCCAGACATACTGAGCCCCTGGTGGTGGATGGGCTCTAGACTTGCGAGGTAGGAAGGCCTCGCCGATCTGTAAATGTATATTACTTGCTATGGTTTATTGCTCTTGGTATTTGGATCATTATTATTGTTTAGAGTTTTTTAAATCTTGATCTTTTCCCTTATAAGGGTGGGGACTGGATGTAAAAAAGCACACAAGTGCTTATTCGTTATCCTCGAAATAAAAGAATTTGCCTTGCCTTGTACGTTTGGCAACTATGGCCCAGTTTGGAGCACAGCAGCCCTCTGTAGATATGCAGCAGTGTAGATGTGCAGCAGTGTTATTCCATGCATTTCACAAACAAATTGGCTGTGACACAAGTAATCAACCCCTTTTGTTCTGAGCTGGTAGTCATTTGTAGTTTTACTTTTTATACTCAATGTCAAGCAGATTTTTCTGTGAAATTCAGGCTGCTCTCCCAGGGGAGAGCGCGTCGCCACAAGTGCAGCGCCTACCCATTATTTTTGTTCCCCTCAGGGATGGTGTCTGAACACGACACCCGTGATGCATGCTGGGTTGTTTTTTTTAGAATTTTGTCATCCGCTCCTACCGGCACACAATGGCCTGCTCTTCCAAAAGGCGGAACGGGGTTTTAACATGTGCACAAGATGTTCTGCATGCGATTGCACATGGGGCCTCGGTTTAGTCTCATCTGAATGACTTTGACATTCGGTTCGATTTTTTTCGTCAAACTGTAAAGAAAGGGCGAGGCTGGGTATGAACCAGAAACTCACGGCTCACTTGTTGGCAGGCAAACGTCTTAACCATCCTGCCACCTTCCTTCCTTCCCTATGATGGTTTGGGTTGGTTGAAGTGTGTCATAATTTCCTTTCTGTGATTATATATTGATGAGTTTTTGTTTCAGGCTGGTTATAGTGTGCTGTCGATACAGGGTTGTGGTTGGTTCTGTTTCAAAGAGTGGCTGTGACAGCGTGCGACAGACAGTAGTAGAAAGCGAAGAACTGATTATGTTCAAACCACACCCAAGCACACACACACCTCACAAATAACCAGGCAACTACATGCACATGCCCCACAAGACGGCTTTCAGCATGGATTTGGGGGGGGGGGGGGACGAGGTTAATGTTGGGGAGAGGGAGAAGGGGGTGGGAAGGGGAGATGATTGTAATAAAGTGGTCCTTTAAAATCTATAGTTCAACACGATCACACAAACAAGTGGGGGATGTTGAATGGATTTTTTTTGGGGGGGGGGGAGGGGGGGGGGGGTCGAGTGGGGGATTTCTTTTTCAAAGACTGGGAAGGGGGAGGGGGGGGTGCTTTTTCACCAACAGTGAAAGGAGGTAACTTGGAGTTGGTATGGGGTGGAATGAGGGGGAGGGGGAGGGCAGACTGTTATAAATTGGTACTTTAATTCAGTAGTGAAGGGGCTGATGACATACCCCAAGAAACCTTTTGCAGTGATAACATAATCGAGTAACACTTTGATTAGCTTTAGTTTCACAGTTGGCAGGCTGTGGGGGTGTGATAGAGTAATTCTCTGAAAGGCTTTAAATCCAGCAAGCTAAATCATCATGGCTTTTCTAGTCAAGCCATCTGCATTAGAACTGTCAACCAACCAAGACAGTTCCCAAAGTCTGAACACATCACTCCTGCGGAACAGGATTTAACATGTGTGCAAGATGTTCTGCGTGCATTCGCACACGGGGCCTCAGTTTATAGTCTCATCTGAAAAACTTTTGAGGAGAGTGGAGTCAGCACTGATGTTAACTCCAGGGGAAAAATCCCCTCAAACAGGAATCGAACTCGGGTTGTCAAATTGTGAGCGCTTTGTTCTGACCACTAGACTATCTCGTCCCCGTGTGTGTGTGTGTGTGTGTGTGTGTGTGTGTGTGTGTGTGTGTGTGTGTGTGAGAGAGAGAGAGAGAGAGAGAGAGAGAGAGAGAGAGAGAGAGAGAGAGAGAGAGAGAGAGAGAGAGAGAGAGTGTGTGTGTGTGTGTGTGTGTGTGTGTGTGTGTGTGTGAGAGAGGAGAGAGAGAGAGAGAGAGAGAGAGAGAGAGAGAGAGAGAGAGAGAGAGAGAGAGAGTGTGTGTGTGTGTGTGTGTGTGTGTGTGTGTGTGTGTGTGTGTGTGTGTGTGTGTGTGTGTGTGTGTTCACGCATAAATTTGATGTCTGTTAATTCTATTTGTGGATAGTTGCACGTGTGTAAATAATTTGAATGCAAGCACTTTGATTTGTTGCTTTACAAGTTTCAGTGTTTTATATATATATAAACCCCAAATGTTATTATTATCCCACATGCCAAAACTAATGTCGTTTAAAAAAAATCCCAATTTCAAGCTAAAATATCTTCATGTCAATATCTATCTGGTGCGGGAAAGTCAATGTCTGTTATGTGTAAAAGGCTTTCCACTGTCTCTCAATATTTCTGGCGTTGTTTTTTCAATCCTCTTCTGTTGCTTTCTGTTCTAGTGTGATGTAGCCTGGTGCTGCTCCCTGTTCCTCCCTGAACACCATCTGCACACAGCATTGTCAGGGCTGCATCAGTCACAACATAACACATTATCAGTGACATATAAAACACTGTACACAATATAACACACCATCAGTGATGTACATATATATATAAAACACTGTACACAATATAACACACCATCAGTGATGTACATATATATATAAAACACTGTACACAATATAACACCATCAGTGACGTGCATAAAACACTGTACACAATATAACACCATCAGTGACGTGTATTAAACACTGTACACAATATCAATCATCAGTGACATACATCAGTTACCACAAAAAGCAGCAGACAGTAACATTAGTGACACTGCTGTCACATTAAACTGTCACAACACTGAACTATCACAACACTGAACTATCACAATACTGAACTATCACAACACCGAACTATCACAACACTGCTGTCACACTGAACAACCACAACACAACACTGCTGTGACACTGAACTATCACAACACTGAACTATCACAGCACTGAACTACCACCACACTGAACTATCACAACACTGAACTATCACAACACTGCTGGAACACTGAACTGTCACAACACTGAACTGTCACAACACTGAACTATCACAGCACTGAACTATCACAACACTGAACTGTCACAACACTGAACTATCACAACACTGCTGTCACATTGAACTATCACAGCAGCACATAGTTGTCCAATCCAATCTTCTTTAAAGCCTCACTGATCATAGAGGCCATATTGGATTTGATGCCTCAATTTAGAAAAAAAACTTTTTAAAACTGTGCAACTTCAGGGTTTAAAACCAGCTCTTCTCATGTTCCTGGAATCACACCTAAAAAAGGTCAAGGTGTCCCGTAACCTGTGTGGCTGTAGGGGAGCCAGGCATCAGAGACCTCAGCTTCTCAAGGGGCCAGCATATTCAGGGTGGTGCCCATCTCTCCCTCGCTGCTTTACCATCCCTGACCCTAAAGAGGGCGGGTACCCATTTACAGCTGGGTGAACTGTACTGAAGCCAAGGTGCGCAAACGGTCACCCATCCAACTGGTAACCACGTCCGATGCTGCTTGACTTGACTTGGGGAAAGCGAGCCCTCTGACCACTTCTAATTTAAAAATAAATAAATTATAAAAATAAATGAAAAAACAAATAAATGAAAATGAAAACATAAATACAAATTTATACATTAAAGTTTAAACAAAAACAATGTATATCCCATTATGATAAAAATGTAATGATACTATTAACAGTTGAAATAAAGAAAGAAAGAGAGAGAGAGAGAGAGAGAGAGAGAGAGAGAGAGAGAGAGAGAGAGAGAGAGAGAGAGAGAGAGAGAGAGAGGAGAGAGAGAGAGAATGGTGAGAGAAGGGAGGACTAAAAATATTTTCTGAAAATTTTTTAATAATTTTTTTTTTTATAGATGTTAGCGTGCACGTGTGTGTGCGTGTGTGTGATGTGTGTGGTGTGTGTGTGTGTGTGTGTGTGTGTGTGTGTGTGTGTGTGTGTGTGTGTGTGTGTGTGTGTGTGTGTGTGTGTGCTCTTGTTCAAGTGTGTAGTTGTGGCTGAAGATATGCTAATGACGTTGATTAAGTGAAACTGTATGCTAAACACTAAATTGACAGGAAAGAATAAAATTTAAAATACAACATCACTGATACAACTACAACAAATGACCTATGGGACTTAACAATAAACCCTTAGCAATAGTAAACACTAAATTGACATCATCCAGACCTTGTTCAAGGAAAGTTTTGGTAAAACTAGGCAAGTAAGGTTTTTTTTTAAAGTCTTGCATTCAAGTACAATATGGGTATTTGAAATATTATTGTTTCCACATTTGCATTTATACTTCTTGCAAAATTTTGTCAGCACCTCACTGGTCACAATTATCATGGTGTGTGTGTGTGTATGTGTGTGTGTGTGTGTTTGAGTGTGTGTGTTTGAGTGTGTGTGTGTCGCGGTGTGTGTGTATGTGTGTGTGTGTGTGTGTGTGTGTGTGTGTGTGTGTGTGTGTGTGTGTGTGTGTGTGTGTGTGTGTGTAGCATGAATGCATGCGTGTGTGCGTGCATGCGTGCGTGTGTCTAGCATGCATGCATGTGTGTGTGAGGGGGTGTGTGCATGTAGATGTGGATGGGCGTGCATGCACATGCAGGTATGTGTGATGGCAGTTGAAGGAGTGTTCTGTGCACAACAGTCATATACGAAAATTGTCTGTGTGTCCAATTCGATGCAGGGGGCATTACTGAATCTATCATGCAGGTAGCAGCTGTTTCTGAAACGCTGTGTGGCAGAGTTGTTTTCACTCCAGTTTTCCTTCTTAGGACATAATATGTTGTATGTCATGAATGAGCACAGTGTAATTCAATATTTTTGCATACAGCACTCTGTTTACATTGCTTTCACCTAAAGCTGACAAAACTCTATTCAGTAGGCACAAGTTTTCTAGTAGGGTCAACTGTTTTAAAACTGCAGTAGTTTGTGGATGATTTCAGCTGTCAGATGAATGCTGCTCTTGATGTTATATTTTATATGCTCATGTGTTGACAAGTATACCTCCATGAGCTGTTTTGTTTTTGTTTGATTATTTGGTCAAAGTCAGCACAGAATTCCTGATTTTGGACCATGCATACTTAAAAGTACAGTTTTGGATACATGCAAAGATGCATATGCCAAGATCTTAGCAAAGATTGCAAGAAGTTACATTTCATTTTCTTTGTTATTTCCATTTTTGCCCTTTGAATTGTATTGTGGCCAAAGCCCGAAAGCACATTAAATCATTTCATAGTTTCAGAACTCTCTCTCTCTCTCTCTCTCTCTCTCTCTCTCTCTCTCTCTCTCTCTCTCTCTCTCTCTCTCTCTCTCTGTGTTTATATCTTCATATCTTTTGAACTAATTATGTAAAATGCAAATTAAAATTTTTAATTTAAAATAAAGGGCTGGAAAACCTTTGTTGCATAACATTTACAAAATAAGAAAAACAGAGGATGTTATAGCACGAGCTACAAACAAGCACCTAACTACACAAAAGACAGATAACTGACCAGATAGGATAGCCTAATGGTCAGAACATTGTGCTCGCAATTTGACAACCCGGGTTCGATTCCTGTTCAAGGGGATTTTTCCCCTGAAGTTAACATCAGTACTGACTCCACTCCAAAAGTCCTTCGGATGAGACTTTAAACCGAGGTCCCGGGTGCGAACGCACATAGAACACCTTGCACACACGTTAAGTCCTGTTCTACTTTTCATAAGAGTAGGCCATTGTGTGCCGGTGAGAACAGATGACAAGATTTACAAAAATGCATACACACGGGGACTGGATGTAAAAAAGCATATGAGTGCTTATTCTATTATCCTCGCTATAAAAGAATTTTTAAAAAATAAATGAAATAAACACACTGGGGACCTAACGACACAAAAGATGACAACTGACCAGACTGTTCCCCTGCTGCTGTCACCACACTGGGGAGGAACCTACCTCCACAACTGCTGGTCCTCCCTCCTCAGTCACTGGTGCTCGTCCTTCTCCTTGCTGTGAGGTGAGGTGATGTGTCCTGTACAGCGGACTGTCCCCCCCGGCACGTGCATGGACTCTTGGAGGACTGTCACTGCCCTGTAGGTCCAGCAACCTAGAGGAAGGAGGGGGGGGGGGATCTCCCCCCCACCCGGAAAAAAAGCACAGGCAGTCACATATCAGTCAAAAAAAACCTTTGCTCTCTATCTACATAGCAGACAGGGTGCTTGTCCTGCCCTATGATAAACACTGTGGGGTGATCAAGGGTGTGGGACTTCAGATTGTGGCTTTACAGAACAACAGCCTGAATGGCACCTTGCTGACATGGTTTTAAACATATTTACCAGTGCAACCATGGCAAAGTCAGACGCATCACTACAAGAAACAAACAATGCCAAACACAAATCATGCATGAACCACATTTGTGTTGAAAGTATTCACTTGTAAACATTTTAAGCAAGTCCAGCAATTAAAATCCCGGCTACTTGACAAAAATCCAGAATTTAGACTGGCAACAGCATTATCATTTTTTTTTTAATAGCTTTTTTGAATTATGCTTTCAGAGACAACACTAGAAAACAACCACAAAAAGTGTTGATGAATGTATGTAGAGACAATTTCTTCTGTGATAAACGCTGAAATGGATGCTGATGCCAGACTGCGTGTTGCTGTCTGGAAGAATCTGTCACAGGGCACTGCAGGCAGAGAGGGGAGGGAGAATCACAACAACATATTTCCAATGGCATCACTTTTCTGCAGCTGTCGTTAACTAACAGAAACTTATCATGTTTTCTGCAGCTGCCTTCCACCTAGTAAGTTCTCAGCAACAGAATCATAAAGCTGTACGGATATTTAGCTAGAGAATTTTAAATGTAAACAAGTAAATAATGAAACTGTTCCAATATTAAGCTACAATTATCTGTTTTTTTTTAATGCACAGGTCAATCATAAAACTATACTGATAATTATCTATGATTTTTTTTTAATGCACAGAGGTCAATAATAAAACTATTAATAATTGTCTATAATTTTTTTTATGCCCAGAGGAGAATCATAAAGCCGTAATGATATTTCGTGATGACTTTCCAATGTCCAGACTCCAGAGACACATCATAAAACTGCACTGGTATTTACTGATTTAGCTCTGATTTTTGTAATACACAGAGACATATCATAAAACTGCACTGATGTTTACTAATTTAGCTATGATTTTTGTAATACACAGAGACATATCATAAAACTGCATTGATGTTTACTAATTTAGCTCTGATTTTTGTAATACACAGAGACGTATCATAAAACTGCACTGATGTTTACTAATTTAGCTATGATTTTTGTAATACACAGAGACGTATCATAAAACTGCACTGATGTTTACTAATTTAGCTACGATTTTTGTAATACACAGAGACATATCATAAAACTGCACTGATATTTACTAATTTAGCTATGATTTTTTTTAATGTCCAGAGATGTATCACAAAACTGCACTGATATTTAGCCATAATTTTTAATGTCAAGAGACATATCACAAAACTACTAGACCTGCTGTAAAAATCGAATGTTTATCAACAAAGAATGATTTTTCAATTTTTAATGCTGGTATAACAAAAGCTGAACCCGTTTCTTGATTATCCAGATGTGATCCATCTGTATAAATTTGTAAATGTGACGCTCCACCACATAATGAGACGGAGTGCACCTGAGGTCAATTTTAAGTTATTGACATGTTATTGATGTGCAATAAAGTGGCTATCAAAAACAAAAAACAGATTGAAAATCGGACAATTCTGTGCAACATTATTACAAATTGAAATGATAGACTGCAGGATGGGACAAAATGAGAAACGGGCAAGTTTATTTTAGTAACAGGTTGTCAGAATGAGTGCTTTGGTACTTTCAAAACACATTTAAAAGCAAAAGGAATAAAAATGATGCCTTGATATTTCATTATAAGGTAAATAAACAGATCTTGTTTAATAATCAATCAAAATATCAAAATTGACAACTTGACCCCCACCTGCCTTTAAAGGCTCCTAGCGCAAAATTGGGCAATGTGCTAAGCGACTCATTACGTGGTGGAGCGCCACAAATGATGAAAACACTGATAATGGATATGGGATCGAACATAAGAAACCTCAGATTCTCATTCTTCTCTAAATTGGTTACCTCTGTCAAGTGTATGTAAACCTTGATACAAGAAAGGTGTATGACCAAGTTTGGCATGCCAAGTCATTTGGCAAACTACAGAATGTGGGCGTTTCTTGGCATTTGTATTATTATATCAAAAGGTTTTCAGCAAACAGAAAAATCCAACAGTAGCTAAATCATATTCAAGTTTTAGGTCCCTTCATTTGGGACTACCCCAAGATTGTGTGATAGCTCCTATTTTATTTAATATCCTGCTGCATGATCTCCCAATGAATCTATCAAAGGATATCTATCATCTTGGTACAATATGTGGATGATATATGTATGTGGATGAACATTACTATGAAACGAAATACACCAAAAAGAGTGAATGACTACACAAAACCCCCCACCAAAACCAGCCTGACAACACTGACAAATATATGCTTGAAAATGGATTGACTTTGCCCACAGAAAAAACTCATGCTGTACTTTTTAATGATGGTAGTAATCTGGAGAAGCTACCAAGATTTAAAACTGGGACTGAAGTGTTCCTAGGTGTTATTCTCATTTCTAAGCTAACTTGGAATACAAACACATATTGAACACATTTTAACAAAAGCAAGAAAGTGCATAAACTTACTGAAGATAATTAGTAAACAGTTCAGGGGACAAGAGATATTCAATCAAAAATGTTTAGCATACATTTCCTTTTTGATCAAAATTATGGTACAAACAAGAAATCTTTTTCAGTACTCCCAAGTCTTTGCTTAAAAAGCTACAAAGTGTGGACTGCAAAGCTTACAGGCTTGCCCTTGGTGTTCTATATCATGCATCAGCACTGGGAACCTACAACAAAGTTGGCACATTGCCTTTGGATGATTATCGTCAACTAGCATGTGCTAAGTACGTTCTTAGAAACATTATTCCTTTAATCTCGATATAAAAGAATAAATAAATAAATACATTTTTTAAAACCCTGAAAACTTCATTTCTGAAGAAGCAGATGTAAAATCAACTGGTTTCCTATCAAAGCAAAAGATACATCTTCTGTAATGCCCATTAACACATATGGTCTGATCTTATGAAAAACTCATTTGTCAATGAACATAAAATGGAAAAACAAGGGGAAATCCTGCTTTGCACATTGTGGGAGATGTATAGTGCTGCAAGTATGTGTGCATGCACGCAAGTGACTGAAGCTGTGTATGTGTGTACTAGCTAAAGCTACACTTGGGAGAAATGTATGCATGCAAACTGGGATCAATTTTTTTTTAAACACAAACATGCATGTGTGTGTGTGTGTGTGTTGTGTGTGTGTGTGTTGTTGTGTGTGTGTGTGTGTGTGTGTGTATGTAT
Source organism: Stramonita haemastoma (assembly GCA_030674155.1). Lineage (NCBI taxonomy): Eukaryota > Metazoa > Mollusca > Gastropoda > Neogastropoda > Muricidae > Stramonita > Stramonita haemastoma. The sequence continues at coordinate 114,939,342 of CM060316.1, forward strand.
GTGTGTGTGTTTGTGTGTGTGTGTGTGTTGTGTGTGTGTGTGTGTGTGTGTGTGTGTTGTGTGTGTGTGTGTGTTTGTGTGCGTGTGTTGTGTGCGTGTGTGTGAGTAACTGAGTGAGTGAGTGAGTGAGTGTGTGTGTGTGTGTGTGTGTGTGTGTGTGTGTGTGTGTGTGTGTGTGTGTGTGTGTGTGTGTGTGCGTGCGCGCGCACGTGTGTGTGTGAATATGTGAGTGTGTGTTTGTGTGTTGTTTGTGTGTGTTGTGTGTGGTGCGTGTGTGTGTGATTGAGCGAGCGTGCGTGCATGTGTCTGTGTGTGCATGCATGCATGCATGCACAGGTGCGCATGTGACAACTATATATATGTGTGTGTGTGTGTGTGTGTGTGTGTGTGTGTGTGAATATGCGCATGCGTGCATGCATGCATGTGTGCGTGCATGCATGCATGTGTGCATGCGTGCATGTATATATGCATGTGTGCATGCACGCGTGCATGCATCATCATGTGTGTGTGTGTGTGTGTGTGACCTATGAAACAAACTACCAAGGAGAGCTGAAGGAGAAATCTAAAACACGTTTCAAATTCTACAACCAGTGAATAAATAACAAGTAGAGCAGAGCTCTGCAATTAACTACCAATGGAACTATAACATGCCATAAAAGTCTGGACTTTGGATGTTTACATATGATAATGTAGGTGTCTGGACTTTGGATGTTTACACATGATAATGTAGGTGATTAAGATATGTGCACACAGTGGGGAAAAAAGAACAGGGGCAGTTGGAAAAGTTTACAGAACAGGTCATAGACTGCCTGTACAACACAATGATTAATTACAGGGAGATACAAAGTGGGCTGTATAGCAGACCTTTAAAAATTCTGCAAAGTATGCCATTGTTTAGGATGCTTTTAAGCGCAACAGATGATTCTTAAAGGAACTGATATTTCAGCGTAATAAAAGTTATTTCTTTAATCCTAGGACGAGTGAGCATTTGTCTAACACTAATTTATTTTCCACACATGCATAGTATGTTCTTGCAATATTTTATGTTTAGTGTTTTGTAGGTCCATCATTTTTAGGCAATTTTGAGAGTAATAACGATTAGAAATTTGCAGTCTTTTAATTGCCTTATCGTTGGATATATGCTTTAAAAAGTCCATAGCCCTCTCGCAAGTCTAACGGAATATTAACTAAAAATGATCCAATCCAATCCAATGATGTTGCTTATAGCCCCGCCGACCACATAGGCCATATCAGGGCTGTCACCTCGTCACATTTTAAAACTCGTATTAAAAGTGTGCGACTATGTACAGTTTAAAATGAGGTATAAAACCGACTCAACTGTCCTTGCTTGTATCGACGCTCCAGCAGACCATAGGGGTCAACCCAGGACGGCCCCCGCATCGTGGGAAAACCCACATCGATCACACTTAAAACGAGATAAAACCCAAACCGGGTTCCTTAAAACAACCTTGTCTTTAGAGACCAACCATACCCCTTTCGCTCATATCAGACGAAAAAAGCCGGATTCTCTCAGGAAGTTAAAAATAGTGTCCAGTGGAACATCCCGAAAGAGGATCTTTGGGAATTCCACAGTAAAATGCTTGTGCCAAATATCCTGAACATCCCGACACTCCAGGAGCAGATGCCTGATGGTCACCCGCATGTCGCAAGTCACGCACAATGGCGTTCCCTCACCTTTCAGCAAGTGAACGAGAGTGATGTGAGAATGACCTGTGTGTATCCTGATGAGCACTGTCCCCTCCCTTCGGTTTTTGACACCCAGAGGGAAAACCTCTTTCAGGTTGGGACGGATCCGAAAAAGTTTGTTGTCCGTCTGAGCGTTCCACTCCTCCTGCCAGAAGGAATGCATGTATTGCTCGCTCCTAGGTTTCAGATCTGTGAACGGCACCGTGGACCCGAAAACCTCCTGCTCCGTGGCAAGCCTGGCGAGTCGGTCAACCGTCTCGTTGCCCCGAATGCCCATGTGCCCCGTGACCCACACCAAAATCGCGTCACACCCGGTTTATTGTCTCATCCTAAGGACTTTCCAGGAGTGTGTGTGTGTGTGTGTGTGTGTGTGTGTGTGTGTGTGTGTGTGTGTGTGTAACAAGGGTAAAAAGAGGGGGGGAGCATGCTTGCAAGATGATGACAATCTTCAAAGGTCACTTATTAACCCCATTTGACTTGATGCATCAACAGTACACATCACACTCTCTAAAGTTGTTTTGCTGTTTACAACGCTGTTGTCAACTACAGAGGCCCTATCAGGGCTGTCACTTTGTCAATTCTTTAAATCTCGGTTTAAAACCGTGCAACTCTATACAGATTAAAACAGGGTTTAAAACCAACTCTACTGTGATTCCTCGACTCTCCAGAAGCATTCCTTGTATCAATGCCCTGGCCACCCATAAGGTCAAACCAGGACAATCACTGTGTTTTAGAAGAAACCACTTTAACAACGCATAAAATGAGATAAAACCAAAACCAGATTCCTTAAATCAGCATTGTTCTTTGCATCCAACAATGACATCTTCACTCATATCAGAAAGAAAAAGCCGGATTCTCTCAGGAAGTCAAAAATGCTGTCTGGTGGAGCATCGCAGAAAAGGATCTTTAGGAAGTCTGCTTTAAAAAATGCTTGTGCCTAATATCCAGGACATCTCGACACTCCAGAAGCAGATGCTTGATGGTTACCCGCACATCACAAGTCACACACCACGAGGTTCCCCCGCCTTTCAGCAAATCAACGCAAATCATTTTCTCCCTTTTCTTTGACAAACAAAAGGAGGACTTCTCTCAAGTCAGGGTGAATCTGGGGACGTTTATTTCTGTCTGAGGGTTCCATTCCTCTTGCCTGAAAGACTGTGTGTGATATTTGCTTTTAGATTTTAAATCTGTGTATGGCATCGGCGACTTTTTAAAAAAAATTAATTTTACTAGCACACATGTACTTTTCAAAAGAAACAAACTGACTTTTTGTCCAGATATCATTTCATCATTTCCATTTAACAAACTAACAAAGCTAATTACTACACAAAGTACAATTAATAATCAGTCATTTTTTATGTCAAGATATAAAACATATACAGAGTTTTACTAAAATTTTGAAATCGTACTTAACTTTCTACAAGTTTATGTACTGAATCCTTTTTCCCCCAAAATCAGTAAACTGCATTTGTTTGCAGTGCTCCAGCTTTTCCATTTTAATTTTATATTTTAGTTCATTCAGAAAAATACCAACATTAGGTTCTGTTTTCCCAATCTGACATTTGTAAACATAAAATTTTGCTAACATTGTTATTAAGTCAAACACTTCATCAGTTTTTGTAATTGCATCAGTGCAAATAGCACTATTTCCATATTAAGGTCGAATCTCTCGCAATGATAGTTTTAAAGTCACTTCAAGTTCTTTCAAGAATTTCAGTACAAACTGACACTCCCATAAATAATGGTTCACAGTGTCTTTTTCCTTGTCACAAAAATTGCAGTAGTCATTATCTTTAACTTTCAGGGTTTTTTTAATATTTTGTTTCAATTAATATTCTATAGCAGATCTTTATTTGAAACCATTTCAATTTAATTTCTTTAATTTTCTTTATCTGTTTTAGTACACTGTGCCAGTCTATTGGAATGTTAAGCTGTCTCTCCCAATTCACAAAAGATTTAATGTCGAGGTTCTATTTAGCTGATAACTTCGTCATAATAAGTATGGAATCCTTTACCACCTTTTGATACACTTTTTAAAGTATTGGTCCTTTCTTTACTGAAGTTGCCATCTAGTTTCCTACTTTTTATTCTTGCACAGTGTTGAATGGATCAGATACACCTAGTATAATGCAAAAAGTGTGTGTGTGTGTGTGTGTGTGTGTGTGTGTGTGTGTGTGTGCGTGTGCGCATGTGTTTGTGAGGGTGTGTGTGTGTGTGCGCGTGTGTGTGTGTGTGTGTGTGTGTGTGTGTGTGTGTGTGTGTGTGTGTGTGTGTGTGTGTGTGTGTGTGTGTGTGTTGTTGTTGTTGCAGTTTAATTCAAAGTCTATTCACACTCGCTGATATTAGACTAAACAAACAAAAACAAAACAAAAAATAAAAGAAAATTTAAAAAACCTACCATAAAATATTTACAGAAGACTTGGAAATAATCCTAGCAACATCAGTATTCAACGGTTTTCGCAAAACTACATTCAATGTTTCCCTTTGAATTTCAATGCCATTTCCTTTATAAACTGAATTTAGAGCTGAACATTGAAAAAGAATGTTCACAAGGTAGTGGCTCAGAACAGGAGCAAGTTACATTTCGAGAATATCTGGTCTTCTAGGAATTTAATTGCAACTTATAAATGATGTTAGTAATATGTCTTAGATAGCCTAGTATTTCAAATTTCCCATGAAAGTTTTCTTATGTACATGATTTTCCAATAATGAATTAATTTCACAACAATCATTTTTTAAGTTATGAACTGGGCAATCTCTTTTTGCACCTTTTTTGCAAGATTATCTGCTTTTTCATTCCAGTATATTCTGCAGTGTGAAGGAATCCAGCAAAAATTTATTCAAATACCTTTTGTCATGATACAATGTATCAAATATTTTACTTCAAATAATAAATCTGTTCTTACTTTTGAGCTCCAGTCTTGTAAGCTATACAGTACAGACTTCGAGTCAACACAAAAAGCGATGTGAAAAAATGCAAAATTACTATTATTGATAGTAATCAGAGCCATAAGTATGGCATAGAGCTCAGCGCTGAATATGGAGAAACCCTTCCCTAGACAGAATGGTTTTTGTATCTTCAGAGCAGGAATAACGAAACCTGATCCTGCATTTAAGTGATAAACGGAACCATCTGTAAACACTTTTAGATGATTTTGATAATTTGTTTCAAGATGTTTTTTACATCAGAAGTCAACAAATTGTGATCTTTTTTGAGAATGGTATTTAATCAATATCAAATTTAGCCTCTTTATGCTCCCACTGTAGTGTCTTAGGAACTATTGGTATAATGGGTATTGAAGAAATGTCAATATTACACTCTGACAGTAAATCGTTTATGTAATTTATTATGAATTGGGCAAAGTGATGAAATATGTTGAGCGCTCTTAGGATAATCCTTGACTGAATCAATGAGTACTTCTGTTTTTAATGAGTTTGATACTGAAAGATTTCTTGTAAGAAGATATGTGTGTGTGTGTGTGTGTGTGTGTGTGTGTGTGTGTGTGTGTGTGGTGTGTGTGTGTGTGTGTGTGTGTGTGTGTGGTGTGTGTGGTGTGTCTGTGTGGTGTGGTGTGGTGTGGTGTGGTGTGGTGTGGTGTGGTGTGGTGTGGTGTGGTGTGGTGTGGTGTGTGTGTAATGACAAATTCTGACAAATCTCCTTCAAAATTATATTATGTACTGCAGTGTTGATTCTAGGATTTCAAAAAAGGGGGCCCAAGGGCCCCCTGAAATGAAAAAAAGGGGGCATTTGCCTCCTCCCCCCTTTTCTCTTCATAAAAACGGGAACAAGTAATAAGTAGTATATTTTGCTCATAATACCGTTAGTACTCTGATTTCTGCTATTTTTCAAGAATGAGAAACAAAATAAACAAGATGGTATATAGGCAGACAGGATTTAATATACACCTTATGTATTGCAGCTGGTCTGTAAAATGATTTTCTTACACAGGAAAGAGAGAGAGAGTTTGGGGGAGAGGGGGGGGGGAGAAAGGGGGGGGGGGGGAGATTGTGGTACATTCAGATGTGGAGGGATACATACTACATAGATACAGGAGGAGATGCATTGTTTGTATATGAGAGAGAGAGACAGAGAGACAGAGACAGAGAGACAGAGATAGAGGAGGGGGTAGGGAAGGAGAAAGAGAGAGAGAGAGAGAGAGAGAGAGAGAGAGAGAGAGAGAGAGAGAGAGAGAGGGAAGGAAGGAGAGAGAGAGTCAAAGTCAAATTTGTATTTCCACATTTTGAGTTGGAGAGAGAGCTAAATCTAGATGAAAAAAGAGGCAAGAGCTAAAATCAGTCTTACCCCCCCCCCCCCCCCCCCCCCCCCCCCCCCCCATACCATATGTGAGAGAGAGAGAGAGAGAGAGAGAGAGAGAGAGAGAGAGAGAGAGAGAGAGAGAGAGAGAGAGAGAGAGAGATGTCAAAAGTCCATCTTGTATTTCCATTCAGAGTTGGAGGGAGAACTACTAGATTTAGATCTAGATGAGAAAAGGGGTTAAAGCCAATGTCTAAGTCTGATCTTTTCCTCCCATATGGCAGAGAGAGAGAGAGAGAGAGAGAGAGAGAGGGGGGGGGTCAAAGTCATTTTTTTATTTCCACTTTCAGAGTTAGAACTCTAGATCTAGATGAGAAGAGAGGTGAAAGCAAATATCAAAGTCTTGCCCCTCCCCCCTCCCCATGAGGGAGGGAGGGAGGGAGGGAGGAAGGAAAGAGAGAGAGAGAGAGAGAGAGAGAGAGAGAGGGAGAGAGAGAGAGAGAGAGAGAGAGAGAGAGAGAGAGAGAGAGAGAGAGAGAGAGAGAGATTTTCTGTTAAGAGAGATCTAGATCTAGATGAGAAGAGGTGAAATCCAATATCAGTCTTTTTCCTCCCATGCAGTGAGAGAGAGGGGGAGAGAGAGAGAGAGAGAGAGAGAGGGGGGGGGGGGAGGGGAGAGTGAGAGAGAGAGAGAGAGAGAGAGAGAGAGGGGGGGGGAGAGTCAAAGTCATTTTCGATATCCAGCCGTTAGTCTACCCTATGCCATCATTATTGTTGCCAAGCACAGGCTACTTGTCTAGCCAGATCTGAAAAACCGCCTTGAAAACTCGTAGGTCTATCAGCTTTGAACCCTGCTGGGTCACCGCTCCTTCCACAAACACCACTAACGATCTCTGTCACAATGACGTCACTTGTTTCAGGAGTCACGGCTCCTTTGAAAAATGACGTAATGACGTAAATGAGTAGGGAGATGACGTCAGACCAGCCGCTTTGTGATGGTTGTGACGACTGTAGGCGCTAATCAGTGCATCCTGCTGTCCCCGGGGTATCAACGTAATGACCAACGCACGTAGCGCTATTTTGAAACTATACAAACGGCAGTTGCGGGGGCGCACTGTTTGTTCAAATATGCGCTATCCACAGTTTTTTTGCGTCCGTTAGGGCGCACTGGTCACATTATTTTGCGGCAAAGTTGAAAAAAATGCGGAATCCCGCAAGGGCGCACCCTAGAATCAACACTGTACTGTATGATTTATATACAAAGAGTGTGTATTGCTCAGAATGGATAAAAAAAAATCATAGAATTTTAATAGAAACAGGGTTTGACTGTGTGTGGGAAACACAGAATTTTGTAAACCAATCCAATCCAATCCAATGATGTTGCTTATAGCCCCGCCGACCACATAGGCCATATCAGGGCTATCACCTTGTCACATTTTAAAACTCGTATTAAAAGTGTGCGACTATGTACAGTTTAAAACGAGGTATAAAAACAAAGATAGTTTATGCCGTAACGTCATTAAGGCTTTAAAGGATAATTTTGTAAAGTCATGGTCAGAAGAGCTGCAAAGAAGTAATAAATGCATATTTTATCACAATTACAAAAAATGTTTTAAGAGGGAAAAGTACATTGGCGAGTTGCCATACAACAATGTGATTTCATTATTTAGATTCAGGTGTATCAACCATTGAAACAGGACGAGTCAACGGCATTCCACCCGAAAATCATCTTTGTAAACAATGTAACATGAAAATGATAGGAGATGAGTTTCACTTCATAATGGAATGTCCAAAGTTTTCTGAGCTTCGGAAGAATGTCCTACCTTATGAATATTTGTATCCAAGATCCATGTTCACATTTTGTAATTTGTTTTCTGATAAAAATGTGTTATCAAAACTTAGCAAATTCATAGTTAAAAGTTGCATGACATTAGTGAAAAGGTCGACTATATTTTTTTTATTTCTGTGAAATTCTGTGTATGAACGTATTCTATAAATGCAAATCATATATGTTAAGTTGATTTTGTTTCGGAAATCCTCCATGCCCCAAGAGGGGTCAAAGGCGAATTAAATCTTGAATCTTTGTGTGTGTGGTGTGTTGTGTGGTGTGATGTGTGTGATGTGTGTGTGTGTGTGTGGTGTGTGTGGTGTGTGTGTGCGTGGGGGGGGGGGGGGGGGGGGGGGCTTGTTTTTGTTTATTCTTTTAAATCGAGGATAATGGAATAAGCACTTGCGTGCTTTTTTGCATCCAGTCCCCATGTGTATGCAGTTTTTGTAAATCTTATCTGTTCCCATCGGCACACAATGGCTTACTCTTACGAAAAGCAGAGCAGGGTTTAACGAGTGCACAAGCTTTAGCAAGATGATCTGTGTGCGTTCGCACACGCGGCCTCGGTTTATAATCTGATCTGAAGGATGTGTGTGTGTGTGTGTGTGTGTGTGTGTGTTGTGTGTGTGTGTGTGTGTGTGGGTGTGTGTGTGTGTGTGTGATGATGATGGTAGGAGGTGTTTGAGATAGGTAGGGGATGTCACACTTTGTTAATGTCTGTGATATGATGATGATGATGATGATGATGATGATGATGGTGGAGGGGTAACTACTGAAATGAAAGGGGGGGGGGGGGCATAGTTGCATTCATTTTTTAGGATGGTGATGGAGGGGGTGACCAGTAGAAGGGGAGGGGAACACTTGCACTGCTGGCAATGATGATAGTGATAACGATGACAATGGTGATGTTGATGAAGATGATTAAAATGATGGTGGTGGTGGTGGTGATGATGATGGTGGTGGTGATGGTGATGTTGACGCCGATGATGGTGATGGAGGGGATGACTAGTGGAAGGGGGGAATACTTTCATTGCTGTTGTTGTTGATGATGATGATGATGATGATAATGATAGGGATGTGTTCATAGAAAGGGGGGGCCAACTAGCACTGATGGTGATAATGATGGGAAGATGTGATTAGGGAAAAAGTGGCCACACTTGATTATGATGATGACGATGTGGACAGGGATGTTTGACCAAACGAAGTGGGCAACACATTGATGATGATGATGATGATGATGATGATAAGGGTGTGTCCAAGGGAAGTGGGATGAAATTACATTGATGATGGTAGTGATGATGATGATGATGATGATGATGATGGTAGTGATGATAGGAATGTGTGACAAAGTGAAGTGAGCTACACTTTAATTGTTGATGATCATAATGATGATGATGATGATAATAATAATAAGGGTGTGTAGCCATAGGAAGTGCGCCACACTTACACTGATGATGATGACAATGATGATGATGATGGTGATGATGATGATAGAGGTGTGTGACCATGGTAAGCAAGTCACACTCGCATTGATGATAATGATACTGATAATGATGACCATGGAGTGTGACCACTGGAAGGGGCCTGTATTTACACTGGTGGTGATGATGGTAATGTTGATATGATGATGGTATGGTAGCAATGATCCTAATGACAATGATGATGATAAGGGTGTGTGACCAAGCAAAATGAGTCATGGGAAGTAAGTCACACTTCTAATGATGATGATGATAATGATGATGATGACAGTGATGATGATGACAGTGGTGTGCGACTAATGGAAGAGGCTCACATTTACACTGATGATGATGATGATGATGATAATGTTGATGATGATGGTCATGATAAAGGGTGTGTGATCAGGGAATTGGGCAACACTTGCACTAATGATAATGATGACAATGATTTAATGATGATGATGATTTTAATGCTGCTTGTCACAGATTATGACGTTTGGATTTGTTTTTGGAGGGGAAAAGTGGAAAAGTGGCTCGTTAGAATTAGTTTATTGGGCTCTGGTGTAGCCTGTGATTTATTTAGTTTGGTGAAGGTGGTGCCTGTGCACGATTTTTGTAATGGTTGGGCTGTGGGCCTTGTGCCACTCCTCGTGAGGAGGAGCTGACAGCTGCTGTTTGTTTTGTGGCGTTCAGGTTGTCTTGGTTGTTTGGCTGTTTTTCTGTGTTTGCTGTTATTGGAATTGAATTATTGACGGTGGTTATTTTGCTGGTGTGTGGCAAGATGCTGGTTGTGTGTGTGGGTGCAGTGACGGTGTGGAGGATTGTGTCGTAGTAGTATTTGGGATTGCTGGTTGAAATGTGTTTGGACTTTGAGAATTTTATTTAACTGTGTGCGTTGTGCCCAAGGACTTCAGAACTGTATCTACCTGTGCATGTTGTGCTGGAGGACTTGGGAAAGTTTTTTCACCCGTTTCTTTTTCCTGTTGTGAACACAACTTCTCTGTGGATTGGGCGTGTTGAGATTTACTGAAAAGAATTTCAGCCGTGTTGTGGTTCTGGACTTCTGGTGGGGGGGGGGGGGGGGGGGGGGAGGTGAGTTTTGCCGACAGTGCCAGATAGCTGGTGTGGACAGTGTGTGTATAAGGTGAGAGTGGAAGACGTATTTTTTTGATACATAAGATACATGGTTTGGATACATTGTTTTCATTGGTGTTACGTTTGATTTAGATTATCATATGACTGTGTTTATGTGGATGGTTAATAATTGTGAGCCATTGATATTGTGTAGAGATTGAAAGAGTGAGGTTGGGTTGGACTCTGGGCGTGAAGCTGGTGATATTGTATTGTTGTGATGTGATGTTGAACTGGTGGAAATGTTGAGTGAGTCCAGTTTTTTTTGTTCAGTAAATGGCTGGATGTTTGTACTAAATGTTTGAAATATTAACTGGTGTCTGTTTTGTGTTGTCTGAATTAGAAGTGTGATAGGTGGGAAGGGGGGGTGGGGGGGTTCAAAATGACATCCCATTAGGGGGTTACAATGCTGATGATTTAATGATATGATGAGGGCAGGTGGCATTTTCTTGTTGCTCTGTCTCAACAGACTGGTTGCTGATGCACTCAGTGTTTTCTATTTTGGATGTTTGTGTTTTTGTTTGTGTACAGCTCTCTCAAATACGACGTGGTTCATTCTTAAAGTTAAAAACAGACGGTGTTGACAGGTAAGCTGCCTTAGTTAACCCTATTTTGTTATCAGTGTCACCTATAGACCTCCCCTTCCCTCCCCTCCCCCCCATCCTGGTCCCTTTCCCCCACTTGTGACAGTCTCCAGTAGAACTGTATAATGGCTTCTGCTTCAACAGATGGGGATTCAGGTACACCCCCGGTTTTCATACCGTGTCGAAATCTGCCAGATGTTACTACAGATGACAACAAAAACTACTCTGTTCACGAAATATGTGCAGCTGCTGAAAAAACCAGTGGCTACAATACAGTCATTGGTGCTCAGAGAATTGGCAGTTTATGGCGAATCTATCCTAGAAATCTGGAACATCGCACCTCCCTCCTGTTAAATGGGATAGAAATAAGAAACAGACTGATCTCACCAAATGACAAAAATCCATTTATTGTAAGAACGCCACAGGGTGAAAAAGAGGCGCTGACACAAAAACTGATCATAGGAAATCTTCCAATCAGCTACAGCAACAGGGAAATTGAAGCAAAACTTGTGCAGCTCGGCTGCCGGCTACAATCCAAGCTAATGATGGAAAGAGACAGAGATGAGCGAGGTGGGCTGACACGCTGGCTAACCGGGAGAAGATTTGTTTCTATCCAAATTCCAGACCGTCCCCTCCCTGAAAGAGTCGGTGTTGGCCCTGCAACAGCAACTCTGTATCACCTGAGCAGAAGGTGGCAAAGCAAACTGCTACGTGTTCAGGATGTTTGTGCTTGGAACACAGAGCATCTTGTGCTGGTGACGTTGTTTGCCTCACTGTAGACAGCCTGGCCATAAGAAAGGTCATCCCTCCTGCCCCTGACCCCGCGGGGTGCCGAAGCTGACGTGAGTGACCAGCCGGCGGCTCCTTCCCAGGATCTCTCCACTGACCCCACAGCCAGTGAGCAGATGGTGGAATCCGGGGTGCAGGGGTCTTCCTCTGTACCTCCTTCACCGCTAGCTGACTCCTGTAGGCCAGCACCTGCTTTTCACCGTGGACGTAATCCTACGACACAGACTCGCCTCCCGTTTCAGTCCCGTTCCCGAGAAAAGAAGCATCTTCGAGACTCCCCTCCCAAACGCTGGACTCTGCCAAGACTCCCAGAAGAAGTCAAGTTGTTTCCAATATATATGCACCAACCAAACAACGTGAGAAACGCATCTTTTTTAATTTAGCTTGTGAGCACATTGACTCTCTAGACAGCTGTCATAAGATCATTTGTGGTGATTTTAATTGTGTAGTTAGCAACGAACTAGATATAATACGTGGAGCTAACCACAATATTAACAATGTTGATGCGTTTAAGTTTTAACAGCTTTATAACACAAGCAGATATAATCGATGTAAGGAGAGCCTATCATGCAAATGACAAACAGTACACATGGTCAAGGATAATCCTTTTATTGCACGCAGATTTGACTATATAATTATTTTGTACTGAATCAGAATCAGTTCTAAGTAATGTCCAGGAGTGTGCTATTTACTCCATAGCTCAATCTGACCACAGACTTGTCAGTTTGATATTAAAAAAAACTCTTTGTCTTCAACGTGGTCCATCATATACAAAGTGCAAAAGGCACTCAAATCCGTGCCAAAGTTAAATTCATTGAGGACGGTGAAAAAAACACAAAATATTTTCTCAGTATAGAAAAAAGTCGATCAAACGCAAGCATTTTAAACCAGGTTGTAAGAGAAAATGGTGAAACTATGACAGACCAGAGTGAAATAATTAAAGAGCTGGTTCATTTCTACCGACAAAGGCACCAGAGAAAAGTAGATTTTCAGGAAGATGCTGTCAGAGAATTTTTAAAAGATATAGACATACCCCAGTTATCTGAAGACCAAACAGTCAAAATGGATGAGAACATCACAGAATGTGAAGTTTTGCAGGCATTAAAGAGTATGAAAAATGGGTCATCTCCAGGATCAGATGGATTAACTGTAGCATTTGTAAAATTCTTCTGGCAGAAATAGAAGAACTTGGTTCTAAAATCGTTAAAAGCAGCCTTTGTTACAGGAGAATTATCTCCATCACAGAAAAAAGCAATCATAGTATTAATCCATAAAGGGAAGCAATTACCAAAAAGCAACTTAAACCACTGGTGTCATATATCACTGACAAACAATGATTACAAACTCCTGGCAAAAGTACTTGCAACTCGACTCTCTTCAGTAATATCGAGCATAGTTTCGGACAACCAGGTAGGTTTTATGAAAGGCAGAAATATAAGTCATATCATACGATTAATTGATGACAGTTATCTGAACCACAAACAGAAACCTGGCATTTTATTTGCTCTTGATTATAAAGCTGCCTTTGACACAATATCTAAAGAATACAAATTATGGTCTTTCAAACGGTTTAAAACTTTGGAAATAAATTCATTAAATGGGTTGAAGTTCTCATGCGAAATGCCAACATTGGAAAAATTTTACACAATATATATTATACTAACATATTGCTTAACAAGTTAGGCATAGCTAATAATAAACATTGCACATTTTGCATTGAAAAGATAAACTACATTTAATTTTTTATTTAATTTCATTCTTTTATATCGAGGATAATAGAATAAGCACTCATGTGCTTTTTTTCATCCAGTCCCTGTGTGTATGCAGTTGTGTAAATATTGTCATCTGTTCCCACAGGCATACAATGGCCTACTCTTGCGAAAACCAGAACAGGATTTAACGTGTGCGTGAGATGCATACGTTCGCACACAGGGCCTCGGTTTACAGTTTCATCCAAAAGACTTTTGGGGAGAGTGGAGTCAGCACTGATGTTAACTCCAGGAGAAAAATCCCCTCAACCGGAATCGAACTTGGGTTGTCAAATTGCCAGCGCAATGTTCTGACCATTAGGCTATCCCATCCCCATTTTTTCCATGAGTGTAAAAGGATATAATTATCAGATATGGAAATATGTTGAACATAAAATAATAAGTTTAACATAGCCATTAAGCTAACATTAAAGAATGTACTCTTCGGTTTTGATGGATATGAAAATAATAAGACTAAGCAGTTACATCAATTTACTCATTCTGATTGCTAAAATGTGTATTGGAATAGCTAGATACAGTACTCCATTTGATATTATCATTATCTTTGACCGCGAGCTGTATTATAGAAAGATAGGCTGATTACAATGCCTCACATGTTGTAAAATACCCCCCCCCCCCCCCCACACACACACATTTTCATTTACTATTGTTGTTTGGGGGGGGGGGGGGGAGAGATAATGAATGGACCACATATATAAACTGATGGTGATGACAGGGATGTGTGACCAAATGAAGTGGGCAACACACTGATGATGATGATGATGATGATGTTGATGATGATGATGATGATGATGATGATGCGTGACCAAGGGAAGTGGCCCACACTCGCATCAATGATGATGATGGTGGTGACGATGATGATGATGATGATGATGATGATAGGGAAATATGACCAAGGGAAGTGGGCCACACCCACATTGGTGATGTCATAATGAAGATGATGATGATGATCATAATGAAGATAATGGTGGTGGCAGGGGGAGGGGGATGACAAATGGAAATGGACCACACCTGTATTAATGATGATGATAATGATTTTACTGGTGTGTGGCCAAGGGAAACAGACCACACAAACATTGATGATCATCACAATAATGATGATTGGAGGGTGGGTGACAAATGGGTAGTGGGTCACACTTGTATTGATGATTATGATGATGATGGGGATGATAATGGCGATGATGATGGTGGTGATGATGATGGTGATAATGATGATGGTGATGATGATGATGATAATGATGATGGTGATAATGACAATGGTGATGGTGATAATGATGATGATGATAATGATGATGGTGATGATGACAATGTTTATTGGAATATGCGACTAAATAAAGCAGCCAACACAATGATTATGATGATGATGATGATGATGATGATGATTTTAATGATGAAGATGGTGATGACAGGGGAGTGTGACTAGGTGAAATGAGCCACACTGACATTGTTGATGATGATGATGATGATGACAGTGTGTGACAAAGGGAAATGTGCCACTCTTGCATTAATAATGATAGGTGTGACCAAGGGAAGTTGGCTACACCTGCACTGATGATGATAATGATGATGGTGATAATAATGATGATGATGATGATGATGATGATGATGGTGATGATAATGATGATGATGATGATAGTGGGGTTTGTGACAAAGTGGAGTGAGCCACACCTGAACTGATATGATCACAATAATGATGATTGGAGGGAGGGTGACAAATGGGTAGTGGGCCACACTTGCATTGATGATAATGATGATGATGAAAATGATGATGGTGATGATGATGATGATGATAATGGTGGTGGTGGTGATGGTGGTGATGATGGTGATGATGATATGGGTGTGTGGCCATGGGAAGTAAGTCACATTTGCATTGACAGTGATGATGATGACAGTCATGTGTGACTAATGGAAGGGGCTCACATTTACACTGATGATGATGATGATGATGATGATGGTGATGGTGATGACGATCGTGATAGCAATGACCGTCATGTGTGACCAATGGAAGGGGCTCCAATTTACACTGATGGTGATGATGATGATGATGATAGCGATGACAGTCATGTGCGACTAATGGAAGGGGCTCACATTTACACTGATGATGATGATGATGACAGCGATGACAGTCATGTGTGACTAATGGAAGGGGCTCACATTTACACTGATGATGATGATGATGATGATGGTGATGATCGTGATAGCAATGACAGTCATGCGTGACCAATGGAAGGGGCTCCAATTTACACTGATGATGATGATAATGATGATGATGATGGTGGTGGTGGTGATGATGGTGATGATGATGATCGTGATAGCAATGACAGTCATGTGTGACCAATGGAAGGGGCTCCAATTTACACTGATGATGATGATGATGGTGATGATGATGATAATCATGATAGCAATGACAGTCATGTTTGACTAATGGAAGGGGCTCCAATTTACACTGATGATGATGATGATGATGATGATGATGATGGTGATGATGGTGATGATGATTGTGATAGCAATGACAGTCATGTGTGACCAATGGAAGGGGCTCCAATTTACACTGATGATGATGATGATGGGGATGTCAATGATGATGTCAATGATGATGATGATGATTTAAATTATGCTGATGATGACAGGTTGTGACTAAGTGAAATGAGCCACACTTGTACTGATGATAATGATAGTGATAATGACGGTGGTGATGTGTGACTAATGAAAGGGGCTCACATTTACACTGATGATAACGATGACGATGACAACGGTCATGACGATGATGATGATGACAACAACGGTCATGATGAAGAGGGTGTGTGATGAAGGGAAGTTGGCTACTCTTGCACTGATGATGATGATGACGATGACGATGACGATGATGACGGGCGTGTGTCACTAAATGAAAAGAGCCAAACTTGCATTGTTGTTGATCATAATGAGATTTAGGGGGGGGGGGGGACTAACAGAGTACTGGACCACATATGAATTGACGATGATGATGATGATGATGACAGGGATGTGTGACCAAATGAATTGGGCAACACAGTGACGATGGTGATGAAATGGTGTGTCCATGGAATGTGGGACAAAATCACATTGATGATGATGATGATGATGATGATGATGGTGGTGGTGGTGATGATGTTTGTGGGAATGTGTGACCATATCAAATAGGCAACACAATAATGATGGTGATGATGACCACGATAGGGGCGTGTCTAAGGGAAGTTGTACAAAATTACAATGACAACGATGATGCTGATGATAATAAGGGTGTGTAGCCATAGACAGTGGGCCACACTTGCATTAATGGTGATGAACATGACAGCAGTGTGTGACAAAGGGAAGAGGGCCACAATTACACTGATGATGGTGGTGATGATGACAGTAATAATGATGATGATGACAATGATGTATGACTAATGTAAGGGGCTCACATTTACACTGGTGATGATGACGATGATGACAGTGATTATGATGATGATGACAGTGATGTATGACTAATGTAAATGGCTCACATTTACACTGATGATGATGATGATGATGACAGTGAAAATGATGATGATGACAGTGACGTATGACTAATGTAAATGGCTCACATTTACACTGATGGTGATGATGATGATGACAGTGGTGTATGACTAAACGGCTCACACTTACACTGATGATGATGATGATGACAGTGAAAATGATGGTGATGACAGTGATGTATGACTAATGTAAATGGCTCACATTTACACTGATGATGATGATGATGATTGTGGCGATGACGCTACTGAACCTGAGGGAAGTGGGCCACACTTTGCACTAACGATAATGATGATGATGATGTGGTGGTGGTGGTGGTGGTGGTGATGATGATGATGTGGTGGTGGTGATGATGGTGATGATGATGATATGTGACTAAGTGAACCGAGTCACACTTGCATTGTTGATGATCATGATGATGATAATTTTGAAGGGGGCGGGGGATGAGAATGAGAAGTGGACCACACATGAACTGATGATGATGATGAATGATGATGATGGTGGTGGTGGTGGTAATGATGACAGTGATAATGATGATGATGACAGTGATGTATGACTAATGTAAGGGGCTCACATTTACACCGATGGTGATGATGATGATGACGACAGTGAAAATGACGATGACAGTGATGTATGACTAATGTAAGGGGCTCACATTTACACTGATGATGATGACGATGATGATGATAATGATGATGATGACCTGGGGGGGGGGGGGGACAGTGAGTAGTGGACCATATATGATTTGGGTGATGATGATGATGATGATGACAGGGATGTGTGACCAAATGAAGTGGTAACACAGATATGATGTTGATGATGATGGTGATGATGATGATGATGGTGATGATGATTGGGGTGGGGTGGGTGACCAGAAGGTGGGCCACACTTAAAATACTCATGAAGATGATGATGATGATATTTGTCTGTGGCCATGGGAAGTTAGTCACACTTGTATTGATGATGACAGTGGTGTGTGACTAATGTAAGGGGCTCACATTTACACTGATGGTGATGATGATGGTCATGATGATGATGATGGTCATGATGACAATGATAATGATGACAGTGGTGTATGACTAATGTAAATGGCTCACACTTACACTGATGGTGGTGACGATGATGATGATGATGACGATGATGATGATGATTGTGGCGATGACGCTGCTGAACTGAGGGAAGTGGGCCACACTTTGCAATGATAATGATGATGATGATGTGGTGGTGGTGGTGGTGATGATGTGGTGGTGGTGATGATGATGGTGATGATGATGATGTGTGACTAAGTGAACCGAGTCACACTTGCATTGTTGATGATCATGATGATGATGATGATTTTTAAGGGGGCGGGGGATGACAATGAGAAGTGGACCACACATGAACTGAAGATGATGATGATGACGACGACGTGATGGTGGTGGTGGTGATGATGATTGGATGATGATGATGATGATGATGGTGGGTGGTGTGGTGATGATGGCAGCAATGATAATGATGGTGACAGTGGTGTATGACTAATGTAATGGCTCACATTTACACTGATGATGATGATGATGATGATGATGATGATGGTGGTGGTGGTGGTGGTGGTGGTGGTAATGACGACAGTGATAATGATGATGATGACAGTGATGTATGACTAATGTAAATGGCTCACATTTACACCGATGATGATGATGATGATGATGATGGTGGGGGTGGTGGTGGTAATGACGACAGTGATAATGATGATGATGACAGTGATGTATGACGATGATGATGATGATGGTGGGGTGGTGGTGGTAATGACGACAGTGATAATGATGATGATGACAGTGATGTATGACTAATGTAAATGGCTCACATTTACACCGATGGTGATGATGATGTGATGATGATGATGATGATGATGATGATGGTGGGGGTGGGGACAGTGAGTAGTGGACCATATATCATTTGGTGATGATGATGATGACAGGGATGTGTGACCAAATGAAGTGGGCAACACACTGATGATGGTGATGATGATGATGATGATGGTGACGATGATTGGGGTGGGGTGGGTGACCAGAAGAAGGTGGGCCACACTTACAATACTCATGAAGATGATGATGATGATGATGGTGATGATAATGATACTTGTCTGTGGCCATGCGAAGTTAGTCACACTTGTATTGATGATGACAGTGGTGTGTGACTAATGTAACGGGCTCACATTACACTGATGGTGATGATGATGATGATGATGACAGTGATAATGATGATGGTGATGATGATGACTGATAATGACGATGATGACAGTGATGTATGAATGATGTAAGGGGCTCACATTTACACTGATGGTGATGGTGATGATGACAATGATGATGATGATTGACAGTGGTGTATGACTAATGTAAATGGCTCACACTTACACTGATGGTGATGATGATGATGATGATGATTGTGGCGATGACACTGCTGAACCTGAGGGAAGTGGGCCACACTTTGCACTAACAATGATGATGATGATGATGTGGTTGTGGTGATGGTGATCATGTGGTGGTAGTGATGATGATGTGGTGGTGATGATGTGATGGCAGTGGTGATGATGATGTGGTGGCGGTGTTGATGGTGATGTGGTGGTGATGATGTGGTGGTGGTGATGATGATGTGGTGATGATGATGGTGGTGGTGGTGGTGATTGATGATGATGAATGATGATGACAGTGATGTATGACTAATGTTAGGGGCTCACATTTACACAGATGATGATGACGACTGTGATAATGACAATGACGACGTGTAAGGGCCTCACATTTACTCTGATGGTGATGACAATGACGATGATGATGATATGATGACGATGATGACAATGATGTATGACTAATGTAAATGGCTCACACTTACACTGATGGTGATGATGATGATGGTGACAACAATGATAATGATGATGACAATGATAATGATGATGACAGTGGTGTATGACTAATGTAAATGGCTCACACTTACACTGATGATGATGATGATGATTGTGGCGATGATGCTGCTGAACCTGAGGGAGGTGGGCCACACTTTGCACTAACAATGATGATGATGATGATAATGTAGTGGTGGTGGTGGGTGGTGGTGATGTGGTGGTGGTGGTGATGTGGTGATGATGATGTGGTGGTGGTGATGTGGTGATGATGGTATGGTGATGTGGTGGTGGTGGTGATGATGATGATGATGATGTGTGACTTAAGTAAACTGAGTCACACTTGCATTGTTGATGATCATAATGATGATGATGATTTTGAAGGGGGCGGGAGATGACAATGAGAAGTGGACCACACATGAACTGATGATGATGATGAATGATGATGATGGTGGTGGTGGTGGTTAATGATGGTGGTGGTGATGAGTGATAATGATGATGATGACAGTGATGTATGACTAATGTAAGGGGCTCACATTTACACTGATGGTGATGATGATGATGATGATGATGACAGTGACGTATGACTAATGTAAGGGGCTCACATTTACACCGATGGTGATGATGATGATGATTGTGGCGATGACGCTGCTGAACCTAAGGGCCACACTTGATGATGACGATGATGATGATAATGATGATGATGACCTGGGGGGTGGGGACAGTGAGTAGTGGACCATATATGATTTGGTGATGATGATGATGATGATGATGACAGGGATGTGTGACATAATGAAGTGGGCAACACAGATATGATGATGATGATGGTGATGATGATGGTGATGATGATGATATTTGTCTGTGGCCATGGGAAGTCAGTCACACTTGTATTGATGATGACAGTGGTGTGTGACTAATGCAAGGGGCTCACATTTACACTGATGGTGATGATGATGGTCATGATGATGATGATGGTCATGATGACAATGATAATGATGATAGTGATGATGACAATGATGATGACAGTGGTGTATGACTAATGTAAATGGCTCACACTGATGATGATGATGACGATGATGATGATTGTGGCGATGACGCTGCTGAACCTGAGGGAAGTGGGCCACACTTTGCACTAACAATGATGATGATGATGACAAGGTGGTGGTGGTGGTGGTGATGATGATGATGTGGTGATGATAATGATGATGATGTATGATGATGTGGTGGTGGGTGGTGATGATGTGGTGGTGGTGGTGATGATGATGATGTGGTGGTGGTGGTGGTGATGATGATGATGTGGTGGTGGTGATGATGATGTGGTGGTGGTGGTGGTGATGATGTGATGATGATGTGGTGGTGGTGGTGGTGATGATGTGGTGGTGGTGGTGATGATGATGTGGTGGTGGTGGTGGATGAGATGATGGTGGTGGTGATGATGATGTGTGGTGGTGGTGGTGATGATGATGTGTGACTAAGTGAACCGAGTCACATTTGCATTGTTGATGATCATAACGATGATGATGATTTTGAAGGGAGTGGACCACACATGAACTGATGATTATGATGGTGATGATGATGTGGTGATGATGATGGTGGTGATGACGATGATGATGATGGTGGTGGTGATGATGGTGGTGATGATGATGATGGTGGTGGTGGTGGTGGTGGTGTGATGATGGTGGTGGTGGTGATGATGGTGGTGGTGATGGTGGCAGCAATGATGATGATGACAGTGATAATGACGATGATGACAGTGATGTATGACTAATGTAAGGGCTCACATTTACACTGATGGCGATGATGATGATGATGATGATGATTGTGGCGACGACGCTGCTGAACCTGAGGGCCACACTTGATGATGATGGTATGATGATGATAGGGAAGTGTGACAGGGGAAGTGGCCACACTTGATGATGATGATGATGATGATGATGATGATGATACGGAAGTGTGACCAGGGGAAGTGGGCCACACTTGATGATGATATGATGATGATGGATGATGATGATGACCTGGGGGGGGGGACAGCGAGTAGTGGGACATATATGATTTGGTGATGGTGATGATGACAGGGATATGTGACCAATGGAAGTGGGAAACACATGATGATGATGATGATGATGATGATGTGTGTGATGAGTGATGTGGGGTGTGGTGTGGTGACCAGAAGAAGGTAGGCCACACTTACAATACACTCATGAGATGATGATGATGAATGATGATGAGATGATAATGTACTTGTCTGTGGCCATGGAAGTAGTCACACTTGTATTGATGAATGACAGTGTTGTGGACTAATGTAAGTGGCTCACATTACACTGATGGTGATGATGATGATGATGATGGTGACAATAATAAACGATGACAGTGATGTAATGACTAATGTAAATGGCTCACACTTACACTGATGATGATGACGATGATGATGATTGTGGCGATGACACTGCTGAACCTGAGGGAAGTGGGCCACACTTTGCACTAACAATGATGATGATGATGACAAGGTGGTGGTGGTGGTGGTGATGATAATGATGATGATGATGTGGTGATGATAATGATGATGTGGTGATGATGATGATGATGATGTGGTGGTGGTGGTGATGATGATGGTGGTGATGATGATGATGGTGATGATGATGTGTGACTAATGAACCGAGTCACACTTGCATTGTTGATGATCATAATGATGATAATTTTGAAGGGGGCGGGGGGTGACAATGAGAAGTGGACCACACATAAACTGAAGATGATGATGACGGTGACAATGATGATGGTGGTGGTGATGATGGTGGTGGTGATGATGATGGCAGCAATGATGATGATGACAGTGATAATGATGATGATGACAGTGATGTATGACTAATGTAAGGGGCTCACATTTACACTGATGGTGATGATGATGATGGTGATGATGACAGGGATGTGTGACCAAATGAAGTGGGAAACACACTGATGATGGTGATGATGATGGTGATGATGATTGGGGTGGGGTGGGTGACCAGAAGGTGGGCCACACTTACAATACTCATGAAGATGATGATGACAGTGGTGTATGACTAATGTAAATGGCTCACACTGATGATGATGATGACGATGATAATGATTGTGGCGATGACGCTGCTGAACCTGAGGGAAGTGGGCCACACTTCGCACTAACAATGATGATAATGATGATGATGATGTGGTGATGATGATGATGATGATGATGATGATGTGGTGGTGGTGATGATGATGATGAATGACGATGGTGGTGGTGATGGTGGTGATGATGACGATGGTGGTGGTGGTGATGATGGTAGTGGTGGTGATGATGGTGGTGGTGGTGATGATGGTGGTGGTGGTGATGATGGTGGTGGTGGTGGTGATGATGGTGGTGGTGGTAGCAATAATGATGATGATGACTGTGATAATGACGATGATGACAGTGATGGCCACTGATGTATGACTAATGTAAGGGGCTCACATTTACACTGATGGCGATGATGATGATGATGATGATGATTGTGGCGACGACGCTGCTGAACCTGAGGGCCACACTTGATGATGATGATGATGATGATGATGATGGTGATGATGATGATGATGATGATATTTGTCTGTGGCCATGGGAAGTCAGTCACACTTGTATTGATGATGACAGTGGTGTGTGACTAATGCAAGGGGCTCACATTTACACTGATGGTGATGATGATGGTCATGATGATGATGACGATGATGACAATGATAATGATGACAGTGATGTATGACTAATTTAAATGGCTCACATTTACACTGATGGTGATGATGATGATGACAGTGATAATGATGATGGTGATGATGATGGTGATGATGATGATGGTAACTGTGATGATATGATGATAGGGATATGCGACATGGGGAGGAAGCATCATGTTTGCATTTTTCCTGTGATGATGATGATGATGATTAGGGGGAAGGGGTGGGGGGTGGAGGGGTGACCATGGAAAGGGGACTACATTTGGATTGTTGATGTTGATGATGGTGGTGGTGTGGTGGTGGTGGTGGTGGTGGTGGTGATGATGATGGTGATGATGATGATGATGGTGGTGTGGTGGTAGGTGGTGATGATGGTGGTGGTGGTGGTGGTGGTGTGGATGGTGGTGGTGGTGGTGGTGGTGGTGGTGGTGGTGGTGGTGGTGATGATGATGATGATGATGATGGTGGTGGTGAAATATGTGACCAGGGGTATGGGGACTACACTTGAGAGTCTGACATGGAAAAATATGCATTTAGAAATTATACCTAAAGCAAACTGATATTGCTCTAGGTCTGCCCCCCCCCCCCCCCCCCCCCCCCCTCTCTCTCTCTCTAACATTTTTAAAACGAGAAAAAGAAATAAACATATAGACCCGCGTTGATATTTTATCGTTATTATATAATTATACCATTAAATACACTCAAATAAAAAGAGGACTTTAAAACGCATCATACCTGCCGTCATAATAATACTATGCCATTAAAATAACACTATGCCTGTGATCTATCAATATTTTGCCATTAAATACTATTCATGACTAAAAAGGGATCTCAAAACATATTGTTCCTGTCATCAAACCTATAACTGATCATGAAATTAGATACTATGAACAAAAATATGACTTTAGTAGTTTAGAGCACATCATTATGTTATCTACCTTTAACATATCATGCCATTAGATACTATGTATAAAAATATGACTGCAGTAGTTTAGAGTCCATCATTCCTGTCGTCTACCTTAATGTATCATGCCATTAGATACTGATACAAAATATGACTGTAGTAGTTTAGAGTCCATCATTGTGTCATCTACCTTAATGTATCATGCCATTAGATACTGATACAAAATATGACTGTAGTAGTTTAGAGTCCATCATTCCTGTCATCTTCCTTAATTTATCATGCCATTAGATACTGATACAAAATATGACTGTAGTAGTTTAGAGTCCATCATTCCTGTCATCTTCCTTAATGTATCATGCCATTAGATACTGATACAAAATATGACTGTAGTAGTTTAGAGTCCATCACTCCTGTCATCTACCTTAATGTATCATGCCATTAGATACTGATACAAAATATGACTGTAGTATAGAGTCCATCATTCCTGTCATCTTCCTTAATGTATCATGCCATTAGATACTGATACAAAATATGACTGTAGTAGTTTAGAGTCCATCATTCCTGTCATCTTCCTTAATGTATCATGCCATTAGATACTGATACAAAATATGACTGTGGTAGTTTAGAGTCCATCATTCCTGTCATCTTCCTTAATTTATCATGCCATTAGATACTGATACAAAATATGACTGTAGTAGTTTAGAGTCCATCATTCCTGTCATCTACCTTAATTTATCATGCCATTAGATACTGATACAAAATATGACTGTAGTAGTTTAGAGTCCATCATTCCTGTCATCTACCTTAATGTATCATGCCATTAGATACTGATACAAAATATGACTGTAGTAGTTTAGAGTCGCATAATTCCTGTCATCTACCTTAATGTATCATGCCATTAGATACTGATACAAAATATGACTGTAGTAGTTTAGAGTCCATCATTCCTGTCATCTACCTTAATGTATCATGCCATTAGATACTGATACAAAATATGACTGTAGTAGTTTAGAGTCGCATAATTCCTGTCATCTACCTTAATGTATCATGCCATTAGATACTGATACAAAATATGACTGTGGTAGTTTAGAGTCCATCACTCCTGTCATCTACCTTAATGTATCATGCCATTAGATACTGATACAAAATATGACTGTGGTAGTTTAGAGTCCATCACTCCTGTCATCTACCTTAATGTATCATGCCATTAGATACTGATACAAAATATGACTGTGGTAGTTTAGAGTCCATCACTCCTGTCATCTACCTTAATGTATCATGCCATTAGATACTGATACAAAATATGACTGTGGTAGTTTAGAGTCCATCACTCCTGTCATCTACCTTAATGTATCATGCCATTAGATACTGATACAAAATATGACTGTGGTAGTTTAGAGTCCATCACTCCTGTCATCTACCTTAATGTATCATGCCATTAGATACTGATACAAAATATGACTGTGGTAGTTTAGAGTCCCATAATTCCTGTCATCTACCAGCCCCAATCCAAATTTTCTGCCATGTATTTTCATGTATGGTTCCTATCCCATGTGAATGTCTCTGTTTGTGATATCAGTAGCCGAACTCAATTGAATTAAAATGTAAATTTGTAATTTCACATTGCACTGACTGATCTTATCACATCCATTTTTTTTTCAAAACCTTTTTCATTATCTAGATTCTGTTTTCTATGAAATGTCACTGCCACAGAGCTACAACCGTCCAATATAATTCTGTTTTCTATGAAATCTCACTGCCACAGAGCTACAACCGTCCAATATAAAACCGAGTATGGCAGATCATGGAATATTCAGAAACACTAGGAACACAGGGCTACCTTAGAAAAAGCCAGGATACTGCATACCCTGATTTGTGCACAGTGGAAAGTGCCTAAGAAGCTTTTTCTTTGCTCTTTTAAATAATTAGACTGAGCTTTCCTCGGTTACACAAAAACTGTTAAATCATGATCATTTTGTTCTCTAACATCAAAATGCAGATTCTCTTTGAATAATCTTACTTCAACACCTAAACATTTAATGATTTGAGAAATCACTGACAAACAGCGACACACTGAAATCAGCAGGAAGACACAGGGGTACTTGTCAGGTTTTCCACTGGTAACTGACCCAGCACAATGTCCAGCCCTAATTCCAAAGTAGTAACTTAGATCTATACAAAGTTCATCATTTCCAGTTAAAAAGGATTTCCAAACACTTTTTATCATTTCAGTTTAAAAAGGATTTCCAAACACTTCTATTGGATATTCCAAACCATGGAATGCAAAGCATGCGAGCAAAAATATTATCTGTGAAGAAATAAGCAAGACCAATAATGGAGAAATTTACACACAATGTGTCTTAGTTGATAAAAGTTTAGAAGTGGAAACAGAAGAATGCTGCACTGAACAGTTTGTGAAGCTAAACACTTGTACAGATAACCATCAAACATATACTCTTGAAATATTTACAATGTAACTCATGAGCACTCTTCTTGCAGATTTATGTTTTTAAAAAATTAACCTTTTCACAGTCGGCATTGGAGGCAGAACAATTACCAACTTGCGTTTTGCTGATGACATCGATGGACTGGCAGGGAAAGAAGAACAGTTAGATTAGAGGAACGTCTCGACAAGACTTCAACGACCTATGGCATGGAGATCAGTATGCAGAAGACCAAGCTGATGACCAACAACATCAACAGCATCAACAGCAACATCAGGGTTGGTGGTCAGAATTTGGAAACGGTACAAAGCTTCAAGTATCTGGGAGCAATTGTAACAGACAAGGGATCCAAGCCTGAAATACTCACAAGGATTGCACAGTTCCAGTACTGACAAAATTGCAGACCATTTGGAAGAACAGGAACATCTCGCTCAGCTCAAAGATCAGGCTGATGCGCCCTCTGGTCATCTCAATATTCCTGTAAGTGTATGCTTGTGAGTCATGGACCCTAACAGCAGATCTGGAGAGGAGAATACAGGCCACAGAGATGAGATGCTTTCGCAGGCTCCTTGGCATCTCTTACAAAGACCACATTAGTAACAAAGTGAGAATCAGAATCGGTCAAGCCATCAGGCCCTTTGAAGATCTCCTGACCACAGTGAAAAAACGCAAACTGAAGTGGTATGGGCACATTGCAAGATCAACAGGGCTTGCCAAGACGATTCTGCAGGAAACTGTGCAAGGGGGGAGGAGAGGCAGGCAGAAAAAGAGATGGGAGGACAACATCTGAGACTGGACAGGCCTCAGGCTGAGTGACACCCTGAGAAAGGTCGAGGACAGAGGGAAATGGAGAGAGCTGGTTGCGAGGTCTTCCGTGGCACCCCTACAGTCTAAATAGACTACGGGATAAAAGAAGAACCTTTTCACTACTGTCCCAACAGGCGGCATTTTAAACAGGAAAAAATCCTGGGAAAATGGACAATTTCTGTGTGAAAAAATAATCCCTATTGTGGGGTTTTGTTTGTTTTAAGAACCACCAAAATTTAATTATTCATGTTAACTACCATGTGAGGCCGGTATGGCTGGCAAAGCAGTTGAGATGATAAACGCTGATGGTTTGAAGGGGGGGGGGGGGTTGTTTTGTTTTTGATTTTTGCTTCGTCTTCAATGCTGATGTTTTAATTTGTTAACAGTAACACAGTTGAACCTGAGCTTTACTTCCCAACACAGTGACAGCCCTGATACGGCCCCATGATCACAGGACTTTAAAAAAAAATCTATTTATTTATGTATTTATCTATTTATTCTTTTATATCGAGGATAATGGAATAAACAATCATTTGTTTTTTTACATCCAGTCCCCGTGTGTATGCAGTTTTGTAAATGTCATCTGTTCCCACCGGCACTATGGTCATTATGCATGCAATGGAATTGGCAGGGGCAGAAAGCTATGAGCTGAGGGGATAAGCCGATGGCAAACTGTATGACAGAACCGACTGCTAATGGTGTGTGTCTTCGTTTTAACCTCTATCCACTAAAAAGTGGTTTTAGATGGGACATAGGGAGGAGGAGACAGAAGTGAATATAACTGTGTGTGTTTGTGGAGGTGAATGAATGATACCAAGAAAAAAAACAGATCTAGCCAAGAGAAACTTGGTGACCTGCACTTAGAAAATAATACAAAGGAAAAAAGATAGCTGAGTAAGCCTGCATGTGTGCAAGTGTGTGTGTGTGTGTGTGTGTGTGTGTGTGTGTGTGTGTGTGTGTGCGTGCGTGCGTGCGTGCGTGCGTGCGTGCGTGCGTGCGTGCGTGCGTGCGTGCGTGCGTGCGTGCGTGCGTGCGAGCATGCGTGCATGTGTGAGCGTGCATGCTTATGCGTATGTGTGTATATAACCTACTACAGGCTACAATTATCATAGGTAAAAAACAAAATTACATTAGAACAAGAAAACCGCTAACTTCTAACCTAAAGCAAAAGGGCAACTGGGCTTTGAAGCAAAAATTCACAAATTCTGAACATTAATAAAAAGTCACAGAAAATATTTTCTGATGAACAATCAGGAATATCAGGCAAAAATGATTTTGAGGTTTGGCATTAAAAAATTTGATAAAGACTTGTCAATTTTCCACCGCAACAGCATGTAACGCCTGTTACAAAATTGTGTTTTTAACACATTTAGCTTCAATCAATAAGAAGATCATTTTACTGAGCTTTGCTATGCTGTAATGGGAAAAATTTGAAAGTATGTTTAAGGTTATAGATCTTTTCAACATGTTAATCACAAATGTTAACTAAGCCTTTAACAAATAAATTC
The DNA here is from genome assembly GCA_030674155.1 of Stramonita haemastoma. Taxonomy (NCBI): domain Eukaryota; kingdom Metazoa; phylum Mollusca; class Gastropoda; order Neogastropoda; family Muricidae; genus Stramonita; species Stramonita haemastoma. Next base: position 114,968,633 of record CM060316.1, read on the forward strand.
ATTTGATTCTTTGATTCCTTTTCCAATAAATTTCAAGTCTCATATATCGTAAGTGGATAAACCAACTCAATAGATCCTTCCTCGTGTTCTGCACCCCTTTAGGCAGCTCAGTCAGCCCACTCATTATAACAAAATCTGAGATGAGAGGGGACCCAACAAAACCTCACATCTGTTCCTCTTAGTGTTAAATGTATTTGATGACATATTTCTGTCACAGTGTTAGAATACTTTTTTTACTGAAACAGATTAAAGAGAAAAGTAAGGCTGACTTTGAATCAAGGTCATCACAAACTAAACTTTGGAAGACCAAAAAAGGCAAGTCATTAATATAGTTTAAAGCCATAAGAATTTCAATACGTTCTATTGTATAAAGGGATCCATTTTTTCCATGGTAACATCATGATTTTACAGTAAGGCTGCACCTGCTTATTGACTGCTAAGAAGTGAACTATCTGTGTAAATTTGCATAATGTATGATTTGGGTATGTGTTTGCAATGTGTGATATACCAGAACTAATTACAATATGTAGATTATTGTCTTTCTTGTAGGTGTAAGCTCAATGTCAAAATGTGCTTTGTTTTGCTCCCACTCTGAACAAGGCATACATTTGTGCTCTACATCAACATTATCTGGCATGATTTCTGCTTTGTCTAGTAAACCTGTCGATTAGGATCGAATTGTACTTAAAGAGGAAATGTTCTTTGCTCTTTATGGAAAATCAACATCAGATTTAATTTTAATCTCTTCTGCAACAAAATTGCTGCATGGCAAACTTCTTACAATGTATTTTGCGCATGCAAGTCGTCTGTATTCATCAAAAGGAAGTACATCTACTTCATTATATGTGCCAAAAGATGATGCATGGAAGGGAACACCAAGGGAAAGGCGACATGCCTTACAATCTCAACTTTGCAATTTTTTTAGTAGACATTTAGGAGCACTTCTTGCCTGTAAGCTACATCAGAACTAACAAGTGATGTTGCTAAATGTTTTAGTGCTATTGGGTCTTGCCCCCACTTTTACTTATTACGATTTTGAGCAGGTTCAAACTTTTTCTGGCTTTATCAGTTATATACTCAGAGAGTAAATTCCTTGTGAGTTTGGAAGTGATGATAACCCCATGGAATTTTACAGATTGCTGATATTTGATGAATTCATTTTCTTATTTAAATTCTGGGAGATCATAAGGATTACTACCAATATTAAAGAGTACAATGTGTGTTTTATCTGGAATAATGTTAACTATTTTCTGAAATATACAGATTTACTTTGTCAAGTTCTGTTTGACATACTTTTCTGATATGATTTACAGCTCTTTTGGGGTTGCACGTTTCATAATTACATTCATCCACATAATACATCATCTGCATATTGAGCAATGACTACTGCATTTGAAACATGTATGGGTTGATCATGTAACAATATATCACATAAAATTGGTGCTACAGCCAAGTCTTGAGGTAGACCCATCTGTAGCTCTAGGTCTGAATTTGAATACATATTCCCTACCCATCATACTTGTATGCTTCTTCCACTCAAAAAACTTTTGATATAGTGGTAAATGTGTCACGACAGTCCTATATGTTTTAATTTATATATTTAGCATACCATACCTGATCGTACGTTTTTTTAATGTAAAAAAATGTTGCAAGGATATTTTTTCGCTTTGCAAATTGATATTTGATTAGGGTGGTAGGTTTGACTAAATGATCAACTGATTATTTTCCTTTTTGAAAGCCTGTTTGGTTAACTGGTGTAATATTGTTTTTACAACAAAAATTAATTTATCTTCTTAAAACAGTTCTTTCCATTAGTTTACAGACTTGAGATGTCAAAGCAATAGGTCTGTAACTTTTCTTATCATTCCTTGGTGTCCCTTGCTTTACAATTGGTTTAACGATTGATTGCCTCCAAATATTCGGCACATCACCTCTAAAACCAACATTTTAGAAAAAAAAATTGTGTAAAAAGGCAATCCAGTTTTGTGATAGATGTTTTACAGATCACTGGAAATACCATCAAGTCCAACTGACAACTTCGTATTCAGCAGAGAGGATAATGTGTCACGTACTTCATTTACAGTTAAAAGAACATAAATGTAATGAGTATTGTCAGACTGTGGATAGTTAAAGAAGCATAAATGTAATGATTATTGTCAGAGTGTGGATCCCTAAATGTAATGATTATTGTCAGAGTGTGGATCCCTGTACTTGTCCCTGGCTTCTTCCTTTGTTCTGTGATTCTCTATGCCTGAAGATAAACCTTTCAGACTTGGAAAACCTTTCTACAAATGTTTCTGCTTTTTCCAGAGTTGTCTGGAAGCACTCTATGACCTACTGTTATGGGATAAGCCGGTAAAGTAATTATGTTTTTCTTTTCAAACTGTCTCTTCATGTTTATGGTTTAAGATTTCTTGATTACAAGTACTGTCTTTTAGATTCAGCTGTAATTTTGCTGCTATTTTTCTTCACTTCTAACAGTTTTGTGTGACTTAACAGACGATTTTTGGACTAAGGGTTTTTCATAAGTAGTCATTCATGAGGAACAAGCAATGCTATAATTATGTCGTTTGTACATATTTATGAGCTTTCAAAATGGACTTTGCTGGACATCTGTCAGGATGTTGCCACTCGCCTTTCTCAGAGTTTAACTAAAATACACAAAATGTAAAAAAGTAACCCAGTTTTCATGAAAGAGGGGCATGGCAGATCCCTTTCAGCACACACTTCATCAATTCATCAAGAGATAAATCTCTTCTGGCCACCTACTCCCAGGACTTTTTTCTGTATGGACTCCTAGTAAAATGTGGATTTTTGTGTATGGTATCTTATATATTTTCAACACTATTTTTTTCCCATTTGCTCCACATATCATAAGGCTTCTTTCTATCTTTCTTTCTTCATAATTATGTCTATGTTTCAGCTCCATAGAAAAAAAGAATTATGCAGTGCTTCACTGATCTTATTTTCAGAGTGAACAAGATTTCAGGTTTGTCCATTTCTTCTGTGTCCTTTTCTTTCCTCTTTCTTTTTTTGTTTCTTGTTCATGTTCTGTTTGCCTCCCCCCCCCCCCCCTTTATTCTGTTCTTTCCACTTTTCTTTTTCAGTCTCTAATTTCTTTGTTGTTGCTGCTGCCATTATTGGTTTTGTTTGTTCATCCCTTATTTTGCTCTTTCTGTCTTTTGTTTTTGCTGGTTGTACCGCTTCCTTTCTTTTTATCAACTTTCCTCTGTCTTATTTGTGTTCTCTCCTTTTTCCATTTTTTTTCCTTTTGTTTTTATAGCACTTTTTAAGTTTTCCTTGATGAATTCCTATATCTTATACTTCTATTTCTGTTTCTTTGGCTTCTTCTGGATTTTCACATTTTCTTATGCTTTTAATTCTTTTTTTTAACGAAGAGTTCATCTGATCTTAACAAAATAAAAACATTAACAATGAAGGCACACACTTTTCTATCCTTTCCTGCACCCATGCGTGCGCGCGCGTGCACACACACACACACACACACACACACACACACACACACACACACACACAATAACCATCTTGGTAACTGCATTTCCCACTTAACTCTATCTTTTTAAATTTTAATCAGTATCTGTTTTGCTAAAATATTCCCCCCACCTCTTTTACCAAAAAAAACCCAAAATGTTTGCCCATTCCCTATTTTTGCCCTCACACTCACACACAGACAACTTACCCTAACTTCTCTTTTACCCCTTCTTACATACAGCTAGCTATCCCGCCCCTTCTGTCTAACATCCTTTTTCCTTAAACCCCCACCCCCTACTCCTCCACACCAAAAAAAACAAGAAACAAAAACACGTTCGTTTCTGTGTCACGTCTTGTATCATGATGCCCATCTGCCTTTTGTGTCCACATTTGGGGCGAGGTTAACAAAATAAAGGTTAGTGTTAAAGTTAGTGTTAGCAATCAACATCAGTAACTGGGAAAGGGCTGTCAGTTCAATGGCTTGACAGCCTGTGTGCAAGCATGCATGCATGTGGACACAATGGCGCATAGACACAATGGTACCTGGCTTTTGACACAATGGTTTGGAAATTTTCTTTAGATCACAAATCACCCGTCTTATTAATAGGTCATGGTTGTTTCTGTCTGACTAGATTGTTTACGACAATTTTCATTTCTGGAATCAGCTCAGTGGTTTCCAGCAGCCTACCTTTCTTTTCAAACAGGCTGTGAGTGTTTTTAAAAGAACCAAAAGTAAGTAGATAAGCAAAGGAACAAGCCCAAAGGTACAATAATTTCTTGCTTATTTCTTGCATTTCCCCATTGTTTAATTACAATTTTCCAGCTCTGAAAATCACCAATTTCCTGCCTACTGTATATTTGAAAAATCACTTCTGTTTCCAAAAGAACCCAAGTTGAATTGATAGACAAAGATAGAACTTATTAGCCCAGAGTAAAACCATGTGAGAAAACCCTGCTCTTGTGTGCAAGCCTTTTCTCTATTCCCACACACCTACCTAGCCATATGCAATTGCCTCTTTCTCCCAATTGACAAAAGAACCTAGTAGATAAATTAATGAATTAAGCCCTACATAAACCATATATGCAAAAAAAGCCTGCTCTTTAATAACCTAGCCACACATAACCTACCCCCACCTCCCAATTATCAGTTTCCCTTTAGTATGCTGTTTGTTTGTCCATCATGTTCGACGATGACCTCCAAAACAGCAGAGGAGGCAGCTGCTGTTTCAGAAACTGGGCAGAAACTTGATCATAGTGGAGATGCCTTGCCCACAGTACATCCCCACTCTCTCGGCCAAGAGGGCGTAAGGACAGTCAGCATTGGAGATGTTCTCCAAAGGCTAACTAGCCCCCTGGGCTGCAGCACATAAGGACTGTGCAAGTCAAGCTTCCTAGTCAGAGAGTCATAGTCAATCACTAAAGACTAAGCTGTAAAGTGGAATTCCATGAGTGGGAAAGCCACTGATCATACAGCCTCTTGCTTTGTTGTTGCCCCCAGCATCAATGGCTTAATCAAGAACTGTGATAAAGCCCAGGCGCTGAAGGCTATTCCCTTTAGTACCTCTTTACAAAACCAATTATGATTTCCTTCCTCTCCCCCAAAAAACTGTTTATAGATCAATAGCAACTCGAGTTAAAACAAATGTTCAAATTTTATCTGCTCTTGGAAGTTGGCTTCAGCTTCAAACTCTTGCCCTTTTAATGTATAACTTCTGCCTTACTTCCATCTTCTTCATTGACCTTTTTGGTCCGATATTAGAAATATTGGACTTGATCTAGTGTCACCTAAAGGAACTCCCATAAGATTCCTGGGATGGGGGGGGGGGGGGGCAGAGTAGGAAGGCAGAGGGACATTCTAAAAAGAAGAGTCCACCAGACGTGACATCTGTACCAGACTGGAACCATATTTCCATCAATTTACAGCCTGTCTGTAGCACATCTAATCCACTGCATAACAAAGACCCATACAAATTTACTGTACATATTTCTAGCATACCTAACCAGTGTTTTACTGAGATAGTCTTACAAGTTTACAGTTTATTTCTGTCACACCTAATCCAGTGTTTACAGATAGTCCTATAAGTTTACACTTAATTTACAGTTTATTTCTAGCACACCTAATCCAGTAACAGATAGTCCTATAAGTTTACACCTAATTTACAGTTTAGTTCTAGCACACACAATCCAGTGTTTACAGAGAGGCCTACAAGTTTACTCTGTAACCCTGGCACACCTGATGCAGTTTTTATTTACAGATAGTCCTTCAAATTTACAATGCACCTCTGGCAAACTTAATCCAATGTAAAATAAAGAGTCCTACAGGTTTACAGTGTCCCTCTGGCACACCTAACCCAGTCCATACAGAGTCCTATGAGTTTACAGTATAATTATCTCCATAACACCTCATCTAGGACATTAAGAGTCCTGTGAGTTTACAGTACAATTACCTCCAAAACACCTCATCTAGACCTCATGAGTCCAGAAAGTATACAGCGTATCTCTGACAAGTGTAATCCATTGCATAAAAGGAGTCCTAAAATCTATGATAAGGGGAACAATTTTAAACATTTTGTCTAAAGCACAGCAAAAACTTCTCTTGGAGTTCATTGGTCAGGCTGGCCAGGATATGCAGGGGTGGAAAGACTTTATTACTGGGTGTAAAAGATGCTGATGATGATGACAGCAAAAACTTACCCACAAATACACACATTAGTGTGCTCCCAACAGGAGACAGACAAGACAGACAGACAGACAAAGACACAGAGAGACACACACACACAGAGACAGACAGACATACAGACAAGACAGAGACAGACAGACAAGACAGACAGACAAGACAGACAGACAGACAGACAGACGGACAGACACACACACACACAACATATTATAGAGACAGAGATACAGAGAGGAAAGGAGGGGGGGGCAGAGGTGAAGACAGAGAGAGAAAAAGTGTGAGATACAGAGAGAGTGAGAGAGGTAAAGAGGGAGGGGGGGGGAGAGAGAGAGAAACAGTGAAAGAGGGAGAGACAGAGAGGGAGAGAGAGAGAGAGAGAGAGAGAGAGAGAGAGAGAGAGGAGAGAGAGAGAGAGAGGGGGGGGGGAGGGAGGGACGGACAGACAGACGGACGGACGGACGGACGGACAGACGGACGGACGGACGGACGGACGGACGGACGGACGGACGGACGGACGGACAGACAAAGAGACAGACAGACAGATATACACAGAGAGATACAGAGAGGGACATAAAAAGGGAGAGAGGTAGACAGATACAGAGAGGGAGGGAAAGAGAGAAAAATCTAGAGAGAGATGCAGAGAGGAAGAGAGAGAGAGAGAGAGAGAGACAGAGACAGAGACAGAGAGAGACAAGAGAGACAGAGAGAAAGACAGACTGAGAGAGAGAGAGACAGACAGACAGAGACAGAGAGAGAGACAGAGAACAGAGAGAGAGAAAGACAGACTGAGAGAGATACAGAGATAGAGACAGATAGAGAGAGACAGAGAGAGAGACAGACAGACAGACATACACACAAAGACAGACGGACGGACAGACAGACATACAGAGAGAGAGATAGAGAGAGGAACATAAGAGGGAGAGAGGGAGACAGATACAGAGAGGGAGGGAAAGAGAGAAAAATCTAGAGAGAGATGCAGAGAGAGAGAGAGAGAGAGAGAGAGAGAGAGAAGAGAGAGAGGAGAGAGAGAGAGAGAGGAGAGAGAGAGAGAGAGGAGAGAGAGAGATACAGAGAGGCAGAAACGGGCATACAGAGACAGACAGACAGATGGACTGACTCACAAGAGAGAGAGAGAGAGCGAGAGAGAAAGAAAAAGACAGACAGACAGACAGAGAGAGAGAGACAGAGACAGAGACAGACAAGACAGAGAGAAAGATACAGAGACAACAGAAGAGTGAGTGAGTGAGTGAGAGGGATTGAGAGGAGTGAGAGACAGATGCAGAGAGGGAGATACACAGGAGAGAAAGATACACAGGGAGAGAGATACATAGAGGGAGGGAGGGAGGAAGGAGGGAGGGAAGGATGGAGAGAGAGAGAGAGAGAGAGGAGAGAGAGAGGAGGGAGAGGAGAGGAGAGAGAGAGGAGAGAGAGAGAGAGAGAGAGATACAGAGACAGACAAGAGAGAGGAGAGAGAGAGAGAGAGAGGAGAGAGAGAGAGAGAGAGTACAGAGACAGACAGACAGACAGACAGAACAGAAAGATACAGAGACAACAGACAGAGAAGGAGTGAGGGAGTGAGAGGGAGTGAGAAACAGATGCAGAGAGGGAGATACAGAGAGGGAGATACACAGGGAGAGAGATACATAGAGGGAGGGAGGGGAAGGATGGAGAGGAGAGAAAAAAGAGAGAGACAGAGACAGACAGAAGACACTGAGCAGACACAGAAAGATACAGACAACAGAGAGGGAGTAAGAGGGAGTGAGAGGGAGTGAGAGAGAGATGCAGAGAGGGAGATACAGAGAGGAGATACAGAGGGAGAGAGATACATAGAGGGAGGGAGGGACGGAGGGAGAGACAAGAGAGAGTGGGAGAGGGATACAGAAAGACAGAAATGGAGAGAGATCGAGTTACAAAGAGAGAGATCGATACAGAAAGAGAGGAGAGAGAGAGAGAGAGAGAGATCGAGATGAGAGAGAGGAGAGGGATGGGAGAATGAGAAGGAGAGGAGAAGAGAGATACAGAGAATGAGAGAGTGAGAGGGACAGGGAGAGTGATAGATATAGTGAGAGTGATACAGAGAGATACAAGAGGGAGGGAGTGAAGGAGGGGGAGGAGAGAGAGATAAGAGAATGATAGAGTACAGAGAGTGATACACAGAGTACAGAGAGGAGGGATGATGGGGAGAGAGAGAGAGACAGAGACAGAGAGAGAATACAGAGAGGGAAAGGGAGAGAGATAGAGAAACAGACATACAGACGTGCATGTGTGCACAAGTACGCGCGCACGTGCACGCACACCACACACACAGGCAGGTAAGCAGGCAGACAGCAGGCACACTAGACAGACCGACAGAAGACAGACAGACAGACCAGACAGACAGACAGACAGACAGACCAGACAAGACAGACAGACAGACAGACGACAGACGAAGACAGACCAGACAGACAGACAGACAGACGACAGACGACCAGACAGACAGACCAGACAGACAGACTAGGCAGACAGACAGCCAGGCAGACAGACACAGACAGACAGACCAGACAGACAGACCAGACAGACAGACCAGACAGACAGACACAGACAGACCAGACAGACAGCCCACAGACGACAGACAGACAGCCAGCAGACAGACCAGACAGACAGACCAGCCCACAGACAGACAGACCACAGACAGACAGACAGACAGACCAGACACACAGACAGACAAGACAGACAGACCAGACAGACAAGACTGACAAGCAAGTGAGGTAGAGAGAGGCCAGAAATGGTACTGAAGGAAAAGCACTTTCCCCTGATATGGTATGGGGGTCTAGGGGGCATTGCCCCTGGTGGGGTCAAGGGGTAGAGCCCCTTGTTGAAGCTGAAGGTTTTTTAAAAATTCTACCCTGTTAAAAAGCCTCTCTTGAAATAATTTCAGTTCTTCCTACTTTGCAATTTCTGCCCTAAAATAAGCTCTCCAGAATGACTTTTTCTGTCATTTCTTCTATCCAAAGGAGTTCCATAAGCAAGTAATCACATAGCAAAAATGAGTACATTTCTAAACAAATGTGCGCTAATGCAGAATAGAGGAAGAAAGAGAGAGAGAGGAGAGAGAGAGAGGAGAGAGAGAGAGAGGAGATGAGAGAGAGAGAGAGAGAGAGAGAGAGAGAGAGGGTAGGTGCGTATGTGTGTGTGTATAAGACAGAGAGAAAGGTAGAGGGGAGAGAGGACAGAGAGACAGAGAGACAGAGAGAGACAGAGACAGAGAGAGAGAGACAGACAGACAGAGACAGAGACAAAGTGAGAGAGAGATGTGTGTGTGTGTGTGTGTGTGTGTGTGTGTGTGTGTGTGTGTGTGTGTGTGTGTGAAAGTCAGTCATTTATTTCCAGTGTGTGTGTCTGTGTGTGTGTGTGAGGCGGGGGGGAGGGGAGAGAGAGAGACACAGACAGACAGACAGAAAGTTGTGTATGTGTATGTGAGAGAGAGATAAGAGTGTATGTATGTGTGTTTGTGTGTGTGAGAGAGAGGAGAGAGAGAGAGAGAGGAGAGAGAGAGAGAGAGAGAGTGTGTGTGTGTGTGTGTGTGTGTGTGTGTGTGTGTGTGTGTGTGTGTGTGTGTGTGTGTGTGTGTGAGAGAGAGAGAGAGAGAGAGAGAGAGAGAGAGAGAGAGAGAGAAGAGAGAGAGAGTGTGTGTGTGTGTGTGTGTGTGTGTGTGTGTGTGTGTGTGTGTGTGTGTGTGTGTGTGTGTGTGTGTGTGAGAGAGAGAGAGAGAGAGAGAGAGAGAGAGAGAGAGAGAGAGAGAGAGAGTGTGTGTGTGTGTGTGTGTGTGTGTGTGTGTGTGTGTGTGTGTGTTAGAGAGTGTGTGAGTGTGTGTGTGTGAGAGAGAGAGAGAGAGAGAGGAGAGAGAGAGAGAGAGAGATGAGAGAGAGAGAGAGAGAGAGAGAGGGAGAGAGAGAGAGAGAGAGAGAGGGGGGGGGAGGGGCTCTTCTTGGAAAAAGAAAGGGGAGGCTGGTTGGCCTGCTGATTATGTTAACATTGCTCTCTGACCCCACACACGGCTGAAGTGCAGCAGCCAGAGAAAGCCCCCCACCCCCACCTATACCCCCCCCCCTTCCTACCATCCCTCTTCACCCCTCTGCCTTAGGCCTTGAGCTGCTGGTCCATCCCTTTCATGAAACCCCACACCCTTCTGTCAACAGATATATATACCTTGTGGACTGGCCATGTACAGAAGAGAAAGAAAGTAATCAGCATGAAAGAGCTACATCCCTTGACTGGTTTCCCGTAGGTTTCATTATTTTTTCTTTTTCTTTTTTTGCGTTTTTTTTCTTTTTGCGGATTTCCGCAAATTTGCCGAGACGTACCATACCTTGAGGTATGCGTGCACACACACACACACACACACACACACACACACAAACACACACACACACACACACACACAAACACACACACACACACAACCAGACCCTCAGGCCTGTACTCACCTCACTGGAACACAGCCACCATCCTCCTATGCTGAAGTCTGCAATGAAGCTGCCCACTCTCCATCTGTCTGTCCATCCTGCAAAAATGAAACCAATCATGAGTTACTAAATTCTGACACTTTATACATTCACAGTGAAAGTTCGTAACAAAGAGGACAGTGTGGTGCTTGGTGTGTTGACAGGGTAATTACATTTTCATCATAATGAAGGACTGAGAAGTATGTCAGTCTGATCCTGATTTCTACTGCTAAACCCCCTCGCTTCCTTCGCAATTGCCCTTCAGGGATAATTAAAGTGTTTTTGACTTGACTTTTCTTCCAGAACTGGAGATGAATTTTGAAATATTTGATGATACAGTTGGTTGTGTGTATACTTGGGGAGGGGGGGGGGGACAGTCTAAAGGTCAGAGCACTGAGCTCACGATCTGACGGCAGGGGTCTGAGCCACAACTCAGACGCCCAATCAGGGGATTCTACACCTGTTGTTAACAGCAAACTCCACTCCACTGCCCCACAAGTCCTCCAAGTCAAACCGTTAACCAAGATCCTGATGGAAATAACACTGGCCACAAGAGCCTCCCCTCAAACCCTCACTTTCTCATGCTTAGCAGATTGAAATGGCTGACGGCACAGCCCTTAAATGGTACACTTTCAAGTAACTCATGTAATCCTTTTGATTCGGTAATCTTCCTAACACTCCTATGGACGGTGACTGACCTATGAACTCTGTGCAACTGACAGAGAGAGTGCTTGTTTCAGCTCTACGACAGTTGCCAAGCTTGGCAAATAAATTAACCAAGCAGATTCATGTATCCAAAGTAAGATGTTGGATCAAAATTGATCCATGTGACAATCATCCAAGTGAGAACAGCCTTGTGGGTATCGTAACAGCACACACACGCACGCATACACACACAGGGGGGTGGAGAGGGCAGGGTAAAGGAGAGGAGGGAGTTGCAAATGACACACAGCCAAACCCTCAGGCCTGTACTCACCTCACATGAACACAGCCACCATCCTCCAACGCTGAAGTCTGCAACGAAGCTGGTCACTCTGCCCTCTGTCTTTTGAGTTTAGCTGGTCACTCTGCCCTCTGTCTTTTGAGTTTAGCTGGTCACTCTGCCCTCTGTCTTTTGAGTTTAGCTGGTCACTCTGCCCTCTGTCTTTTGAGTTTAGCTGGTCACTCTGCCATCTGTCTTTTGAGTTTAGCTGGTCACTCTGCCATCTGTCTTTTGAGTTTAGCTGGTCACTCTGCCCTCTGTCTTTTGAGTTTAGCTGGTCACTCTGCCCTCTGTCTTTTGAGTTTAGCTGGTCACTCTGCCATCTGTCTTTTGAGTTTAGCTGGTCACTCTGCCCTCTGTCTTTTGAGTTTAGCTGGTCACTCTGCCATCTGTCTTTTGAGTTTAGCTGGTCACTCTGCCCTCTGTCTTTTGAGTTTAGCTGGTCACTCTGCCATCTGTCTTTTGAGTTTAGCTGGTCACTCTGCCATCTGTCTTTTGAGTTTAGCTGGTCACTCTGCCCTCTGTCTTTTGAGTTTAGCTGGTCACTCTGCCATCTGTCTTTTGAGTTTAGCTGGTCACTCTGCCATCTGTCTTTTGAGTTTAGCTGGTCACTCTGCCATCTGTCTTTTGAGTTTAGCTGGTCACTCTGCCATCTGTCTGTCCATCCTGCAAAACAAAACCATCATGAGTTACTAAATTCTGACACTTTATACATGCACTGTGAAAGTTCGTAACAAAGAGGACAGTGTAGTGCATGAAGTGTTGACAGGGTTATTACATTTTTATCATAATGAAGGACTGAGAAGTATGTCTGATCCTGATTTCTACTGCTAAACCCCCTTGCTTCCTTTCCCTCCACAACTTGAGATGAATTTTGAAATATTTGATGATACAGTTGGTTGTATGTATACATGGGGAGGGGGGGGGGGACAGTCTAATGGTCAGAGCACTGAGCTCACAATTTGAAGGCAGGGGTCTGAGCCACAACTAAGACACCCAATCAAGGGGATTCTACACAGTAGCAGCCCCCCCCCCACACACACACACACACAGAGGAGGGTGGAGGGGGCAGGGTAAAGGAGAGGAAGGAGTTGCACATGACACATAACCAAACCCTCAGGCCTGTACTCACCTCATTTCAGCACACCCACCATCATCCTCCATCGCTGAAGTCTGCAATGAAGCTGGTCACTCTGCCATCTGCCTTTGAGTTTAGCTGGTCACTCGGCCCTCTGTCTGTCCATCCTGCAAAACAAAACAATCATGATTTACTAAATTCTGACACTTAATCACTGTAAAAGATCATAACAAAGAGATTGGTGTGGTGGATGATGTGTTGACAGGGTTATTACAATTCTTTTCTTCTTTTTTTTTTTTTAAACTAAAGCCAGTACATAAATCCTAGTCTTTGCCAAATGATCACACTTCATAGCAAAGAAAGATACTGTCTTTAGGCTGTAAGTGAATACCTGATGAAAAGAAAAGAAAACACTCCTCGTCAAGGAATAAATGACTTACAAAAATGAGTATTTAGGATTGGACAAGGAAAGAGTCTACTAGAAAAAAAGACTATAATTCTTTTTTTTTAATCAAGAATGAAAGACCAAACCTCTCTTCACATTAAGGTAAAACGGCCACTGAACAAAAGCAGTACGAGACAGAAACAAACACGGACATGGGACACAGACACAGACAGACAACACAGACAGACTGGCTTGAAAAAGCCTTAGAAAGTTAAGACCAAAATGGATGCCCCCCCCCCCCCCCCCCCCTCCCAAAAGGGCAAGTCATGATAATCATGATGAAAAAATGGGCCAGTCATGATAATCATGATGAAAAAATGGGCAAGTCATGATAATCATGATGAAAAACTGGGCAAGTCATAATAATCATGATGAAAAACTGGGCAAGTCATGATAATCATGATGAAAAAATGGGCCTGTCATGATAATCACGATGAAAAAATGGGCAAGTCATGATACTCGTGATGAAAAAATGGGCCAGTCATGATATGATAATGATGAAAAAATGGGCAAGTCATGTGATGATCATGATGAAAAAATGGGCAAATGATGTGTTGACATCAGACCTAAGTGATGATACTCATGATGAAAAATGGGCAAGTCATGAGATGATCATGATGAAAAAATGGGCAAGTGATGATACTCATGATGAAAAATGGGCAAGTCATGCATACGAAGACTTGTCACGATGGCGCATCCCAGGTCACTGAGCACCAGACTGAAGCCCAGAGACCCTGAAAACAACACAGCCGTTATCAGCAATACTGACCCCTGAAAACAACACAGCCGTTATCAGCAATACTGACCCCTGAAAACAACAGCCGTTATCAGCAATACTGACCCCTGAAAACAGCACAGCCTTTAGTTCATCAGCAATACTGACCCCTGAAAACAACACAGCCGTTATCAGCAATACTGACCCCTGAAAACAACACAGCCATCATCAGCAATACTGACCCTGAAAACAACACAGCCGTCATCAGCAATACTGACCCTGAAAACAACACAGCTGTCATCAGCAATACTGACCCTGAAAACAACACAGCTGTCATCAGCAATACTGACCCCTGAAAACAACACAGCCGTCATCAGCAATACTGACCACAGGCCCTGAAAACAACACAGCCGTTATCAGCAATATTGACCCCTGAAAACAACACAGCTGTCATCAGCAATACTGACCCCTGAAAACAACACAGCCGTCATCAGCAATACTGACCCACAGGCCCTGAAAACAACACAGCCGTTATCAGCAATACTGACCCACAGGCCCTGAAAACAACACAGCCATCATCAGCAATACTGACCCCTGAAAACAACACAGCCATCATCAGCAATACTGACCCCTGAAAACAACACAGCCGTTATCAGCAATACTGACCCCTGAAAACAACACAGCCGTTATCAGCAATACTGACCCACAGGCCCTGAAAACAACACAGCCGTCATCAGCAATACTGACCCCTGAAAACAACACAGCCGTCATCAGCAATACTGACCCAGAGGCCCTGAAAACAACACAGCCGTTATCAGCAATACTCAACACTCCAGTTGCCGCAAGTGCAGCGCCTACCCATTATTTTTTTCTTTTTCCTGTCTGCAACTGTATTTGTTTCCCTGTCAGAGTGGCTTTTTCCTACAGAATGTTGTTGCTGTGGGTTCTTTTATGTGTGCTAAATAATGATGTGTAACACACAGGACCTCGGTTTATCATCTCATCCAAAAGACTAGCGCCCAGTCCACCACTCATGGTCTAATGGATGGGGGATTCGAACCACCACTCACTCCAACCCGGACTTTTTGCTTTCTGGGCAGGCGCAGTATCTCTAGACAACCAATCCATCATCTTTCCAGCTACAGCAGCTAGCTGTCATATCTGTAGCTACCCAAATCCAAAGAAAAGCACTTTACAGGTAAAATCCTTAATGAGGCATATTCCAAGAGATAACTTTCTCCTCAGAATAAACATTTAGCTAAATAACAAAATAGATATTAAATTTTTTTTTTAAATAAAATAATAATAATAATTTAAAAAATACCTAAATATTGACCATGAACCCATCCCGTATAATGAGACACCTCAACTGGAGCTACCTTTCCAATAATTACTGACAGACGCTACAGCCGAGTGGTTAAGACTGCTCAACTTCCATCCTATGGATCCATGAAGTTGTGGGTTTGAATCTCAGCGGTGTTTAGTGAATTAAGGGTGGAGATTTTTACAATCTCCCAGGCCACCTTCAAGTGCAGACCTGCCAGTGCCTTCAATCCTTTTAGGAATATACACATACAGAAGATTATGTATATGTCCAGATGTTAATGTTAGCTTTCAGTGGATTTCGGAAACACGAACATACCCAGCAAACATCCCCAAAGTTGGAATGCAGCTACCTTCATGGTGAACAAACACATCTGCATATGTAAAATCTCATTAGTGAACCTCAGAGCTCTAGTCAAGGAACAGGAACAAAATACTTACCCACACAGCTATCTTGATGAGGTCCCCAAGATGACAGTCACGCTCTTGCAGAGGCCATTCTCAACTCCATGTGATCCACATGATGATTTTAACCTACAGATCAGGACCTGTTTAAAAAAAAAAGTACAGGACAGAAGGACCGAGATACGCTAGTCGGATATGCTGAGCCTGACTTGTCAGGCACTTATCGGCAGCGCAATACATTTTTGCTCATATGTCAGACAACAGTAGTTGTTACTGTCTGAGGATTCAAGAAGAAGAAGGTAGTATATCACAAAAAATATTTCAAAACGAGTGACAGTCACACTATCTCATGATGACTGTGTCACTGCCTTTGTCACCACACAGTCACCTTTGTCACCAGCCCATTACCTTTGTCAAAACTTCGAATGAGATTATAAACCAAGGTCCCATGTTCAAACGTATGCAGAACACCTTGCGCACACATTAAAACCCATTCTGCTTTTTTGGAACAGTAGGCCATTGTGTGCCAGCAGGAACAGATGACAAAATTTACAATACTGCATACATAAAGGATGTATTAAAGCATGCGAGTGCTTATTCCATTACCCTCGAAATAAATAAATGAATAACACGCCATTGCCTATTACACTGCACAACTGCCTTTGCTCCATTTTCCAAGACACCAAGATCATTGTTTTCCACCAAGATTGCTCTCCCCTTTGCTCTTTTAAAGACTTTCCCCATTTTTGAGGAGGTTTTTATGTATTCTTTTAGTTGGGTGGGTTTGTTTTGTTGTTTGTTTTTGTTGTTTTTTTTTGGGGGGAGGGGTAAATTTAGTTTTGGTTTTCAGTTTTGTTTCAAGTTTTGTTTTGTTTTTCTTTTAGGCTATTCTACAGTTAATATTTTTATGTTTAGTTCTTATTCAGTTTGCTTTTTTTTTTTTTTTTTGGGGGGGGGGTAAATTTTGTTTTGGTTTTCAGTTTTGTTTCTAGATTTTTTTTCTTTTAGGCTATTCTAAAGTTAATGTTTTTATGTTTAGTTTTTATTCAGTTTGCTCTAATCAATAATATACATTTTTTTTTGTTTTACGCAAGTTTTTCGCTCTTTTAGTTTTAATTTATCATTTTCCATTTTATCTCACTAGATCTTACTCTATTTTAGTCTATTTTGGTTTTATTTGGTTTTATTTATTTGGTTTTATTCCTTTTAATCATTTTTTAAAGAGCAAAGGGGACTAATGCAAACAAAGCTTGGTGTCCAGTGATGATGATGTGAAGGAAAATAGCAGGGCAGTCTTGAAAAAAAAAACTACACACAGACACAAAGCCCAAGCCTGACACAGAACTGGGCGCAAAATTTGAATTGAGCAAAAGGAAATGAAAAAACAGTGACTTTAGTCGCTTCCCTTTGTAAGCATTGCGCACATGTTTTTCACAGGTTGCCTTCATTTTTTAAATTTTTTTTCTTTCTTTTCTTTCTTTCTTTCTTTTTTATTCTTTTATATCAAGGATAATGGAATAAGCACTCGTGTACTTTTTTACACCCAGTCCTCCTGTGTATGCAAGTTTGTAAATCTTTCATCTGTTCCCACCGGCACACAATGGCGTACTCTTACGAAAAGCGGAACAGGATTTAACGTGTGCGTAAGATGTTCTGCGTGCGTTTGCACAAGGGGCCTCGGTTTAAAGCCTCATCCGAAAGACTTTTGGGGGGAGTGGAGTCGGCACTGAAGTAAACTTCAGATGAAAAATCCCCTCGAACGGGAATCGAACTCAGGTCTCAAATTGCCAGTGTCATGTTCTGACCACTAGGCTATCCTGTTCCTCTTCTGCTGGACATGCCTGTGGACGAGTTATGCAAGGCAAATGTTGTTGCACAGGCAATGGCCTTGCATTGCAACCTGTGTACACATTCAACTCTCCATGGATTTGCTTAAGACTAGGGGTTATGAGAAAACTCCTGGCACTGGGACCACAGAAATAGCCCCACTCTGAAGACTATGACCAAAATATGGCCATGTCCTAGATGCCAATGAAACAAAGCCCTTCAGGGCCCTGTTTAAGGAATCCCTGTAACAGGTACCTTGACACAGTTAAAAATCATATGTGGATACATGGAAGGTTCAGAAGTCTCTTTTCACGGCATAAGGGAAGGTCCTTGTAGCAGCTTTGGTGGTGAGAGGTTCCAAGTCTGCTGCGTCTGTTTTTGAAGCAGACAGAAACATAACCGTGCAATATATAACATTGTCTACTCTGTTCCTTCATTCCTGACGAGAGAGAGAGAGAGACAGAGACAGACAGACAGAGGGTGGGTGGGTGGGTGGGTGAGTGAGTGTGAGAGAGTGTGTGTGTGTGTGTGTGTGTGTGTGTGTGTGTGTGTGTGTGTGTGTGTGTGTGTGTGTGTGTGTGAGTGTTATTAACAGTTTCTCATGGGATAAAAAGCTATGTTGGATGGATGGATATATGGATGAACATGGAGCGACAAGTTTTTCATATTAAAAAAATTCAAAGTTACATCTGCTACTTTTTTGTTGCTGAAACTAACATTTAAAGCATAAACCACCCTGATGATGAAAGACATGAACAAGATTCTGTAATACCTGCTTGTGCACAACACTCCTGCAGCATCACTGGTAGGACGTTGGTCAGGAGCTGGCTGACCCATGTCCAGGACTGGACACAAGCAGATGAGCCAGACCTACTGGCGGCTGCTGCCCAACAAAAACCGGAATGAAGATCTATCCCCCGCAGTCTGCTGCTGCTGCTGCTGGCACCCAGCTCCCCAGAGGACGGACTGACCATGTGGGTGTAGAGGCCAGTGAGACAGTGACAGTGCTGCTGTTTCTGCCTTGCTCTGCTTTCACGTATTGGGGGGGCGAGTGGAACAGTGACGATGTCGCGGTATGGTAAGCATTCTGAAATAAAACAAACCAGGGCTCTGCTGAGTTCAACAAAAAAAGTACATGAGCCGTTAATAAAGGGACAACAGGGGCATATATATAGAATAAAGGCAGAAAAGACCATGATGCCTGTTCCTGGAGATTTTTTCCCTGGAGTTATGACCAACTCCCCTCTCCCTCAAGCCCCTCTCATGAGACTATAAACCAAGGTTCAACATGTGAAAACATGCTTGGTTTGCCAACATCAATTTTTCTTTGTGTTTTTGCTTTTTGTATATCATTATTACCACTATATAATGATAATGTAATAATGATAATACCACTTATATGAATAGATGTTTAAACTGCACACACACACATGCACACACGCACGCACACACACACACACAAATATACTATAAACCAAGGTCCCATGTGCAAACCCAGAACTTGTGCACTCATTAAAACCTGTTCTGCTTTTTGGAAGAATAGGCCATTGAGTGCCTGTGGGAACAGGTGACAAAATTTAGAAAACATACACACAGGGACTGGATGTTAAAAAAGCACATGAGAGGAAATGGGGGGCGGGACACATTGAGAGAAGTTCCCCCTTTCACTTTAAGATTAGGAAAAACTACTCGTGATTATTTAACGGCAGTGAACAGAAAAACACTAAGGTGTGTGGTGCACTTCTGCACTATATAGAAATTAAGGATTATTGTTTATTTATTTATTTTGTTCTTTTATATGAGGATAATGGGATAAGCACTCTTGTGCTTTTTTACATCCAATCCCCCTGTGTATGCAGTTCCTTTTGTTCGGCAGACCAGCCAGCCAAGCCGGCACTTTGCCACAAGTCGCCCATGCAAAGACAAATTTTGAGGATAACGGCAAATGACGATTCTTAGCAACATGGGAAGAAATAAGCCTAATAATTAGCCTAGGGCCTATAACTTGCTTAAATGTTCAAACTCATTTTCAGACATTTCTTTGGGTTTTAGGTACTTGTCCATCAGAACCTTTCTCCTGGACACCTGTAGTTTTCTGTTTGGAGAGCTAAAACACATGTGCCTCCTTAGCAGCTAACGAAGATATTTCGATTGGTGAACACCTCTTCTTCAGAAGATGCTTCATATTTTGGCAGACTGTCAATCGTTGGGCCTAGAGTCAGATAAGCTTACTGGAGTTACTGTGTGATAGGCTAATTACTAGTAATTTGTGTTCATTCAAATCAAGTCTTCGGAACCACTTTGGGACAACTGCACGTCACTTGAAATCATTCCAAGCCTTTACCTCTAAACTGTACAATGGTACAAAGCTGCCTTTTTGCTGGAAGCATGATTTCTTCAATTCGAGTTGAACAATTCTCTTGTCAGAAGTTTTGGAAGAGAACATGTCCGACATTGTGGAAGCTATTCAGTAGGGTCTGTTTGCATCACAGTCGTTTCTTCCCGACAATTGTCGAAGTGAACCTCGGGAGTCTTCGTGTGTATATCGCCTTTGACCTCTGAAAGAAATGATTTCTGATTGGTTAAAAGTGGTATTACGGTGACCGCGTTCTCAATCTTATTTCCAATCGTAAAATGTATGCGTGTCCTGGCAGTGACGTCAGAATGTAGGTCAAGCTCCCAACAGTGGAAGACAGTTCCCTCTTTTTTCTTCTTGATGTTCTGAATGTTTGCCTTAATAATTACGAAGGCAAAAAGCAGAACCAAAAATATTAAAAAAGCGGAAATCTGCCGATAAGTGGGGAAATGCCATGCATGTTTAGGGACGTTTAGGATAGCCTGGTGGTTAGAGTGATGCACGTGTTCTGCTGACCCAAGTTGGCATTCGTTCCACAACACCAGTGCCGATTCCACTCCCCCAAAAGTCCTTTGGGTGAAACCATACACTGACGTCCCGTGTGCAAACGCACGCAAAACATCTTGAGCACACGTTAAAACCCACCCTGCTTTTCGAAAGAGTAAGCCATTGTAAGCCGGTGGGAATTGAACAATGGATGAGTAGGCCTAGTAGCAGTACATGTAGTAGGCACCGATCAGTCTCGGAAGACATTGCAGTTCCGCTCTAGACTTTAGAGGCAAAGCCTGGGTAACTAAGTATGGAGGGTAAGCTGTTATCCATGCAGCAGACCCCCCATTCCCCCTCTCCATACCACTGGAATGGTCCATTGGAAAGGCCGCCCATACGAATGGTTCCAGTAGGCTACCGGCGCAGGAGCCGCCAGAAAATTGCCATATACAGCCCAATGGATGACAAAACTGCTTACACACGGGGACATGATGTAAAAAAAGCACACGAGTGCTTATTCCATTATCCTCGAAATAAAAGATTTTTCTTAATACAAAAGATAAATTTACATAGGAAAAGTCAGAGGGGAAGGAAAAAAAACACTCGCCTTGTAGTTATCACAACCGCCAACAGACTTTGGAATGATGGCCGCTTTGGCGGGAAAGTCATATGATCCGCATGCGCAGACGCGAAAAAGCTTAGGCCCTATTCAGGTTAAAACAATCCACTTCGTGGGCTAGGCTAAGGCCTAATTTTTGTTTTTTTAATGTAGATATTGGGATCACGCGACGCATGGTTTAGTGTTCTTTTCTTCTCTCTGCCTGGTCTTCCCTGGCTTTTCAGTCTTCTGGCTGTTCTCACTGCGCTAGTGGTCATAACACTGCCCTGGCAATTTGACGACCTGAGGTCGATTCCTGTTCGAGGGGATTTTTCCTCTGGAGTTAACATCAGGACTCCACTCTCCCCAAAAGTCCTACGGATGAGACTATAAACACCGACGCCCCGTGTGCCAACGCACGAAGAACATCTTGTTGCACATGTTAAATCCTGTTCCGCTTTTCGTAGGAGCAGGCCATTGTGTGCCGTGGGAACAGATGACAAGATTACACACACTTGCACTTCGCCAAAAAATGATAATAATGGTCAAACTGCTGACTGCTGAACATTAATGGAAGAAAAAAAAAAAAAAAACTACCTGTCCCAGCCATGACAAAACGACTCTCCCAGTCGCTGCATCCTCAAGACAAAGACCAACGGGGAGCCTGTCAATGTCATGTGGTGTTGTGGTGCTCTTATGCCCACACACGTGCACGCACATGCGCGTGCCTGCGCCGACCACATGTGTAGGCTAGGTCTATGTGCTTTTCATAAGAGTAGGCCATTGTGTCTAGTGGGAACAGATGACAATATTTACACAACTGCATACACACCAGGGCTGGATAAAAAATAAAAAAAGCACATGAGTGTTTATCCCATTATCCTCGATCTAAAAGAATTTTTAAAATATAAAAAACACGTCTAAAACACACGTGCAAGCACTGTGTGTGTGTGTGTGTGTGTGTGTGTGTGTGTGTGTGTGTGTGTGTGTGTGTGTGTGTGTGTGTGTGTGTGTGTGCAAGGATAATGAATAAAAAGTCATGTGCTGTTTAAATCTATTTTCCCTGTGCACGTGGCTTTGCACATTTTGTCTACCAATCCCCCCCTCCCCCCACCTCCCCCTTAAATACAATTGGCACACGAACCTCAGTTTATAGTCTCATAGAACTTTGGGGGGGGGGGGGGGGGGGGGAGTCCTCACCAATGTTCACTCCAGGGAAAAATCCCCTGAATCTGGGGTTTTGATCATGCCTCCGGGTGGTAAGTGCGAGGCAACGCTATCCCGTCCCCCATATACACCCCCATATACACTAGGGAGACGGGGTATAATAGCCTAGTGGTCAGAATATTGCGCTCGCAATTTGACGACCCGGGTTTGATTCCCCCGTTCGAGGGGATTTTTCTCCTGGTGTTAACAT
>CM060316.1:114993417-115003417 GCA_030674155.1 Stramonita haemastoma
GTTTATCGTCTCATCCGAAAGACTAGCATCCAGGCCACCACTCACGGTCTAGTGGATTGGGGGAGGGGGGGGGGGGGGAGTCTCGGGCACAAACAGGTATCGAACCCGAACCCAGATTGAACCCGGACTTTTGCTTTGTAGGCAGGTGCTTTACCTCTAAACCACCATCCACAACTTACGGCTCTAAACTAGTCTTGATTTTCTGTTTTCCATCTTTCGTATCTCACTTTTCGTCGATTATAAGGGCGGTATTGTATGCTATATAATCCCCAAACTTTCCCACGTGGGAATACTGGGGGGCCTATCACTATAAACAGCATTCCAACCTTTTAGAAATTCTTTTCAAGAATTCCTTTTTTTCACCCCTCTCTTTGTTTTTGCCTTTTTCCATTTCTTCCTGTCACATCCTTGTCTATGCTCTGCCTTCTTTGTCCATTCTCCTGCCTTTTTTTTCAAGAAAGACTCAAAACATAATTCTACCTCACTCCCAAGTCGGATGCCTTGAGCCTAACTTGTTAGGTGCTTAATGGCAGCATAATGCATTTTCGCTCATATGACAGTCAACAAGAGATGCTGTCTGAACATTCCAAGAAGAAGAAAAAATCCCCAAATAATAAAAAAAGTACCCACTTTTATTTTTTAATCGAATATGTCATAAACTTTTTAAGTTCAAGAGGTATTTCTGTTTATTTTTTGTTGGGTACATTCACACATTGGATTTTATTTTTTAAACGAATGGCCTGACAGAGCTGCAAAAGGGGACTAAGACATGGTCATAGAAGTGCGTGTCACCTTATTTATTCAAGAGGGATGCCATTAAATTTTATTAGAACAAACGTCAGGGGGTAAATCCAAAGAACCTGACCAATTCAAGGGACAATCTTCAGAGTTATTTGACTAATACTCATGTTCCATGTTAAACAACCACTTCTGAAAAAAAGATTTCAGGGTTGAAGTCGCAAGGCGATTTAATACACTATACTTTGGAATGACTTATAATGCATTTATTACATAATTTTGCAAAAAATGTCAGGTGTCTGTGTGGAGAATGTACTTCCAATACTCACATCAGATTTGAGTGCTCCATTGTTTTTTTGTGTTTGTTGTTGTTGTTGTTGTTGTTTTTTACAGAGGCCTACATTTTCTGAATAATCTCTGGAAAATGCTTTTGGATATTCCAAGTCAGCCTTTGCCATTGCTAAATGTTTACTGCACAGTAGGCCTACACCAGAACATAATTTTGAAGTAGTTACATTCTTGACATTTTGTTGAGTTGAAATTTTGCTGACCTTTAAAAGAATTTTTAATGCAGGAAAACACTAGTGCACATGCCATCTCCTCAGCTTTCACTCCTTACACCCTTCCCTGCTCATTTTGTTTTGTTCGCTCTCTGCAGATACATGACATTAGTATTTGTTGCTCCTTGGAGATGTGGTTTTTGTTTCCTGATTTTGTCTCATGTTGAAGGTTCTTTTACGTGCGCTACATGTCTGTGGTACATGAGACCATTGTGTGTCACCTGAAGAAGGTCAGTACCCAGACTGTCACTGTTGGTCCGGTTGATAGGGACACCACTCAAAACGGGAACAATTACGCTCGCAATTTGACGACCCGAGTTCGATTCCCGGTCGAGGGGATTTTTCCCCTGGAGTTAACATCAGTGTTGACTCCACTCTCTGTTAACCGAGGCCCCGTGTGTGAACGTACGCAGAACATCTTGCGCACACGTTAAATCCTGTTCCGCTTTTCGTAAGAGTAGGCCATTATGTGCCGGTGGGAACAGATGACAATATTTACACAACTGCATACACACAGGGACTGGATGAAAAAAAGCACATGAGTGCTTATCCCATCATCATCGATATAAAAGAATAAAATAAAAATAAAGAGTAGGCTACTTGGCAGCCTTTTTCTAGTGCATATGAATATTATACATTTCCATCTGGAAATAAAAGTTTGACTTTAACTTCGACTTTCACACACACACACACACACACACACACACACACACACACACACACACACACACACACACACAGGCCTATACGCGCACGAACGCACGTACGCACGCGCGCGCTAGAGCATATAAACAGTAAAGCGGAAGTCGCGTAAGCCTAGGCCTATGTGCTGACTGCCCCTGTCGTGATGTCTGCTATGCACTTTTACTGTGGTGAGGTTGTCGATCTGAATCTAGGTTGTTGTCTATGGCAAACGCCATAAAGGGACTCAGTGACCACATCTTTTTGTACACAGGTATGTGAAACGATGAGAAACTGTACTTTTCACAGCAAAGCTGGTTAGTCAAGTTAAAGGGTGATCACATTTGATTTTGAAAGTAAAATGGTGTGTTTATAGATAGGTCAAGGTCGAGTTTTGTTTTGGATTTTGTTCTGTGATCTTTAGCATAGGTTTCTTTTTCTCCATCCGTACTACCACCCTATGCGTCTGTGCTCCAAAGCAAGTCGCTTGAAGGAATATGTCGAGAGAAGCTATTAATCATAGAGCGAGAACGTACTTTGTCCAAAATTCATAACGGTAGTTTATTTGATAAGACCATAACGGCATAAGCTGATCTAAAGGTTTTACTCGGTCACAGCGACTGTCCTGAAACAAGGCCAGTGAAATAAAAGACTTGAAGTAGGCCCTAGCCTAGAACTTCAGGACTGATGTGCTCAGGACAGTAGACAGTAGCGAAGTATGTTGCAAAAAGGTTGACAGCCGTGTCATAGTCATCACATGCTGCAAAGAAAATTATATAGATTTTCAACAGCTTTGTTGTTTGCGTGGGCAATATGGTTGAGTCAAGTCTCTGATTCATGATGTTACAATAAAAACAACATTTCAACAACATAAAAACATTTGCAAGTAATGAAGAAAACAAAAATACAACATTTGACATACAGTAAATGCTCATACACACCACACACATTGTATACATACATGCGTGTGCGTACGCAGCACAAGCACGCACGCACGCACTACACCGCAAGCAAGCGCACGCCGCCGCACCGCACCCACCCTCACGCACACACACACACACACACACACACACACACACACACACACACACACACACACTACTCATCTCTCTGCACACCATCTCACACACTCGTGCATCTACTCTCATCTCTCATCTCTGCATCCTCCCTCCCTCCCACACACACACACACACACACACACACAGCACACACACACACACACACACACACACACACACACAAACAATCACACATGCACACACACACACACACGAGTCAACACACAGCACACATGTACGCAAGCACACACAACACACACACACACACACATCACACACACACACAACACACACACACACACACACACACACACACACACACACACACACACACACACACACACACACACACACACACTACTCGACTACTCTCCTCTCTCTCTCTCTCTCTCTCTCTCTCTCTCCTCTCTCATCTCTCTCTCCTCTCTCTCTCTCTTCTCTCTCTCTCTCTTTCTCCTCTCCCTCCCTCTCTTTCACCTTCACCATTCTCTTCTCCCTCACTTTTCGTAAATAGGCCTTGTGCCAGTGGGAACAGATGACATTTACAAAACTGCATACACACGGGACTGGATTAAAAAGTACAAGAGTGCTTATTCCATTATCCTGATATAAAAGAATAAATCAAATCAAATCAAATCACCCACCCTCTATCTCAATGTTTGTTAAAACTGAAACTCCCTTTGTTTTTCAAACAGGTTGAGGAATGAGGAATGAAGGCTTAAAGGAAGAAATGGACTTCAAGTGGATCATGGACACATCCCTGAATATAGCAGCATAGACATTATAGATCTCTATGTATATTATATGATGAGAAATCCTGTTTGATTTGATAACTGAAGGAAAGAAAGAACTGTGTTCACCTACACCCAAAGACAATGCCAGAAAAACGCCATTCCTACGACAGACATTACAGATGAGGAAAAACTACATTGGGTAAGTTCTTTTACTTTATTCACTTATACACTCTTTCTGTCTGTCGTCGTGTGTTGGTCTGTCTCATTCTCAGTGTCTGTCTGTCTGTTTGTCTGTCTGTCCTGTCTGTCTCTCTCTGTCTCTCTCTCTGTCTCTCACAGAACATCTTGCGCATATATGTTAAATCCTGTTCCGCTTTTCGTAAGAGTAGGCCATCGTGTGCAGGTGGCAACAGATGACATTTACAAAACTGCATGCACTTGGGGACTGGATGTAAAAAAGCACAAGAGTGCATATTCCATTATCCTTGATATAAAAGATAATCAAACAAATCAAATCAAATCAAATCAATCAAATCAAATTCTCTCTCTCTCTCTCTCTCTCTCTCTCTCTCTCTCTCTCTCTCTCTCTCTCTCTCTCTCTCTCTCTCTCTCTCTCTCTCTCTCTCTCTTAGAATTGCCCTTCAGGGATGATTAAAGTGTTTTGACTTGTCTTGACTTGATTTGACTAGATCTATATGACTATAAACTGAAGTCCCTTGTGTGAACACCTGCATAACATCTTGCACATATGTGAAAACCTGTTAGAACTTCATTTCAGAAGAGATGGCCATTGTGTGCCAGTGGGAGTAAAAAAAAAATTTACAATTGCACATTGGGACTGAATGTAAACAATTTTGTTTTTTTAATACATGGGTGCTTATACTGTTATCTTCAAAATGAATTGAGGAGAATTGAATTGAATTGCCTGTCTGTATAAAGTGTATTGTCTTTGACTAAAGGTGTGTGTGTGTGTGTGTGTGTGTGTGTGTGTGTGTGTGTTGCGTGCGCATGCGTGCGTGTGTGCGTGCGTGCGTGCGTGCGTGCGTGCTGTGCTACTTTTGTTTCATAATATTTAATCTTTACCCTTGATTCTGTTTTAAATGTATTATATAGAACATTGTATCATTCATTTTTTCCCAGATGGGGGTGGGATAGCTCAGTGGTTAGAGCACTTTCAGCTGCAGATCCAAGCTGAGTTAAAGCAGCATTGAGTGTGGTCTCCTTGTGGATGGGTGACTGTTTTTACACCTTGGCTTCAGTACAGGCCCTCACTTCACCCAGCTGTAAATGGGCACCTACCCCTTTTACCATTTTAGGGTCAGTATGCTGGCCCCTAGAGAAGCTGAGGTCTCTGACACCTCGCTCCCCAAGGCCAACTATCCCCCAGGGCTGCAGCACATAAGGACTGTGCAAGTCAAGCCTCCTTGTCAGAGAGTCATAGTTGATCACCAAAGACTAAGCTGTAAAGTGGAATTCCATGAGTGGGAAAGCCACTGATCATACAGCCTCTAACTTTGTTGTTGCCCCAAGTATCAATGGTTTAATCAAGAACTGTGATAAAGCCTAGGTGCTGCTTTGAATTAACAAAAAAATGGGTGAGGAGGGTATGCATAGCATTTCAAAGAAACACATCTTTCAGAAGTGCAAATATTTTGAGGAGCAAGTGGGGGGGGGGGGGGGGGGGGGGGGGGGGGTCTTCCTTTCCCGTTTAAACCTATAACTCATTTTTGCAATAAATCGTTCCATGGCCTAACGTCGGGGTTCAGTTGATGTTAATGTTAAGCAAGCACAGGACCATGAAATAGAGCCTAGGGCTTCTCTGGGATGTATGTGTGTGTTGGTGCATGTAGTGATGCATCCATAATGTGTGTGCATGCATGAATGCATGAACATACACATACTCGCACATACTCGCACACACACACACCTCTGCATGTATTCATGATACATGCGTGCTTACAAGTATGTGTGTACACTTTATTCATGGATGCAAACACATACATGTGTGCATGCTTGTATTATTGTATGTGTACATGCACACACTATACCCACATGTATGCATACACACATACACACACACATACATACACACATACACACACACACATATTCACACACACACACACACATACACACACACACACACACACACACAAACACACACACACACACACACACACACACACACACACACACACACACACACACACACACACACAGAGTTTCTGAAATCATAGGAGTGCCTTTCCTTCAAACTGAAAAACACCACCACCACCAACAACAACAAAAAACAGACAAGAGGTGAACACAAAGTCGCATCATTTGTCCTGTTTACTTGTCGAGTCTGCGTAATAGTGTGTTTGGAGTACGTGAGAATGTGAAGAGGTGAGAAGAAGCAGACGCTTGTTTTCACATCCTGCACCGAGTTATTTTTAATCTTGATTTTATACCCTTTTTAATGTTTAATTTTTAGTGTGTGTGTAGTGTGTGTGTGTGTGTGTGTGTGTGTGTGTGTGTGTGTGTGTGTGTGTGTGTGTGTGAGAGTTTTGGGTGAGTGAGTACATGTATTTGTGTCAGTGTATCTGTGTCTGTGTCACTGACTCTGTGTGTGGTGCGTGTGTGTGTGTGTGTGTGTGTGTGTGTGTTGTGTGTGTGTGTGTGTGTGTGTGTGTGTGTGTGTGTGTGTGTGGGCTTATTTGGTTGGTTGTTAGGCAAAACTTGACTTGCCTTTCAGTTTTCTTGAAAGTTGTCATGTGGTTTGTGAATTTGGAAAGCTCAGGGTGGGAATTGAAAGAACCCTGTTCCCCCCTGGCAAAGCTGTTGTAGGAAAATGGCACATGGTGTTTTCTGTTTTCTTTTCTTCACATTTTCTTCTTTTCTATTCTTCTTCTTTTTTTTTTTTAGCAAGTTGAGAGAAATTTGGTAGTGAAATTTGAACAGACGCTCATTTGTTAGCAAGGTCTGTTTAAGAAATTGAGCCAATTGTATCAGATTACATAACAAAATAGGAGTTTGAAAACCCGTATTGTTTTGGAAACTGGATATACTGTATGCACTGTTTCTTGTGGTGAGACCCACGTCACATCAGAGTGATTTTACTGACTGATCTAAAATCAAATGCAGTGTTCTGCTCGTAAGAAACAGTGTGTTTTTGTGTCAAGTTCAAGGGGCGGACATTCTGTTTCTAATCATCTCAGTTTGCAGCTAAAAGTCTGAACTTGTAATTCTAGAAATTGTTGTTTATATTGTACATTTTTAAAAGTACAACAATTACGACATAAGGGGTTGGGGTGTTGATTTTGTTTTTGCTTCTTTTTCTTTTAGTTTTATGGTTGTTTCAAGTTTGACATTGAAACAAATTTACACATGTATTTTGATATCTGACCTCTCAGCAAAAACTGAAAGAGTCTTTTGTGAACTTGATGGTTCACACAAATGTTGGAACAGGAATTGAGCAGTCAGCTTTCAACTCACGTGCTTGCATACATGATGAGGAGCTAGGAGTGGCATGGGCTTGAAAGGATAGGACTTGACGGTCCGTACGTTTTATGTGTTTTCCACGTGTGTAATCTTTTTTTTAAATTAAAATTATTTTTAAAAAATTCTTTTATTTCAAGGATAATTGAATAAGCCGTTAATGTAAGATTTTGTGAGGGACGGTGTTCGGTGTGTGTTTCCTTTGGGACATTAATTGAAGTATTAAAAAAAATTAGAATCTTTTGGGTGAAGTTGACGTGTGTGTTAGAATGTGCGCTTCCTGCTCAACTTCTGCTGAGGTTGAGGAGCCTGATACTAATTATAGGTATGGGACTTTGTGCTGTGGTGTGGTTGGTGTGGTGTGGTGTGGTGTGATGTGTGTTGGTGTGGGTGGGTGTTGTGGTGTGGTGTTGTGTTGTGTTGTGTGTCCACAGTGGTTTGTGCACATGTGTGTGTGCACATGTACAATGCATGTGTGTGTGTGTGTATGTATGTGGAGTGTGTGTAATGTGCACTGTGTGTTCTGTGTACATGCATGCATCATCATTTATGTTTCCACATTCCATGCATTGGTGATGGGGTGATGTGATGATGTGTTGATGCTGATTGTGTGATCATTCTGTGTGTGTGTGTGTTGTGTGTGTGTGTGTGTGTGATTATATTTGATCTATATATCGGGTTGTAAACTGTGAATGTATTTTGATTATTGTAAATTTCATGTTTTACATATTAATGCCTGGTTTGCACAATTGGAACATATTTTGTTTTTGTGTCTTTTTTTTTGTGTGAAATAATTTATGAACATTTTCTTCTTAATTGAAATTTTCTGATCAGTTATGAACATCTCTTAAAAATTTCAAATTATGGCTTACATTTATAATTCTGCCAATATCACAGCAGAATAACAATAAATAAAGTAAAAGCCCTTCAGTCTTATGAAGTGTGCAGACACACACATACACACACAGACATACACACACACATGCACATACACACACATGCACATATGCACACACATGCAGGCATGCATGCACGCACACATGTGTGTGTGTGCACACACACATGCATGCCCATACACATGCATGTGCGTGCAGCCATACACACACACACACACGCACGCATGCACACTCACGCACGCACGCACACACTCACGCACACACACACACACACACTCTCTGTCTTGTCTGTCTGTTCCTGTCTGTCTGTCTGTCTGTCTGTCTGTCTGTCTGTCTGTCTGTCTGTCTGTCTTCTCTCTCTCTCTCTCTCTCTCTCTCTCTCTCTCTCTCTCTCTCTCTGGTGGAAATATTTTTGCTTGTTTTTTGTGCCCTATTTTCTTTCTTTGCATTTGTCTTTCTTTTTCTTTTCTTTCTTTCTTTCTTTTTGTAATAATTGTGACACCTACAGAACAAAACATAATCATTGGTTTATTCTTTCTCATCCAGGACATAGTTTTTATTTTAAAGCAGTCATCATTTATTATCTCGGTTTTGTTTTGCGTGGTGAAGTGTGCATCCGGTATATAATATACATGTTAACTTGTGAGTTTGTGAAGGGTGAGGCATCTCTACAGTTGTTTGTCTCTTTTGTCTGTCTGTCTGCCTGTCTGTCTCTCTGTCTCTCTGTCTGTCAGGTTCTGTCTCTCTCTCTCTCGTCTGTCTTCTGTCTCTGTCTCTCTGTCTCTGTCTTGTCTCTGTCTGTCTGTTGTTGTGTGTGCAGGCATTTTGTGTGTGTGTGTGTGTGTGTGTGTGTGTGTGTGTGTGTGTGTGTGTGTGTGTGTGTTGTGTGTGTGTGCTTGGTTGCATAGAGTAAACACCATTCATTCATAATATTTATCTATTCTTTTTTTTTGCGTTCTTTGTCCTTTTGTGTCTCACATGTGCCTTTGCTGCAGAAATTATACCAAAAGCAAATTTGCAAATGAACAAGCTGTGTTGTTGTTGTTGTTGTTGTTGTTGTGTGTTGCCCAGCTAACACTCTGGGGGTCACCCAGGATGTGCACTCTGACTCACTCATCCCACCTGGGAATCACTTGTGAGATTGAAATTGCACACTGAATGAGAAATTTGTGTTATGACTGTTTTCTAGTGCCTTGCCATATAGGCAGCCATACTCGACTTCAGAGGATTTTTTCTCCTTGAAAGGAGAGTGCAGGTTGTTATGTTAAGAGCTTGTCATGGCTGAAGGTAGTATCAACACATTTTACAATATAAAAACAATAAAATTTTAATGTAGCCATTGGAGACCTTAGCAATAAGCTGACATCAATAACTGACACAGCTTTTGGCCTGGGGGGGGGGGGGGGGGGGGGGGGGGGTATGTTCCTTGGCTAGAGCTCTGAGACTCAGCAATGGTGAAATTAATGTAACCATTTTTTTCTGTAGTCAGTGAGGAAGCCACATTCTGGCTTCAGGGATACAGTTGGGAGTTAACCTGCCAGTTTTGCCAGGACAGTCAGGAGGTACCTCCCTGCTCTTTGCGATTTTCAACTGTCATGGGTTTTTTTGATGTGCACAAGTCTGTAAGCACACGGGTCTGACAGGTTTAGAGTCTCCTTCAAAAGACCTGATATTCATTTCATTTTTCTGTAAAACTGGGGAGAAAGAGCAAGATAGGAATCTGTAGGCAACACGTCATTGGTTGTGAAATCTGCCTGAAGAGGCACACACAGGAACCTCACTGCACATGGCAGTGACTGCACTGATGGAACTGTGGACACCAGCGAGCACTAGAGGTGAACAGGGACTGTACAAAC
>CM060316.1:115005917-115008417 GCA_030674155.1 Stramonita haemastoma
CACCAACACAGGGTTCCTGAACGACGCCATGTCAGAGTACGCCAAGCGTCTGATCAGCACCCTGCCTGACAACCTGTGCGTCTGCTTCTTCCTGAACTCGGGGTGAGGCTGCAATGAGGATGACTTTTCTTCTTTGTCCTCTTCTTCTTGTCTTCGTCTTCGTCTTCTTCTTCGTCTTCTTCTTCTTTTTCTTCTTCTTCTTCTTTGTCTTCTTTTTCTTTGTCTTCTTCTTTTTCATCTTTGTCATCTTTTTTATCTTTGTCTTCGTCTTTTTTCTTCTTCTTCTTCTTCTTCTGCTTCTGCTTCTTCTTCTTCTGCTTCTTCTTCTTCTTCCTCTTCTTCTTCTTCTTCTTTTTCTTCTTCTTCTTCTTCTTCTTCTTCTTCTTCTTCTTCTTCTTCTTCTTCTTCTTCTTCTTCTTCTTCTTCCAGTTGCCAAAAAATGATATTTTAAAACAAAAATCGTGCCTAAATCTTTGTGACAGGTAAATTTTTATTTTAAAACAAGATTTCTTCTTCTTCCAGTTGCCAAAAAATGATATTTTAAAACAAAAATCATGCCTAAATCTTTGTGACAGGTAAATTTTTATTTTAAAGCAAGATTTAAACTTAGAAAACCTTGCATCAAAAAGAACGTTTCTCATCCTACTGTGATTGTTTCAGGAACTGTCTAAATCTTACATTCATTTATTCATTTGAGAAGGAAGGTGGCAGGACAATTTAGACAATCTGCCTGCCTAACAAGTAAAACGTGAGGTTTTGGGTTCAATCCCCAGCCTTGCCTTTTCTTCCCAGCTTGACGGGAAAATCAGAATAAATGTCACGCCTTTCAGAGGAGACTCTTAACCAGTCAGAGTGAATGTTTACAGACTTGTGCACATGAAAAGAACCCATGACAGTCGGAAATTGGAAACAGCAGGAAGATACCTCCTGACTGTTCTGGCAAAATTGGTAGGTTTCATTCCCAACTGAATCTCCGAAGTCAGAATGCAGCTACCTTAATGGTTTGGAGGGGGGTGGAGCAGTTGCAGGTGCAAAAATCTCAGGATTGGGGAACCTCAGAGCTTTAGTCAAGGAAGAAAAAAAAAAAGTTACCAACGTGCTCATTCCTTAAAGAACTGAAGCAGAAGATAAAAGCTGTGTGTTAATTTGACCCAATACTGAATAGGAATATCATTTTCATGGTTGCAGGTCAGAAGCTAATGACGTGGCTCTACGTTTAGCCCGAGCCTACACAAAGCGTGAAGATATTCTGTGCCTGGACTTGTGAGTGTGTGCATGTGAAGCAGTGTCTGTGTGCAGTTGTTCCTTTGTGAGTGTGTGCATGTGAAGCAGTGTCTGTGTGCAGTTGTTCCTTTGTGAGTTTGTAATTGAGTAGAGCCTGTGCATAGCCCATCATGTATGGCATTGTTAAAACTAAATAATGATAGATAATGATTATTGTTTTTAGTTTGTTATGTATGGCAACATTAAAGCAGGTAAAAAATGTTGATCGTTTAACCTGTTATTATTGACAGCGTTGTTAAACTTCAATGTAAATAATGCTGTTGATCGTTTAATCAGTTATTGATGGCTGTTGATCATTTAGCCAGTTATTATTGATGGCATTAATAAACTACAACATAAATAATGCTGTTGATGGTATAACCAGTTGTTATTGATGGCTGTGGATTGTTTAACCAGTTATTGATGGCGTTGTTAAACTTCAGTGTAAATAATGCTTGATGGCGTTGTTAAACTTCAGTGTAAATAATGCTTGATGGCTGTTGTTAAACTTCAGTGTAAATAATGCTTGATGGCTGTTGTTAATCTTCAGTGTAAATAATGCTGTTGATGGCTGTTGTTAAACTTCAGTGTAAATAATGCTTGATGGCTGTTGTTAAACTTCAGTGTAAATAATGCTTGATGGCTGTTGTTAAACTTCAGTGTAAATAATGCTTGATGGCTGTTGTTAAACTTCAGTGTAAATAATGCTTGATGGCTGTTGTTAATCTTCAGTGTAAATAATGCTGTTGATGGCTGTTGTTAAACTTCAGTGTAAATAATGCTTGATGGCTGTTGTTAAACTTCAGTGTAAATAATGCTTGATGGCTGTTGTTAAACTTCAGTGTAAATAATGCTTGATGGCTGTTGTTAAACTTCAGTGTAAATAATGCTTGATGGTTGTTGTTAAACTTTTATGTAAACAGTACTGTTGATTGTTGACACAGTTCTGAATGATGGCGTTGTTAAACCACAACGTAAACAATGCTGTTGATGGTTATTATTGATGACATTGTTGATCCACGATGTAACCAGTGCTGACTGCACAGGGCGTATCACGGGAACCTGAGTAACCTGGTGGAGATCAGTCCTTCCCGCTTTGCCAAACTGGGCAGCAGCCACACCCAGAAAGACTGGGTCCACGTGGTCAGTTCACTTTTGTGGGTTTGTTTGTTTGGGATCTTGTTTTTTTCTCCAGTGGTGGGTGTGTGTGTGTGTGTGTGTGTGTGTGTGTGTGTGT
>CM060316.1:115013417-115025917 GCA_030674155.1 Stramonita haemastoma
TATTTATTCATTTATTTATTTGTGTATTTATTTATTCTCTTATTTTGAGGATAATGGGGGACGGGATCCCTCAGTGGTCAGAGCGCTCACTTTCCCCAAGCTAAGGTTAAGCAGCATCAAGCGTGGTTACCAGTTGTATGGGTGACCATTTGCACACCTTAGCTTCAGTACAGTCCCCCAGTTCACCCAGCTGTCAATGGGTACCTGCCCTCTTTAGGGTCAGGGAAGGTAAAGCAGCGAGGGAGAGGAGATGGGCGCCGCCCTGAATATGCTGGCCCCTAGAGAAGATGAGGTCTCTGATGCCTCACTCCCCTATGACCGCCTAGGTTATGGGACACCTTTATATGGCTCTAAATGGAATCAGCGTTCATGTGCTTTTTTGCATCCAATCCCATCTATTCCCACTTGCACACAATGGCCTGCTCTTCTGAAAAGCAGAGCAGGTTTTAACATGTGCACAAAATGTTCTGCATGCGTTCGCACACAGGGTCTTGGTTTACAGTCTTATCCGAAGGACTTTTGGGGAGAGTGGAGTCGGCACTGATGTTAACTCCAGAGTGTGAAGGGCAAGGTATCCTCACTGTCCACCTCCTCTTTGTATTCTCTCGCAGGGTGGGATGCATTAGTGTCTGGTCTTCTCCTGAGCTTGATGCTTTACAGGAGGCCTGACCGTTTGCGCGCCTTGGCTTCAGTACAGTCCCCCAGTTCACTCAGCTGTCAATGGGTACCTGCCCTCTTTAGGGTCAGGGAAGGTAAAGCAGCAAGGGAGAGGAGATGGGCACTGCCCTCACTATGCTGGCCCCTAGAGAATAATAATAATAATAATAATAATATAATACATGGAATTTGTATAGCACTATCTCTTGTAAAGACAAATCAAAGCGCTCAGAATCTGAGGTCTCTGATGCCTGGCTTCCTTACGACGACATAGTTTATGAGACACCGTTACCTCTACCCTATACTTTACTATGGGATAAAGTGTGTGTGTTAACAGGGGGGTCGGGATGATGGTGGGGGTGGAGCTGGTGATGGACAAGGAAAGCCGCAAACCTGCCAAGGAGGCTGCCGAGATCCTCAGCTACAGGTGTGTGTGTACAGGTGTGTGTGTGTACAGGTGTGTGTGTGTACAGGTGTGTGTTCAGGTGTGTGTACAGGTGTGTGTTCAGGTGTGTGTACAGGTGTGTATAGGTGTGTGTACAGGTGTGTGTTCAGGTGTGTGTTCAGGTGTGTGTACAGGTGTGTGTACAGGTGTGTGTTCAGGTGTGTGTTCAGGTGTGTGTTCAGGTGTATGTACAGGTGTGTTAGGTGTGTGTACAGGTGTGTAAGGTGTGTGTGTACAGGTGTGTGTAAGGGTGTGTACAGGTGTGTGTAAGGGGTGTGTGCAGGTGTGTGCATGTGTGTGTGCAAGTGTGTTTATACAGGTGTGTATACAGGTGTGTGTATAGGTGTGTGTGTACAGGTGTGTACAGATGTGTGTGTACAGGGTGTGTGTGTACAGGTGTGTGTGTACAGGTGTGTGTGTGTACAGGTGTGTGTGTGTGTTTAGAGGTGTGTGTGTGTGTACAGGTGTGCGTGTACAGGTGTGTGTGTGTGTGTTGTGTGTGTGTGTGTGTGTGTGTGTGTGTGTGTGTGTGTGTGTGTGTGCAGTGTGTGTGTGCAGTGTGTGTGTGTGTGTGTGTGTGTGTGTGTGTGTGTGTGTGTGTGTGTGTGTGTGTGTGTGTGTGTGGTACAGCTGTGTGTGTGTGTATACAGGTGTGTGTGTGTGTGTTTTGTGCATATGTAACTGTATATGTAACTGTATATGTGTTAAAAAATAATTTAGGAAAAATTTATTTATTCTATTCTGCTATTTCAGGATAATGGAATAAGCACTCGTGTGCCTTTTTACATCCAGTCCCTTGTGTATGCAGTTTTTGTAAATCTTGTCATCTGTTCCAACCGGCACACAGTGGCCTACGCACGCATGCTTACACACACACACACACACACACACACACACACACACACACACACACACACACACACACACACACACACACACACACACATTTCACAACCATCAACAAACACACTCACATCACACAACACCATCACTTTTTCTTTAAAAAACAAAACAAAAACCAATTCTAACTTCCCTCCCTTCTGGACCAGTTTCAAAATGAAAGACAACATCATCTCTATGAACATCATCACATTTCCCCCCAAAGAAAATTCCAACTAACTTCTCTCCATGACCATTTTCAGGATGAAAGACAACAAGATCATCATCAGCAACAATGGAACGTGATGGTCGTGATGCCTCACAAACACACACACATCACACAACATCATCACTATTTCTTTAAAAAACAAAACAAAAACCAATTTTAACTTCCCTCCTTCCATGACGGGTTTCAGGATGAAGGACAACAAGATCATCATCGGCACTGATGGCAGTGGCAAGAACGTGATGGTGCTGATGCCTCACACACACACACATATTTCACAATCACCAACAAACACACACACTCAAAACACAACACTATAAAGATCATCACATTTTCTGAAAACAAAAGAAATCTTACCTTCCCCTATGAATGGTTTCAGGATGAAGGACAACAAGATCATCACTATGAACTCATCACATTTTCTTCAAAAACAAAATTATCTAATAACTTCCTCCATGACCGTTTTCAGGATGAAGGACAACAAGATCATCATCGGCACTGACGGCAGTGACAAGAACGTGCTGGTGCTGATGCCCCTCTGTGCTTCACGCTGGACAATGCTCGGCGTGTGGTGCAGGTGTTTGACCAGGCCCTGAGGGAGATCGAGAGCCACGCGGCCACAGTGGGCCTCACCTCCTCCTCCCTCCACGGCGACGCCCCCCCACCCCCTCCTCCAGTGACGTCCCCTCAGGGTGCTGGTGGAAAGGGGGGCAACTCACACCTCGGATGAGGAGGAGGAGGAGGAAGTGAGCGCTTCTAAAAGAGCTCGGTATGAAGAGGTGGATTGAGAGAGAGAGAGAGACGACGGTTTTGAGGGTTTTTTTTGTGAAGAATTAGTTTGTGTGATTTGTTTTTCTCTGTGGTTGGTTGTCAGTGCCGTCCTCTTTTATTTGTTCTGTGTTTTAGTTTGTAGAGTTGGTGTGTGTGTGTGTGTGGGGGGGGGGGTGGAGGTATGAAGAGGTGGATTGAAAGAGACGACGGCTTCGTTTTGTGTGAAGAATTTCTTTGTGTGATTTGTTTCCCCTGTGATTGACTGTATTGTCCCCCTTTTTTTTTTTTTTGGTAAACTGTTGAGCGCGGTTTCTTCATCGGGAAATAACTCCCTTCTTCTGGAAAATGTTGATAATAGAAGGTTTTCTTTTCTTTTCTGCCATGTCTTTCTCTCTCTGACTCTTGTCTGTCTCTCTTCTCTCTCTCTCTCTCTGTCTCTCTCTCATTTCTACCAATGTCAGACTTATTTTGTCGACATATTTTTAAAAAGGATCTCGTGAGGGTTTTTTTACTGTAATGTTTTTGCATTTTAGAATTTATGATTTTGGGTTTTTCCTTCCAGGCAAGAATGTTGGGGGGGGGGGCGAGGGGGGGGATGTTTGTTGTTGTTTTTGTTGTTGTTTGTATACAAATGTTTATGGGAAATATGTGACATTTTAACTTTATATTTTTCATCTCTTGGTAAGGACAACAACAACAACAACAAAATTATGTCATTTTATTTGGGGGGGGGGGGGGGGGGGTAACTTACCACAAGAGTACATCCCAGTTATACTGAATTGAATACATTTCTTGCTATACTATTGGCATGCTACTACCACCCGTACCTGTGTACTCGATGTGACTCTTTGGGGCAGGTGCGTGGCCATTTATTGCTGCAGGTTGCCTGCAGTAGCTGACTGTGGTGTCTTGTCTCTCTTCCCTTCTCACCTTTGATCATGAAGACATCACCTGTGCCAGGAGTAAGGTAGCAAGGTAGTTGTCAAAAATTATCTTGTGAAATCTGTCGAGAAATAAGGCAAAACTTCCTGTATGTTTTCTTTTTTTTTTTTGGAATTCTCTCTCTAGATCAAGCATACCAAGAATCAATCTCTCGTCTCTTCTTTTTCTTTATTTCTTTTCTTGCACTTATGCACGCACTCACACACACACCACACACACACACACACACACACACACACACAAACACACAACACCACGGGATACGATGACAAAATTTACAAACTGCATACATGTGGAGACTGGATGTAAAAAAGCATCATTAGTGCTTATTTCATATCCTCAAAACCACACACACACACACACACACACACACACACACACACACACACACACACACACACACACACACACACATATCACACACACACACACACACACACACACACACCACACACACACACACACACACACACACACACACACACACACTCAGGTACCAAAGTTCTGCTTCTCTCCCCTCCCATCTGTTTCCAGTCCATTCCAGCCATCTGCACTCGTCTCCTACACACAATGACAGACACACAGAAAGACAAACTTTGTTGTATGTGTGTGGTCTCCTCTTTACTTCTCCTATTTCCTTCTTTATTCTGCTGAAGATCATGGTGCCAGAATCCAAGTTGGTACACCTCTTTGTTGATGCCATTATTTTTCTACAATGCGGTGAATTTTTCAACTGCTGCAAGAAGGAAAGCTGAACCAGGATTTTCCATAGAGCAGTTATTATTTCTGTTATTTCAGCCGCATTTTCCTGTAAGTGGTGTTCTCATTTGCTCTTTCTCTTGAAGAGTTGTAACTTTCTCTGTTACTGTTGGTTCATGCAGGTTTAGGTTGTATGTATGTATGCAGCATTTCTGGACAATCTTTATTCCTGGTGAAGTTTCCGTGCAATGTTTCCATGCAATTGTTGATTGTTTCACACATTTATCTTTCAGAGCATGCACCGCAGTTCACTGACTAATACTAGTTTT
The DNA here is from genome assembly GCA_030674155.1 of Stramonita haemastoma. Lineage (NCBI taxonomy): Eukaryota > Metazoa > Mollusca > Gastropoda > Neogastropoda > Muricidae > Stramonita > Stramonita haemastoma. The sequence goes on from CM060316.1 coordinate 115,018,366, forward strand.
CTCTCTATGCCAAGAATAACACAATGTTGTGCCTTGCTCAGTGTGTTCTGAAAGTGTGTGACTGTGGCTTGTTTCCCGATGCAGGCTCTGAAAAGGTTTGTTGATGATAGGTCAATGCAGTACAGAATTGTCTTCCCTTGACTACTACCTTCCTCGACTTGTTGGAAAGCTTGTTAAAAACATGATTGTTTGTTTCGTTCCACAGCTAGAGCTGTGAGGTTCACAATGGGGAGACTTGGTGTATGTGATGACTGTATGTGCCATTTTACCCACCATTAAGTAGTCATATTTCAACTTTGGGAATGGTGTCAAATACAACACCCATGTGCATACTTTTATTTTAAAGTGCATCATCCATTCCTGAAATGGACTTCTCTTCAAAAAGGTAGAACAAGTTTTAATGAGTATGCGAGATGTATTTGCACACAAAACCTCAGTTTCAGTCAGTCCAGTGACTAAAAATTCATAACTTTTTTTAAATTGAAAGAAATAGAGTCCAGTGACTACAAATTTTTTAAACATTTTAAAATGTAAATAAATAGACTCCTCATTGACTCTTCACAAAGTGAAGGAAGCAGTCTGGTCAGTTTCCCTCAGCGTCCATGAAGTCATTTCATGAGCTGTAAACCTCCATCTCAGAGTTCTTTTGGTCGGTTCAGCTTGAGTGATGAGGTGATGAAAAAATGGTGATTGTATCAGTGGCCTTCACTCGAAACAGATAAAAGTTGTGTAGGGTGAGTGGCACTGCACATCATTTCTAGTCTTTTTACATAATATTATATGAATTGTTCCTTGTGTTATGTTTTACATTTAGCATATGAAAGATCACCCAGATGTAAATGGGTACCTGCCCTCTTTAGGGTCAGGGAAGGTAAAGCAGCGAGGGAGAGGAGATGGCGCGCCCTCAACATGCGGCCCCTAGAGAAGCTGAGGTCTCTGATGCCTCGCTCCCCTACGGCCACATAGGTTATGGAACACCTTTACCATACCTTTTTACCTGTGTAATTGCGTAAGTACAAGGTCACATGGAACTTCTGTGATGTCACCACATGCATGAAAGAGAGAGAGAGGGGGGGGGGGGGGGGGGGGGGTTACAGCAATGTTGATAATAACTGCTGTATGCAGCATTTTGTAACGTTCAGGGGTTGAAAGGAATACACCATGTCTACCATTCTTGTCAAAATCCAGTCGGTAATTGATGCCAATGGTTGTTTTTTGCTTTTTTTTTTTGTTATTTGCTCTGCTTTTAGAAAGTATACAATTGTTTGCTTGCTATTTAATTGTTTTTAAGTGTGGTAATCAAAAACATAAAGGAATCCATGATACAGTTTACATATGTTGTACATAATATTCATGCTGATAGGAGGAGGAGGATAAAGCTATAGTTGTGCCATCATAAGGTTTGCAAGGAGATGTTGTTGTACATTCCAAGATCACTTTTACACATTCTGAGCAGCATGTCTGTGCTGAGTATAGGTCACAATAACACACTCAGTGTGGGTGGATTTTTTTTTTTTAAGAAGGTGGGAGGGGGGGGGGGGAGTGTAGTGATTAATTATTTTGGGGGGTGGTGAGGAAAAGGGGAAAAAGAGGTTATTTGTATGTTTGTTAGAATTTGGGAAGGAAAAATAGTTGTTCCAGGTTGACTAAAAGAGAGGCTTATTATCTTGTTATGTTTTGTTAGATATTTGGAGAGAAGGGAAAAATCAGGTTGTTTTCCCTAAAGGTGGACTGCCGGTGTGAAAGCATTAAAGTCTTTCAGTCATTGGGCTGGAGATCTTTGCTGGCCTCTGGCAGAAAGTTGCCTACCTATGTGTGTGTGTGGGGGGGGGGGGTGGCTGTCCCAAGCCTCATCTGATGCCATTGTTGCCTGGTGCTCAGCTTGCTTTAGTTGTCATCTGCTTTATTATTCTTTTTTAACCAATGACTTGGGTTTTATCTCTTTTTTGGTTTATTTTTTGTCATTTTATTTTTGTGGTTGCTGTTATTATATATATATATATATATTATATATATATATATATATATTATATATATAGTATATATAGATATATATGATATAATATAGATATATAGATATATATTCTGTGTTGAAATTGTTTTTAACATTCTAGAAATTCTGTGCCAGAATGGTGTGGTGTTTTGGGTTTAGGGTTTTTTGTTGTGGGAGGCCTCAGGGGGGGGGGGGGCATCATTTTTTTTTTCAAACCAAGTTTTTTACAGATGAAAGGGAAGGGCCAACCTTCTCAGTAGGGCCCTGTGCTTTGATTAAAGACCAGATGAAAACAGTGTTAGTGTAAAAACAGTGTCAGCGTTCAGATAAAAACAGTGTCATGAACAGATAAAAACAATATCAATGGACAGTGCTTCTTTCACCGTTGGCAATACCAATCAATGAAGAAGATGAACATGTACAGGTGGCATGGGTCTGTTTGGGAGACTTGATTGTATTATGAGTTGATGTGATTGCGGCTCCATGATGTAGCCTTTGCTATGTAACAAGTTGTGTATCAGCAATTCCTGACCAAAACTGAGCCATTCTTGAAAAATATTTTGTCAGTAATGTTTGCCTATAGCTGATGTTGTGCCCATGAGAGAGAGAGGCAGACAGAGAGAGAGAGAGAAAAATGAGAGAGAAAATCAAAACCTGCCTTGCTCAACAAAATTGCGCAATATCTTCATGTCCCAATCTTTCTGACTTTGTTGCGATATTTTTTTGTTTAAAATCAGAAGAGAGACTGAAACATTGTGTGTTGTGTTATCAGAGACTGCTATCTGCAAAAGGTTCTGCCGGTGCATTCAAGGTTTGTTACATAAGGAAACACAGCGCATGTGTTGTTGAAAGTGTAACTGACTTGTTTGAGTGTGTGGAAGCTTCTCAGGAGGTTTGGTTGTAGGTATGTATTATGTGAGTAGGGTTTTAAAATTTTTATTGCATTATATTTTTTTAATTTAACAGCATTATTTTTGTTATTTTCTGTTTGAAATGTTCATGATATGTTTCTTTAATATGTTCAAGCAAAACGTCCTTCATGCATTGATCAGCATAGTGAGCTCTCAGCTCAGATGTTATAAATTTTCATCTCCATCAGTCCCATACATCTACAGACATTTCTAGCACTGACCAGCATATAGATACCCACAGTGAAATGTGCTGCGGATTTAATGTGAAAACTGAAACCAGTCTTTTTAAAATTTGTATTATCATCCACATTACACACATGTGTTATCTGGGATCATCCGTGTTACACGTATGTATCATCTGTGTTACAGGGATGTATCATCCATGTTACATACATGTATCATCCTCATTATGGTAACAGATCATGTTACAGGGATGTGTATATATATATATATATATATATATATATATATATGTGTGTGTGTATATATATATATATATATTGTTGTTTTTGTGTTTATATTATATATATATATATATATATATATGTATAAAAGAATGAGATGGATGTAGAGAGAGAGAAGAGAGAGAGAGAGAGTTCCAAAATTCCAGCTACTATTTTCAGCCTTTTGAAAGCTCAGTCAGAGTAGGAAATTCACCAGTTCTTTAAGTGATTGAAGAGTATCGAAAATTATATATATATTGTATATTTCAAACCAGCGTTTTTGAGTATTTGTGTTGTGCCATAGTTTTGTTATCCCATAGTTCTCTGTAACCTTTTCTTACAGGTTGCCCGCTATTGGGCAACCAACCATGTCCTAGCCCTTCCCTCGTATCACCCACTGCAGGGTTACAGAAGCATACAGATGTGCACGTGTACAGAGAAAGAGGGGTTCTCTCCCTTAACGTCACAGTGCACAAATCCAGCATTACTCAGGCAAGAGTGCTAAATTTAGAGTGCCCTTTCCTTTACCTAGTCCAAGTGTGGCTAGTTGCCGCTATAAATGGCAACAGTTAGCCCTATCTGGGCTTGAATGGGATGGATGGATTAATTGCAGCTGAGAGGAGCTGAAAGTGGGAAAACTGACAGCTGTGACGTAGGGATAGTGTGAAGATTTCCATTTTAAAAATGGTGTAGTTTTTTGGTCTTCAGCTTAGCAGCTGTATGACTTTAACTGTCACTAGGCTGTGAGAAAGCTGCATCTAAACTTAACTCTTTTCTCTTTTCTTCATTCAATGTATCAGTATAATTCTTAACATGTACAATAAATTCAATTCATAACATTACTATGTAATTTTAGCTTGTGCGCTAGTATGGTGTATTTGAACGTTTCATGTAATTTGGAATATCAAGTGAAATTTTAATTCCTAATAATTAGTATAATCCTCATTATGCCAAAAATGTTCAAAAGAAATATTGAACTCCAAAATTTAAAGAGTTTCTTCACAATTATTTTCTTATCAAACTGATACACAAATCTTGAGTCTATGAATATAAAACAGCCTGGGTTGATTAGTTACAATTTGTGCTGAAATTTTAAGATGATTTTGATGATGGCATTATTATATGAGTGATACACTCTTGAGTCAGTCTGCGAGATGGTAGGTGGTATTGTTTGCTTGTGATTGTGACTGTACTGTTGCGTGGTGACACAAAAGACAAAGGTCGTACTGATGAGGCCTTTGAAGTCAGGTGCTGGATTTTTTATTGAGAGATATTAACAACATCTTTTTACAATCTTTTTTTTTTACATCTTTTTTGAATCACCATTGATATAATTGTTTATTCAATGAAATGTTGCTTGAAGGATGACAACCAGTGGTGAATTATTGATCCCGTGTGTTTTGGAAGAGTAAAGGTGTGTTGTCACTGACAGTGATGTAGTTGTGGGTGAGGACGCCAAACAACAACAACAAAACATTGCAACATTCTGCTGTTTTTTCATTGAAGCCATTTTTTTTGCCAATACCATACCATGATAATACTGTTAATTGCTTGTTGTATGATGATTATGTGTTGTTTCATACTTTTAATTAATTGCTTGTTTTGTGATGGTAATAATTGTATGTTGTACCATACTGTTAATTGTTATGTGATGATGATAATAATTTTATATTGTACCATACTGTTTATTGCTTGTTATGTGATGGTAATAATTAATTACATGTTGTCATGATTTTAAAGTGTCAAGATTGTGACTGGTTATCTTTGTTATGAATAAAATAATCAAAATGAGGATTTGTGTGTGTGTGTGTGTGTGTGTGTGTGTGTGTGTGTGTGTGTGTGTGTGTTTGTGTTGTGTGTGTGTGTGTTTGTCTTGTCTTGTGTGTGTGTGTGTGTGTGTGTGTGTTATACAGAAGGTGAATAAAGTGTAAATGCATGTGCAAGATGTTCTGCTTGCATGGGACACAGCGCAGAAAATTCAGCAAAACTTGTCAATGCTCCAGGACCCGGCTAAAATCAGCACACCATTCCTTTTACCCCCACACCCCTCCTCTTCACCCTCCAGTTTTCAGAGTGCAGTCAGTTCCTGCTATAATTAGCACTTGCTGGCCCCAGTTGAGCTGGGCTGGGATTAAACAGACAGCTGCTGAGAGCAGCTGAAGGTGGGGGAATGGAAAGTGACAGACGAGGGGATGGCCATGTATCAACTTTTTGATTTTTTTCACAGGACTGCAGATCATGCCAATGTCGGCTCCAAGGGAAGGAATTTTCCCTGCAAAGTGACACCTCTGCACAGACTGGATCTTGAGGCCCCAGTTACTGTCAGGTCACTACTTTGATACTCTAACCACAAGAGTAATGTGCCCCTTGGTGATACAATGCAGATAACTAAATGTCATCCTATATACTCTAACTACAAGAGTAATCTGCCCCTTGATGATAGGCTACAGATCATGAAGGCTACACTCCAGTAGAAGCTTGCCGGTCCATGTAGTATCTTCAAAAGAGTGCTGGTCTGAAATTTTTGTTTTAGATTTTCATACATTTTTTAAAGTATGAAAAAAAATGCCCTGTGCACTTGTTTTGGGGATTGAGGACATAGAGCAATACCAGGAAGTGGCAAGAAAGTTGAAAATGATCATCAGATGAGGATTGCTTATGTTCACCAATCGCCATGGCGCAGTGGTTAGCACCTTGGATTTCGGAATGGAAGGTTACAAGTTCGAATCCATAAGAATCATAGGGATTTTTCGGGCTCCAGCCAGCTCCTACCCAGAGTGAGTGTGCTGTGGGCTCAGTGGGGAGACTAGGACCACATAGTCGAGCTTCATCCACTTTACGGATGCGAATTTGAGAGTGTTGCTCAAATTACCTGACCAACACTGCAGGTGTCTGTATCTCTCCGCCCAGTTGATGCCGGGATAATTATATTATGAAAGTAAGCGTAGAGTGCAACCCTGTCAAGTAGTCTCAAAGCGGATGCACCTCCAGAGCAGCATCATTCCATCATCCCCATCACCATTGATCATCATGCAATAATAAGAATTACCTCTGATTCCGTTGACCCCGTTGCTCTGGTCTCATGATGACCTCAGATTCGCTTTCCCCATACACTTCTGTGCCTGTGGTGAGTTTGTGTCAAAGCCTTTGGGGCTGGAGGTTCGCGGTGGGGACAGTCGTTGGAGGGACGTTGTGGTGGTCGCCACCTCGGGTGGGTGACTCACTCAGTCTGGCTCTGCGACTGAGCTAATACTGTCGTTAGTAAGGTGCTTAGTAGGTGGTGTCCTGCGTATGTTAGCTCAGAACAGGCACCACTGAACACCACCACAGAAGTGCAGGGCCCCTCTGGCTGGTGGCCCCACGGTGGCCTAATATTGATGGGCTTCCTGTGGACTCCCGACCCTGAGGATGAGACACAACGAATCTGGGTATGGCTGTGGCGGGAGATTGAAATGAGCGGCATGGGAACAGCAGGACGTGGACGTCACAGAAGATGAGAAGCAAAAGAAAAGAAAAAAGGATTGCTTGTGTTCCTACAGGGTTGACCCCGCGCATGCATATTGCAGTGAGGAAGCTAGCGGACGCCAAAGGACTGAAAGGGTAGGCTTACATTGTTTGCTGGGAAAAAGTTCAAACTTACCAAATTTGTGCAAAATCACTTACGTTTTGAGTCAGGGGCTAGTCTTTCTATGAAAAAGCTTCTTTTTTATATTATCTGTGAAACCTTAGTGCGTACAGTGCAAATGGAAGTGATGTATATATCAGAAAATAGAAGGAAAAGTTGTCAAAATCAGTACTGGTGTCTAGCCAAAATGGTGAAATAATTATGGACATAGCATTTTCAGTGGAATTTTTGTTGTTGTTGCTATCTATTTATTCTTTTATGTCGATGATAATGAAATAAACACTCGTGTGGTTTTTACATCAAGTCCCCGTGTGTATGCAGTTTTGTCAATTTTGTCATCTGTTCCCACCGGCACGTAATGGCGTACTCTTTCGAAAAGGGGAATAGGATTTAACATGTGTGTAAGATGTGCATGCATTGGCACACGGGGCCTCAGTTTATAGCCTCATCCGAAGGACTTTTGGGGAGAGTGGAGTCTGCACTGATCATAACTCCAGGGGGAAAATCCCCTCCAACGGGAATCGATCCCGGGTCGTCAAATTGCGAGCGCAATGTTCCGACCACTAAGCTATCCTTTATA
>CM060316.1:115030917-115048417 GCA_030674155.1 Stramonita haemastoma
CTTATAGTGTGAAACTTTTAGGTTTACTCGGACTCAGAAGTCACTAGAGGTTGTTGTTTCGCGGGTGTATTCTGTACAGCCCTAACGACAGCGCCAGCCAGCTCTGGCCTAAGTGGGGCTCACTTCATCACACACAGTACGGCCGTCTGTACTTCACCTCTGCTGCTTCGCTCGCCTCCCTGACCTTCTGACAGTCCTGACTTCGTTTCATGTTCGGAATATCTCGAAGTGGATGTAAACTTACAGAATCTACGGTCATGCTGCTAGCCAGTTATCGCTGTGTCCTATGATCGTCGTCTTCTCTGCCAACTTTTGTGTAGATCTGCGCCTACAGGAGTTTCACGTACGAAGCTTTGAATCGATGGACTCGGGGGGGTTTATTTACCACAGAGGCCCCGCGTGTTAGGCCTAATTCCCAGTGGGCGGAGCATTTAGTCTTACCTGTCTGACTGCCAAGCCAGGGATGGAGGGCAAAACAAAGGCTGAAGTACAACGACTTCAGCTGAGAGAGGTGAAAGAAACGATGCTTGTGATTGAACTGACAGGCAGAACTTTGTGGTAGTTTGCACGAAAGTAAGGCCAAGAAGCCGAAATATTCAGTGTGGCCTACTTATTCCCGATTGCAGATGCGGAACAGTCGGCACTTTCCCCAGTTCGAAAAAAATAATACCACGTGCAGATCAGCTAAGTTGGTATGACAATATTGCTAGGTATTTTAAACCCCTTAAACAGTTTCATGTTTCAACGCTTATCTAACTTTCTCCATTCAAAAAGTGGGAGAAACACAGGAGTGCCACGCGTCACGCTACTCGAGTGTCGTCTGCTTGACTGAAAATCTCATTGCCGCTTATGGACGGACAGTAGGTCTAGTGCAGACGACACAGTTAGGGCGCTGTGGTTCACGCCTTGCGATAGGGGTTTATGACGGTCACTTGATGAGGCCAGTGCAGATGGGGCTTTTGCTCTGACCCAGATTTTGCTCAACACGATGAAGCACGAAGCACGTAGGAAGTTTTTCATGGTGTAGGAATTATATTTTTTCCAGTCACTACTATGGATGTTGCTTCTGGAAAACACCGTTAGCTTGCTGGAGGGTTTGTGAACTATGCCGAAGAAGGCAGGCAGTAAGGTGCACGGATACCGAACTTTGCTTCCAGGAATACTAAGAATTGTGTTGTGCGATACAGAATGTGTGTATTACAGACTGACGATGCTGGGTGACCAGACTTGATACCCTGGAGTCTTCATGCATCGTCATGCTATAGGCCCGAAAGAGAAAGACAGGTTTGGGGGAATGTGGGAAGGACGATCTTCGAAATGTGACCGAAAGTACTAATTGGAGATCATACATGGTCTATGAGGTTTTTCCATCTGTTTGAATCCCTCTCTGGGATAATTTTGTCAAATAGAACCAGGCTAGACAGTCAGTGAGATTTGTTTGTAATAGCCTTTTTGTTCTGAACTTACAGTAGCATAGCCGAAACTGCATTCTTTTGTTCAGTTATAATTGTGACACGAAACGAAGTGGCATAATCGTGGCCACACTCATTTTTTTTCAAAGGACAACTTTTCTTTTCAAGACCCGGCTTCATAACGTTCCACTATGATCATTCGAAGGTAATACCTCTCTGCGAGTGAGTCGCACGAAACTTTTATGTGATCGTCTTTGTACCGGAGGAAGTCGTCTGAAATTTCAGCCGAGTCTGGAAAAAGCGTCCGTCATCCCTGACCTGGCTTGTGACAGAGCCAAAGAGACACACAGAGATCAGGACCGTTGACTCAGTTTCAGTGGAACTGGTGCGTGCACACTAGTCTTCAGCTCGCGGGTATTGTTCAGTCCCGGGTTGTCTGCAGGTGCGGAAGAAGTGCCTTTTGCAGTAGCAAAGGCGCTGTGTGTAAACAGGTTCGGTGTGGAAGGGGTATGGCTAGGGGTGCCAGCCTGGCCACATCTACCCCAGTGTCCACCTGGCTGTCCACCGTCCAGCTTCTGTGTTTGCTGCCTCTGCTGCTGCTGCCCATACTGTCACACCTGGCCACCTCCTCACAGGTGAGTCTGGGTCTGGATGGCTGCGTGTGATTGATTTAAAGTGCCCAGTTTTGAGCTGATCACCTCATGGTTCAGCCAGGTGTTGGGTGTGCCTTTGCCCTGTCGACATGCATGTTTGTCAAATGATGGTAATAATAATAATAATGGTAATTAAAGTGATGGTTGATAATAACGAGACGAGATGATGAATGATGATGATGAAGATGATGATAACAGTGATGATGATGATAATAATAGTAGGCCTTACACTGACAGTTCCACCAGCAGCAACAGCAGCAGAAGCAACGGCAACAAGAACAGTAGTAGTAGAAAAGTAGTAGTAGTAGTAGTGGTTAGTAGTATGTGGTAGTGTGTTGTGTAGTTGTAGAAGTAGAGGTTGTAGCATTAGAAAGAGAACGACGACAGCACAACCAACAATGTTTACCTATGATACTAAAATAAATGGCAATGATTATGTTTCGGTACTACTACTAGTACTACTACTACTAGTACTAGTACTACTACTACTACTACTACTAACTAACACCACCAGCACTGCCACCACCAGTACTGCTGCTGCCGCTGGTGGTGGTGTATTACTACTATTGCTACTTCTATTATACTTTCTCTGTAATGCCCGTTGAAATAAAAACAATAAAGCTCGAAGTGCAACCGCACAGTTCATATAAAGCGGCTGCTATCCCTGAGAATTTAAATGCACTGATGACTGACGGCTTATTGTGCAATAAATCCACAGGCGGCTGCGTAAACCAGCATACCAAGCAATCTACGTACCGTTAAAAATATTTAGATCTAGTGTTGTTAGATCTGTAGTAAATCATTGTGTTGCACTAGCAAAAGACTAGAGCTAGCAGTTGGAACACCACCGATGACCTGGAACAAGTGAAGTAATTAAACGCATAAATGTAATCGTTATGTTTCAACCGTTAATCTGATCGTTCTTGCTTCTGCAAGTCTGCTTGATAAACATAAGCCTGTATCGTCACTTTCAACGCTGGCTATCCACGCACATGTTCCAAAAATGGCCTTCATTAATATGCTAGATCTACCTCGTTTAATGTCGATCTGCAAGACCTATTTCGGCTACAGCTTGCCAGTGTAATTCGGGAATTTATCTGATTTGAAACACCATTATCTGAAAGTAATGCTATATGGAATTTATCATGCGTGGAAAAAGGATTATCATCTAAGGTCTTTTGTCGGGTATCAGCGTGGGGAAAAACAGAAGCAGGAAAAATAGATAAACTTCTTCTACAAGTTGAGTAGTAGTACTACTCAAAGTGCTTGATACCCCAAGGCCTAGTCTTACAGAAAGGGTAAAACTCAAGTTTAGATCTGCTCCTAGTCTTACTGTTTTCCATGTAAGCGCTTCCAGCATAATATTTCCAGTTTTTTCAACTTCCATGCCATACTCTAATTGATAATAAACGTCATAGATTCTAAATAAAATGGATCGCTTTTCATGGTCCAAGACTATTTAAGACGGGGCTATGTGTTTGAAGTCAGTTTCTAATTTTTTTTTTTTAATATGAATGTTTGCAACAAGAAAAACTTCGGGAAGGTCATTGATCGAGTCAGAATCTGATTAATATCACAGTTATAAAAAAAAAGGATAATGATGCATATATCAAATCTATGTTGAAGGGGTGGGGTGGTGCTACCATGTTACTATGAATGAAATTATTCAGTAATCAAGCCACCCAGCCAGCTGTACTACCCATGTGACGTCAAAAGTAAAACCTTATTTTGTCAACCTGCTGGGAAAGGCAGAAAACAATATTATGTCAGATGAAATTTGATTGTACTCTGAATGAGTCTTTTAATTTAGTGCTCCCCCCTCCTCTCCCCACCAAAAAAGGAGGAAAAATCAGCAACATTTAGTGAATGAAAGAAAAGGAGCCTTAACAATATCGCAGGGCTGTGGGGTTGGAGGATAGGAGTGGGGGTGGGGGAATTGTGGAAATTGTGCTTGAAAAGAAAAAAAAGGAAAAAGAAAAAGAAAACAGCCAGGGAAGGCAGACGGAAGGGAGGAAGGGGGGTTGGGGTTGGGGGTGGGGGTGACAGGAAATGGGAAGAGGAAAGTTCCTGCATACAATATCCAAAACGAAAAGGTGGGTTGACTGTTTACGTTAGATGGAACAATCCCCAGCACCGCTGTGGAGAAACTATCGGGGAGGGGGTTGGGGGGGGGGGGGGGGAGGAGAACAGTTTATTTTTTGCCTTCTGGTGCTAAAAAAGAACAGGCAGCCTTTTCAGACGTTACAGCTTCCTGCATCATTTCTGCCCTAAATATAACTAACTAGGAGGGGGTGAGGGTTAGGGTGGGAAGATAGTGGCTGTTATATCAATGAATGAATTGAGATAAGTTTTAAAAAAAGTATATGTTTTTGATCTTGCCATTTAGAGACTTGAAACCATGTGAAGAAAATCAAACATTGTGAAACCCATATATTGCAATTTTTTTTTAAAAGGCTAATCAATTAATCTATAGTATAGATAAATTGACATTTTTTTAATTTGAAGGAAAGAAGAAGAAGAGATACAGTTCTGTAAATAAAAGGAGCATTAGAACCCTATATTTTATTTTCAAAACTCACAGTGGTCATTTCATTGCCCCCAAAGTAGACTCCCACAAAGCCAGAACCGTTGTATTGTTTCCAAGTCAGCCAGACACTCTGTTGTTTACTCCATATGAACACTCTCTAGGAAAGACAGCGCTGCCTACTGAAGCACAGATTGTTTTCGCAAACTGAATGAAGACAACAGGCCAGACCATCAGCTGCTCAGCAGTAGTAAGGAGTATATGGGAGGGGACGTTTTTAGAACCATCCTGCTCTCTCAACATCGGCTCAGAGAGCCATAATGTCTGCCCTGTGCATGCAAGGGAGGGGGGATTCATGACCCAAATACCTGCTCGTGGAACACACCGAGAGATAAGTTTGTGACCTTTATGCTTTCCCAAGTTCGCCAAGACGTGTGCATGTGTTTATTTCGTAATGAAAGTCGGCTCCAGAGAGTTTCAGGATTATACTTGCATGCATTTCTATGTCTGTCAGTCTCGGTGTCTGCCTGTTTGTCTCTGTGTCCACACACACACACACACACACACACACACACACACACACACACACACACACACACACACACACACACACACACACACACACACACACACACACATACACACACACGCACACACACACACATGCGCGCGTGCGCACGCACACATACGCACATTAATTTTTTTTAAAACTGGATTTCTTGAGTCGGTGCAGCCTTTGGTTGTACTGGTATTGTATTATAAACGAGATTCTGGACTGTTGGTTGATACAGTAATTTACATGTGAAATTACAGAACAGACAATCTACAGAAGTGAATGACACACCATCACCCCATGTGTCTGTCTACCTCTGAAGTTTTATTACAGTACATTCAGCCATTACACCCCCTTCTGCAAAAGGATGAACTTTGGGCTTGCTTTGCTTCAGGATGTTCCCCCTCTAGTGTGTTGTTTATGTTGAAGCCCGGACCATCAGTATTGGCACGTCTCTATAAATACCCACCCCCCAGCTCAGGCCTGTAAATAACTGGAAAGCTTATCTGGAGTCAGCGTGCATTTCGTCAGAGTGGAAACCCGCTGTTCTTGGCAGTGAAAGTATTCCGATCCCTTGAAAGCCATAGGCTCTGGACGATTTGTTTTTTAAACTTAAAAAAGTCGCTGTTGCCCATTCTATCCTGCTCTAGGAACACGTTAAAACCCGTTCCACTGTTTGGAAGTGTAGGCCATAGTGTGCCCGTGGGAATGGATGACAAAATTTTACAAAACTGCACTCACACGAGGACTAGATGTAAAAAAAAGCACACGAGTGCTTATTCCATTATCCTTGAAATAAATATGAATAGCCAACATGCTAGTAAAGTGAATTTTATTGTTTTTGTTTCTTTGTTGTTGTTTTTTTGGGTGGTGGTGGTGTTGAAATATTGACATTTTGATGTCATCCACTGATAAAGATTGCTTAATGGTCATATGCGTTTCAACAGAACAGATCCCTTAGTCACCCAGGTAGATAATACTAAAAGACCATATCGTAATGGTCAAAGATAAGACACAATACATGTACAGTTATTTTATTATGTCCAAATGGGTTTTTGTGATATCATTCGAAACTTCAACCCCCAGATCATTTCTCAGTTGATCGAAGTGGCTGAATAAGTCTTATTGCGATAGCTGTTGTAAAATTGTTAGTGCACATGTGTCATTGTCATTAATGACAGATCTGTTTATTATAGATCTTTTTTGCCTGAAATATAATGTTTGTGGTCATTCTGATTGTGCAAGCTAGTCAGTGTTTGACTTCAGTTGCTGGAGAAAGGCATACATGTCTAAGAAAAAGCTTGTGTTCCTATCAGTTATCATTTGTCTGAGCTCAACGGTTTTCAGAGCTCTCACATTTCGCTATTCTTTGAAAGGCTTCTTTCTTACAGCAGAAGTCAGTATATCTACACGCCTAACATACTACAATGTTGTAGCTAAATATTTTTTGGGTGGAGTTTTATTGGTTGTATTTTATTTGCTTGCTTGCTGCTTCATTTTTGTTAGTTTGTCTGTTACTTGTGTAAGTGTTTTTTTTTGTTTTGTTTTGTTTTGGCTCGGTTTTTTATTTTTTGCTAGATAGATGGCTTGATGAAAAAAAAAATTTTTTTTGCTTACTCAATGTCACTCACTCACTCACTCAGTCCCATGTCCCAAAGGACGTAGGGGGGACATGAGAGAAGACGCAACGGAGATCTTTTTCCATGCTTCACGATCCTGTGTGGCTAGTAGGAGGCGTTGCAGGGGTTGGGCAGTCCAGTCTTTGATGTTGTCAACCCATGATTTCTTTTGGCGGCCTCTTCTTCTCTTGCCCTCGACTGTTCCTTGCAAGATGGTTTTTGCTAGGGTGTTGTGTCTTGTGGTGTGACCAAACCACATCAGCTTTCTCATGTACTCAATGTACTATGTGGAAATAAAATTTTGACTTTGACTACTACAATTCCCTATCATTCAGTTGGTTCGTTCGCATTTCGTTCTATGATTGATAGGAATAAATTATCTGAAATCCTAGAGCCGGTAGATTAGTTCGTTGAGAAGAAATGTTGGCATGTCCACTTCTGAGGCCCTTTCAAAGTTGCCGTTTTTGATTCATCGCCCCCCCCAAAAAAAAAACAACAACAAAAAAAACAAAAAAACAAAAACACACCACAAACAAACAAAACAACAGGATACTCAAGAGTACAGTGCTTGAGTCGAAGTATCCCCCTTGGAACATCATTGATGTTCTTGTGGATGGAACTTGTGATTGCAGACGCAGACAAAGCTGAGTATCAGATAAATGTCACTGAAGTGTCGCATAGTTTATAAAATAAGGCGACACTTACGTGCTAAGTTGAGTCTTGTTGAGAATTCACAGTTCTGACGAATTTCTTTCGATGAAACCGGAACATAGGGCTCAAGGGCACTCTTAGAGCAGGCTTCAGTGGGAGATGAGTTAGAATTAGTGATTTTATTGCCGATCTATTGCATATGTACTGTGTAGTTACGTAATAATGGTTAGTTGTTGTTTGGTTTTTTTTTCTTTTTTAGGGGGGGGGGGGGGGGGGGGCAGGTAAAAAAAAAAAGAGGTTGAAAACCAGTTGTGTTGTTCTTCCTACAGACTACCTAAAAAAAAAAGTCACCCCGAAGCATTGCTCACCACTGGACTTTGTTGATCTCAGAAGATAAGGAACTAAGATTTATTGACCTGACACAGCGAGGTCAATTGTAACGGGCGAGATTTACAACTTCAGTCTGTCCGTCCTCAGAGGTCTACACGTTGTTCACACCAGGATGTCATCTGTCTCTCCCGAACAGTGCAAAGCTAGGAAGGAAAGATCTATCACTTCTGGAAGTTCCCCCGCCCGACCGAGATAAATTCAAACTCATGAATAGATCCCATTGTGGACCAGTAGCCATTGGCGTTTATATCAGTCAGATTTGATTTCAACATGCTTTTTCTGACGTGGGCCCATGTGCCGCTGCATATCACTCAGTATAACCGACAGACAATATGGATAGTGCATACACTGGTCCTCTCCTTCCTTCCTTCTTTCGTTTGTTCTTTAATTCTGGATGACTGGGAGTGGAAATGTCAAGCTCCAGGATGCAAGTCTGGCGTTCAATTCTCCGCTGAGTGTTACTTCTTTGAAGCATTACAGGTGGCCACACACACACAGACAGACAGACGCGCGCACGCACTCACGCACGCACACACACGCACACACACGCACGCACGTACGCTCGCAAGCACGCACGCATGCATTCACACACACACGCACACGCGCACACACACACACACGCACACGCACACGCGCGCGCGCGCGCGCGCGCGCACACACACACACACACACACACACACACACACACACACACACACACACACACACACACACACACACACACACACACGTACTCTTAACTCTTAAATGCTTGTCTACGTTTTTTGTGCGTTCCAAATTGTCACACAAGAAGTATATTTCTTTTCAGTGCTTCTAATTATTTACTTAATCTCAAAATATAGATTGTTAGGCATACAGACTTGCTCTTGATGTGCCATTCCATGCGATTTGCATCCGCCATGGATCTTACAAGGAAATAGGGAAACTTCCCAAAGCTGAATACCGACAATTTTCACATACGGAATAAATTATATGTTATGCAGCACATAATTATATAACGAACACTTTGTTTCTAGTGAATTACAAGTTCAAGCAGAAAAGAATTTCCCCCAAATGTCATATTTTATGTTTAATGCCTAATGGCACTTATGTATCAGACCTCTTTCAAAAATCTGAACTTAATCAGTATGGTTTAGAAACACAAAAGGAAGCTTTACCATGTCCTTTATGGGAGATTAAGCATGTTTTGATGTAGAATATATTCATAAAAAAAGAACAAGAATCAAAATATGATGGTACAGGTTGCAGATGTCTGGCCACATATTGAAAATAAGATGTGCTGACTACAGATGGATCGGTTAAAAAAAAAAAGACGAAACAGGTTCAGCATTATTCATACCAGCACTTTAAGCAGAGCCGCCGCTGTAGTCTAGTGGTTAGGGCGTTGGACTCGTAATCTAAAGGTCGCGGGTTCGATCCCAGCTTTCGGCTATGGCGTTGTGCCCTTGGAAAAGGCACTTTACGGCTATTTTCTCACCCCACCCAGGTGTAAAAGGGGTACCAACCTTGTGTTGGGGGTTAACCCTGCGATAGACTGGCGTCCTATCCAGTGGGGAGTCTATGACTCTCAGTCGCTTAACACCACAGAAACCGGGATAAGCACCGGCCTGATGAGCCTTAGGCTCGGGACAGACTTTAACTTTAACTTTAAGCAGAGAGGTCGTACTATCTTGGAAAACATCGTTCAATATTATATTGCTGAACTTATTGCAATTCTTGTGGCTCTTAATTATCTTCTTGCTTTACCTTTTTCTATTATTTTGATCTTATAGTCGGTATTGTATGCTATAAAATCCCCACATTCCAAGAGCGTGTCCATAATAATTTTTGAATCAAACATGTCGTACACCTTTTAAGTTTGAGAGGTATTCCTGTTGCTTCTTGTTGGGTACCTTCACGTGTTGGCATTTTTTCAAATAAGTGGGCTGACAGAGTTGCAAAAAAGGGGGCAAGACATGATCTACGTTATCAGTAGAACTGCATGTTCCCTTATCTATAGATACAAGAGGGATACCGTTTATTGGAACGTGTGTCATGGGTCAAGTTTAAAGAATCTGATCAATTCAAAGAACAATTTTTTAAGAGTTCTCTGACTGTAGTGCTCATTATTTTATATTACTTGACTCCCTCTCATACAGATTTAAGTTTCGTAACCACAGTAAGATGTAACACATTGTATTTTAGAATGAATGAAATGAAATTAATTCATTACACTTTTTGCAAAAAAAAGTGTTAGATGTCTATGTATGAGGAGAGCATATTACAAATACTCATAACATATTTGAGTGCCCGATTGTAAAACCATTACTGGCATTTTCTGAGCAATTTCTGGAAATTTTATTTGAAAGACTTTCAAAGTTATCTTTTGACGTTGCTAAATGTTAATTGCACTGTTCACTAGAATACTTGTTGTAGTTACGTTATTGTTGTTTCATGTTAACACTTCAGGTTTAGATTTTGCTCACGTTTAAAATAATTCTTTATTATTTTATTGTTAATATTATTTTCTTTAATGCACAAAAATGCCAACACATGCGCTATCTCTTCAGTCTTCTGCCCTTACCTCATTTCTTTCCCCTCTCTACTTTACATCTGTTACACCTCCCACTTTCGTCATCTGATATCACTTAGTGTGAACAGACGTTAAATTGAAGACAACAATAACATTCAACAACAAGAACACACTAGGACTGAAAAAGTAAATGAAAAAGACAGACTCGCCGCCAAGAGAATGAATTGTGTGAATATTTCAATACTGCTTTTGACACTACTGTTGTTACTTGATAACACCGTTGTTTTCTGTGACACGCTTGTTCATAGACTAGTAGTTGTAACTTTCTGTCTGTACCAGCCAGAACATTATTTTATATACAGAAAACAGTGATTTGGAACAGAAAGGAATTACGTCTATCTCTTCGGAAATATAAGGAACAAAAAACCCTAAACATTCCTCACTTTGAAAAATGCAAAGGAAAAATACAGTAGAGACCTGTCAATAGAAATCACGATGAAGAATGTAGTAGGCGACAGAGCTAGTGACAAAAAACTAGGCTCTTATGAAGAGAGGCAATTCAGGTCAATTCTGTAAACTCAGTAACGAAGATAGTAGCATAAACACGCGTGTGTCTTCAGTTTAAGAGTGGCTGCTTTTCTTGAAGAAGAGGTGTGGCAAAAACACAATATTTGAAAAATTAACAAGAAAGGGAACTTAAATCTTTTCATAAAATAATACGAAAGTATACACATTTTTTATTCATGCCTCTTGATGTTACTCTGCTGTTCATTCAGTAAGAGGTCTTGCAGACTGTAATGTTTGTAAACGTGTGCTCTTTTTTTCATATTGCTGCAAGGGAGTAAAATAAATGACAGAGTTTCTATATTGAATCACTCGCGGATTTCCAATGTGTAATTTTGTTCCTTTCGTAAAGGCCCGGAAATTTGTGTGTGACCAGGCTGACTGTTTCTGCATGGTTATTTTCCTTTTTGGTTTGCCACTTTGGTTGCGATAATGTGGATTACTGATAGCTATTTAAGTATTGTTTGGGAATTTGTTCTTTGTAAAATGTAACGTTTTTCATAAACTTGTGACTTGTCATCGGGTTCGTTTGTTCAAACTGTTCCCATCAGACTGAGCAGGATACAAGCTCTAAACTAGTCGTTGCTCAAGAGGATGTACTGTAGAGTTATGTTCTGATGCTTTTCGAAGGTATACACATGTTTTAACACAAATAGAGAGATGCAAGTTCAGCTTGTATCTTTCAAGATCACAAATCTGATAATCACAAACTGTTAACTCAATGGACACGTTTTCGTCAGGTTCTAGTCAGCGTACACTGTCTGTCCGCAGGCCTGTGTGAAAAATCGACCTCACAACACTCATGAGCCGGCGGCTTATTGCCATTGATTATGACTTGTTGTGAAGTAAAAAATGCGTTAATCATCCCATGCATGGCAGCAGTAGGAATTTAACACTGGCAGGCAGGCACACAGTATTTCAAAGACCAAAGACTTGAACACACACGAAAATCGTGGTTAGCTATTAGCAGTCCTTTTAGTACATCTAGCATCTCCATCATTTCAGACCAAAATTACATTCAACACTAAAACTACTCCTCCCTCTTCCTCCACGCACATGTACACGCCGGGGACCGTGCACATTTCTTCTTCTTCTTCTTCTTCTTCTTTCTTCTTCTTTCTTCTTCTTCTTCTTCTCTTCTTACTTCTTCCTTCTCCTTTTCCTTCTCCTTCTCACAGAGAGAGAGAGAGAGAGAGAGAGGAGAGGAGAGAGAGAGGAGAGAGAGAGAGAGAGAGAGAGTGAGGAGAGAGAGGAGGAGAGAGGAGAGAGTAGAGGAGAGAGAGAGAGAGAGAGAGGAGCACATTCGTACGCACGAGCGCACGCACGTAACCCCCCCCCCCACACACACACACATACACACACGCACGCACGCACCCGCGCACGCAATGTATATGTGTGCGCACGCAGTTACATCACATTTGAACACCTTAAGTGGCTGAAGATTTTCAGTTAGCGAAGTTCTTTTTTCTTAACTAGACTAACCAGGTGACATAGTTTTCCCAACAGCGGGCAGGCAGTCAGTCGTTGGGTGCCACACCCATAATCACATCAACTTTGTGGTTGTCCGTCTGCTTGTCTGTCCCACTGTCTGCCTTTTTCCCGTCTGTTTCTGTCTCTCTTACTATCTCTCATTGTGTCTGTCTTTTCTCTGCTGCAGCCGTAAATATGTGATCGTCTACTCCATCTGTTCTCCATTCTCTCCTTCTACTTGCTTTATTTATTTATTTGCTTTTTTCGGACTATCAAAAAATAGGTATAACTTACTTTAAGTCGTATTTTATGTGTGTTTATAAGGCAAAACGCGTATGGATTGACGTGTGTTTAAGATATGTATTATATGTAGGTATTTATTCAATAAATCAATACATGTGTAGTGGGTGGGGTTTTGTCGCATACAGTGCACTTACATCTGCCCCTGTTCACAGCTGTTCGGAGTGTTCAATGAGGTGGAGAGCATTAGTGTTTTATATCTATATCTATATCTATATATCTATATCTATCTATCTATCTATCTATCTATCTATCTATCTATCTATCTATCTATCTATCTATCTATCTATCTATCTATCTATCTCTCTCTCTCTCTCTCTCTCATTATATATATATATATACACATACACACACGCACACACACACACACACACACAACACACACACACACACACACACACACACACACACACACACACACACACACAAACACTGTGCACTGAACGTCCATTAACTTGCTTGGGTCTTGTTGTAGATAATTATGTTTCATGTGAAAAGATGTTTTATTACCGCAATCGTCGTCATTGCCATCATCATAAGAGAAGTAGCAGTTGTGATAGTATTCTGTTGTTGATGATTGGAGAAGTAGTGGTATTGGTTTTAGTAGAAGAAGAAGAAGAAGTAGTAGTAGTAGTAGAAGTAGTAGTAGTAGTAGAAGTTAGTAGTAGTAGTAGTAGTGCAGTAGTAGTAGTAGTAGTAGTAGTAGTAGTAGTAGTAGTAGTAGTAGTAGTAGTAGTGGTATTAGTACTAGAAGTAGTAATAGTAGAAGTAGTAGTAGTAAGTAGCAGTAGCAGTAGCAGCAGCAGCAGCAGCAGCAGCAGCAGCAGCAGCAGCTAGCAGTAGCAGCAGCAGCAGCAGCAGTAGCAGTAGTAGTAGAGGTGGTAGTAGTAGTAGTAGTAGTAGTAGTAGTAGTAGTAGTTAGTAGTAGTAGTAGTAGTAGTAGTAGTAGTTTGTTGTTGTTGTTGTAAGTAGTGTAATTTGTATAAATAATATGTACACCACTTTAAGTCAGGGCAGATTTCTTCTATGCCTGAAATTCGAGCTGCTCTCCCCGGGCAGAGCACGTCGCCACAAGAGCAGTGCCACCCATTTTTTTTCCAGATTTTCCTGTATGCGTGTACATCTATTTTGGTTCTCCACTAGAGTGCCTTTTTTCTACAATAGTAGTATTAAAAGTAATAACTACAACGACAACAGTCCTCATCATGAACATCATCATCGTCGTCGACGACGTCTTTGTTGTTGTGTTTGTGTTATTATCGTTGCTATTGTATGCTCGGGTTTTTATATGCGGATGTGTACATGTGTGTTGTGTGCACATGTGTTTGTATACATACATATCGTGTATGTTTGTGTGTGAGATTAATAGGGTTTATATTACACAAATGAGTGCAACGGTACGCGGTGTGGTTTGTGTGGTGTTGTGTGTGTGTGTGTGTGTGTGTGTGTGTGGTGTGTGTGTGTGTGTGTGTGTGTGTGTGTGTGTGTGTGTGTGTGTGTGAGTGAGAGAGAAAATACCGTGTCAGCAAAATGTTGAAAGAGTCATACCCACAATGTACTCCGTCTTTTATAAAGTTCTAGCCAACCACTGATCAATAAGTTGAATAACTTGACGGTCTCTGAAGGATTTCGTTGTCCCCCCCTCCTCCCTCCAGGGAGCAAAGGATTAACGGCTGATTCATTGAGCTGCGCTGCACTGTTTATCTTCCTCCCCCCCACCCCGCCCCCCGAAAAAAAAAGAGATTGATCACACTGTCGCTTTTCAGAAGACTTCCGCCTTTGTTAATCCATGCAGCCGAGCAAGAAACTTGTGGCATGTCAGCGAGAGGTCTATAGTGGCGAGCTGTAGGGACTCACTCACGCACACAATACCTTTTGTATGCAGCAGGCCTGTGTCCGTGATCATTCCTTCCCTACCTGCCTTCTCTATCTGTCTGTCTCTTTTACTTTACTTTATCTGTCTTTTCCTTTCCCTTCTCTGTCTTTTCATGTCTGTCTGTCTATTGTCTGTCTATGTCTGTCTTTCTTCTTTTATTTGACTTTGTGTTTTTTCCTTCCTTCTCTGTCTCTTCCCTTCTTGTATGTGTGTGTGTGTGTGTGGGGGGGGGGGGGGGGGGGGGGGGGGGGGGGGGGGGGGTGGGTGGGGCGTGCGTGCGTGTGTGTGTGAAGTCAAGTCAAACTTTTTATTTCTTAATGGTACGGGTACATTGAATAAGCAGTGCAATTTGCTTTTTTTTTTTTTTCAGCCATCCATCTAAAAAACGATAACTCTGTCTCTGTCTCTGTCTCTTCTCTCTGTCTCTGTCTCTCTCTCTCTCTCTTCTCTCTCTTCCTCTCTCTCTCTCTCTCTCTCTCTCTCTCTCTCTCTCTCTCTCTCTCTCTCTCTCTCTCTCTCTCTCTCTCTTCTAAAAGAATGAAAAACCCCTAACCAAAACAAGCATGCAAATAAAATTAAAACAAAACGTGTGTGTGTGTGTGTTTTGCGCGCGCGAACGCGCCTTTTATATGTGTTCTTGTGTTTACTTACCTAGGACAGATATATATATATATATATATATATATATATATATATATATATATATTTTTATTGTGTGTGTGTGTGTGTGTGTTTATGTTGTGTGTGTGTTGTGTGTGAAGGTTTAGTGAAGATAACAAAAGTAGTAACACGCGTCAGCAGTATTGAGGGCACCCCACAGAGTCGCAAGTGTGTTCAGTGATTGTTTAGCATGTTTGTGTTAAGTGCCATTACTCGGCTGTTTTCTTTCCTCCTTTTAGTTTGTTTGATAAATATTATATCCTTCCCCCTCTTGATGCACAAAAATGCAGGCTTGCTGTGTTGCGTGTTTGTTTTCGTTTTCTCTCTGTTATTTTATACCTGTTAGCATTCATCCTTGCGTCTTGGTGGAGGGGAGAGAGAGGAGAGAGAGAGAGAGAGAGAGAGAGAGAGAGAGAGAGAGAGAGAGGAGAGAGAGAGAGAGAGAGAGAACTGGTGAGGATGGATGGGATGTTTCTTATGCATACTTGCGTGTATGGGTGTGGGTGTATGCATATGCTTGATGGGCTTCAAAACCCGCAGACAAGCTGGGCTTATCATAAACTGGTTATCAAGGAATGTTTTGTAATCTTTGTCGTGCCCGTCTTTTTTCTAGCCTTTGGCTTAAGTGAACAGTTTGCATAGTGTCTGAGAGCCAGTGAGAGTGAGTCATCGCTTTTCTGCAGAGACACACACAGGCCAATATCCAGCATTACATTAGTGCATGGAGAAAGCGTCTGCCTGATGAATCCCACATCAGAAGATCCCACGGTAAATAAATCAGACGTCTAGGCAGTGGATCCCAGGATCTCCCCCCAAACCACCTTTCCTTCCTCTCCTCAACTCAACCTCCGCGGTGTCCTTAAGT
This sequence comes from Stramonita haemastoma, assembly GCA_030674155.1. Taxonomy (NCBI): domain Eukaryota; kingdom Metazoa; phylum Mollusca; class Gastropoda; order Neogastropoda; family Muricidae; genus Stramonita; species Stramonita haemastoma. Next base: position 115,046,967 of record CM060316.1, read on the forward strand.
GATTTCCTTGTCGCTGAATGGATTCAGACGTTTAGCTGCGCGAACCCGGTCAAAAAAGTAACTGGAAATTATTTTATAAACTGCTTAGCACATCGCTGTATGTCAACATTGATGAAAACATGACCCAAAACAATAGCAACAGCTCTCGGCAATAAAAAAGATAGAAATAATAACTCAGTCTCCTCTGATGTCGGAGTATGGCTGCCTATATGGCGAGGTACTTGAAAATAGTCATACAGGCAAACTTCTCATTCAGTGTGCAATTTCAATCCCACAGTGATTTCCAGGTGGGATGAGTGAGTCAGAGATCTCATTCTGGGTGACCCCCAGAGTGTTCAGCTGGGGAACAACAACACAACAACAACAACAACACAACAACAACAAAACACTAACTCAGTCGAGAAAGCGAACGTAACACGGGTACCAGTTTATTAAGCACAATACACAGCGTTCATCAGGACGTTTCCACAAGAAGTTTCCAGACCAGTAGACGAGTTCATATCTCCGTTGAGCCTGTCCACTTACCACAACGGCTCCTCTGAAGTCAGAGTATGGCTGCCAATATGGCGAGGTACTTGAAAACAGCTATACATGCAAACTTCTCATTCTGTGTGCATTTCAATCTCAACGGGTGATTCACCATGGGTGGAGTGTAAGTGGAGTCAGCGTCCCACTATTACTAGGGTGCATAGTGCCCCCATTCGAATGTGTTTTAAGCTGGGAACCACCTACACAAGAACAACGACAACGACAACGGCCCCATCAAGGACTACCGACAAACGTTCCCTTCCTCATTCCCCCTTACACTACCCTAGCCTGTTCAGTCTCTGCCAACTCGCCCTCTGTACCCATAAAATCTCCCGGCCCTTACCCCCTTCCCCATGCCTACCTTGAAAGGATTGATTATAGACTATCCCCCCCCCCCCTTCCAAATGAACATCCCCTCAAACACAACAGCAAGAACCTGCCACCCCCCCCCCCCCTCCGAAAAAAAGAAACAAAACCCCTACCAAAAGAAAAAAAAAACCCGCAACCAAACAAAAACCGATCCACAACCAAACCAAACAAAATCATTACGAAAAAAACAACTCAACAGCAACAACCTCCCCTACTCCCCCCCCCCCCCAAAAAAAAAAGAAGAAACCCAACCAAAACAAACCAAAACCAAAACAACAAAACACAACACAAACCCCCCACCCAAAAAAACCAACCAAACAAAAAAAACCAGACAACACCCCCCCTCCAAAAAAAAAAAGACAACAACCCCCCCCCCCCATTAAAAACAAACCAATACCCATCCCCAAAACAACAACAGCAGCCATAATAAATACATAAACAAACAAACAAACAAGCAACAGCAATGCCCTCCTCCTTTTCATAGTGTCACAATATCTACCCATACGTGTTGATCAATGTCCAGAATTCGATTGACCAGAGGATGAACGGAATCC
>CM060316.1:115058417-115068417 GCA_030674155.1 Stramonita haemastoma
TGTTTATTCAGAAGAAAAAAACATGGTTATAATTCGCTAATAATAAAGCGCTTTGATTAGTTGCTTTTCAAGATTCAGTGCTATATAAATTCCATACATTATTATATTAATTAACACTTAAGTGATTGTGAGCAGCAACAAGCATGCTCCAAATACAAAACTTCTTCTGGATTCTTTTGAAAGTTTACTCGGTCCTTTATAGCTCATGAATTCATACACACACAGAGTGTCATGGAGTGCTGAGAACAAAATTAAATCCAGGAAGATGCTATGTTACAGTTGGAAAATGTTTGTAAAGAAAGTACAGCTGCCTGGCAGAAGTCTAAGCGTGCTCTGTGTGACATGACGGTTTGACAGTGACGAGGCAGGGGGGCGTTTGTGTAATATGGACTAACAGGATTATACATGTAAGATCCCAGTCTGCTTGATGCTGTCATACACTATATCAACTACACACTTGTCTTCAGTATGATTCAGCCTGGTCAATTAAGGAAATTCTTCTTCTTCTCTCGTTCGCTTTACACCGTCAGATTTGTCTGGGATAATGGCGTATCTTTCCAGCTCCTATTAAGGAAATAAGTACGATACTGCATTGTTTCTAAAAACGGCAGTTATGGTGGATATTTGGAGACTATTTTCTATCGAGTTTCTGTCTTATGTGTATATCATTTTGTATTCTATAGACATCTCAGAACTTGAGAAGGCCTATACTGGTGAACGTACCTTTAAAAAGTAATCATTAATTAAACCAAAGGATTTTTTTTGTAAACCCTTTAACTTCTTGCAGTGACGTGTGCGTAATTATGTTGTGGCGTGGAAAGTGAATCATGAATACATTATAGAGTGTATTGACATATCAACTTGGAGGCATTACCTAATGCATTATGTATGAATGTTTTCTTTGGCGAAGAAAACAACAAACACTTGCAGTGAAAAAAACGAATAAAGAAACACATAATTCAACAGTGCGGTTGGTCACAGTGTTCTCATTGTTTGGCTAACCTTTGGATGACTTAACATTATTTCTCCATCTGTTTCGACCAATATCTCTGGTCTTTGTTGTTTTGTATGATTGTTGGGTTTTTGTTTGATGATTATATGATTTGTCTATGTGTATGTTGGTTTTTTTTTGTTCTTCATCTCATCTCTCAGCTTGTTGTTTGTTTAAATATGTCTGTCAACCTGTTGGTACTTTTTTTTTTTATCCTTTTATTTTTTCGTTTCTTAACGTTCAGTTGGTAGAAAGGAAAGGATTCTGGCACTTTTCCAAAATATGATTATCTATTCAGTAGGCATGTTTTTTTTTGAAAGTCGTAAATTATTTCATGTTAATTTCTCTGCATGTTAAGGCTGTTATTATCCTATTCAGTATTTTACCCCGTTCTCTTCTTTTGGTTATTATAGGGATCATTAGCCGCGATGTCAGTTTGATGTTGTACTTGAGCACAATATAATCTTCTTGCTTGTTGTTGCTGTGACGATTGTGTTCTTCAAGATGGATCTTTGAAGGCCAGCATTTGGGGATATCATTGAGTAAGGACCAAGCCTTTGGCCTGCCCTGACTCCAGTTTCAGGGTTCTGGTTTGGCACTTTAGAGGTTAGTAGTGAATTTTATTGTCTCTCACCCTCTGTGGTAAGAGCAAGACACTTTTATAGTTTAGAAGTGTCAATTGCAGCCTAAGAATGGTAGATATTCTTGTGGCCTGCCACCGCTGCCAGCTAAAGCGTGAAAAGGTGAAATAGAAGGAGAAAAACATATTTTTTTGAAAAATAAGTTATCATTATAGAAAAAAAACACACAGTAAGCAAATCTTTGTGCCGTATGTTTGGGGGATCTTTTTATGAAAAAGGATGCAAGGGAGATGATAAAGTCTGTACCCAGCCAATGGGCCTGTCTTAGCTGGATAACAAGGATAACCCAAACATTGACAGGCACTTTCAGTGCCGGCACAGCCAGTAAAGTTGAAGAAAAATGGCCTTTACTTGGATCTCAGAAGAGATGCTGTTCTCCACTTGACCAGTTATAGAATTGAGAAAATATAGTGGAGTAAAAACAAGTGCAGGTATCCAGCAGATATATATATATATATATATATATATATATATATATATATATATATTATATATATATATATTATATATTAATATATAACATGTATATATATATCTATCTCTGTGCGTGCGCTTGCGCGCATGTGTGTGCGCGCCTGGGCCTGTGTGTGTGCACGCACGTGCGTGTATGTACTCGATGACCCGGTACCATTGCGGGCATCTATGTCTTTCCATTCGTGTTAAGGCCACTACGTGTGGTTACAATGCGAAGCTGTCCGCTAGCCTTCCTTTCTTTCTTTGCTTCCCTCCCGCCCCCTCTTTTGTTGCACGTACCAGGGGTAACATGATCATTAATTTCCAAGGCGGACCCCAGTCTGTGTGGAGCCGAGCGGCCCTGTCAGTTTGTCGGGTGAAACAGCAGTTGTATCCATCCATTCAACACACACACACACACACACACACACACACACACACACAGAGAGAGAGAGAGAGGAGAGAGAGAGAGAGAGAGGAGAGAGAGAGAGAGAGAGAGAGAGAGAGAGAGAGAGAGAGAGAGAGAGACAGACAGACAGACAGACAGACAGACAGACAGACAGACAGAACAGACAGACTGAAACACAGCAGTCTTGGCCACTGTGTTGCCATCATACATGGCCAAGAGGGCCACCCCCACCGCCGCCATCACCGTGCTTGGCCTCCAGTAACATAACATAGCATGGCCACCTTGTCACAAGACAGTTTGCGTAAACGCCCTTCCTGTTTGTAGATCAGACCTGTGTATACCGCCTCAAATCCCCCTTAAAACCTTAGTTTGGCCTTGCTCACCTTGCTTACCTTCTGCCTGCTGATTTTCGTTCCTTGGGTGGGTTAGGAGAGAAAAAAAAAAGAACTGGGAGAGGGGGGGGATAAGGGTCAAATGGGGGTGGGATTTGAAAAAGTGGAGATGGGGAAGAGAGAGAGAGAGAGAGAGAGAGAGAGAGAGGAGAGAGAGAGAGAGAGAGAGAGAGAGAGAGAGAGAGAGATGTTTAGCTACAAACTTTTAACAGAGAGAGACAGAGAGAGATGACTCAGTTTTTACTTAGCTGCCCTCTGTCTTAACTGCTTCAATGGAATGGGCCAAACAAACCTCACTGTGTTTGCAGTTAATCTGTGTCATCTTTGAAAGCGCCCAGTTATCGCTGAGGGATCCAGCCCTTCAACAAAATCGGCCAGAATGGCGCGCATCCGCATAGGAAATCAAGAAAACAGTTTTTAGCGGGGACAGGTTTAAAAACTTCTGGTTATACAAGAAATGCGATGAGATCTTTTGAGATCTTTCTTTTAGATATAGTAGATTGCTATGGTTTAATTGCCAGTCGAGGTCCCGTGGGGGAAAAATGAACAAGATAAAAACGAAAAGGTAACTTTTCCCTTCAGCTACTGTTTTGATTACTCTGGGTTTGTGTTTCTAACAGAACGTGAACGATGTCTTCTGTCGTTACTGGGGAAAGGCTGTAAGATCATGTGGCAGGATCAGTATTTACAGATGTCAAAGTTATCAGGCCTACACACTCTCAGTTTTTACTGTGAAAGAATTGTGTGGTCCTGTCTCGACTTTCCTGCCCACCAGCGCGCATTTGATAGTCTTTCATAGGTGCGTAATCGCCAGGTGTGAACAGCACCCGATGGAGACTGGTTATACATTGCTCCAGAAGCTCTCTCACTGTTTTAGTTTATTGCAGGCTCTCTGTCGCCTGTACTTGTATTGTAATTGCCCTTCAGGAGATGATTAAAGTGTTTTTGACTTGACCTGACTTGCAGTCTTGTTAATTAGATAAGCAGCGTGAAGGGGGAAGGGAGGAGGGATTTTAAGATAACAACATCAGATCTACATCCACACACACAAAAAAAGTTATTTCATTTTGTTTGGGCAAACAATTGTGGGCCAGTGATATACATTGTGCATAAGAGTCTCCACTCTCCGTATTCCTTACTTACGTATATAATTATAGGCTACTCCAATTTCAGTGTAAGTTATTCGGGAGAGCTATTTCATAGACACTTGACGTGCCTGCCTCAATTAGTTATTTTGCGATGCATGATTTATCGCTGAAGTTGACGGATCAGCCACTGTTTGTTGGTGTAGTGATCCGTGATTATTGCTAGTTTGGGTTTGTGACCCATGATTTATTGCCGACATTCACACATCAGCCCCATCGTCTGCTGCACAGCTCGGGGGGCCCCTTGCCTGTGAATGTCTCGTTTCACCGCAGAAGACGGGTCACTGACTGCCTTTCTATAACCAGTCAGCCCCTAGACTGAAAGCAGAACCTGTTCAGTGCAGGAGGGTATCGCATGGTGAAGGCGCGTGCGGAAAGCTATGAAAGACTGGAGGCCGAGTTATCTGATGCTGAAGAGCAAAACGCCATGACCGTACACTAGAGACAGGCGTGACTTCATGCCGAACTTGACGTGACTGCTTGGTGGTGTCTGCCTGTGTGGCTGTGTTTCTATAGCTCTGTGTTTGTTTATCCATGTAATGTTGAACCCTGTGTTTGTTTTTCTCGGTATATCTGTCTGGTTTCTGGTTTAGTGTTTGCCTATAGATGTCTGTAGCTCTGCCGTCCTGCTCTTGCTCAGTCTCACTCCCTCCCTTACGTCGTTTACCTGTGTGTGTGTGTGTGTGTGTGTGTGTGTGTGTGTGTGTGTGTGTGTGTGTGTGTGTGTGTGTGTGTGTGTGTGTGTGTGAGTGGTGTGGTGTGTGTGTGTGTGTGGTGTGTGTGTGTGTGTGTGTGTGTGTGAGAGAGAGAGAGAGAGAGAGAGAGAGAGAGAGAGAGGAGAGAGAGAGAGAGAGAGAGAGAGAGAGAGAGAGAGAGAGAGAGAGAGAGAGAGAATGAATGAATGAATGAATAATCTTTATTTTTCAAGGGTTACAGAGTAAGCATTACATACTTTTTTTCATCCGGCCCTTACCCTGATCAGGGAATAAAGCTAAGAAACCCCCTCCCTACCCCTACATACCAGCTTCACCACCAACAGCAGTTCAACCAATATTTTAAAAGAAGAAAACAGGATACATTCAACATTCAGAGAGAGAGAGAGAGAGAGAGAGAGAGGGGAGAGAGAGAGAGAGAGGAGAGAGAGAGAGAGAGAGTATTATATTATACTCCACACTATCATCATTAGGAAAAAAAATCAACTGCTAGACCTAATGAAAACAGTATTTACCACAAATCTAAATCGTATGAATTTGTATACTATAAAACTGATTAGGCTATTATATTTGTCTAACAGCAAGGGATGTCTGAGTTTAATTTTCTGTAGGCTACTGTACAAATTTGTCGTTATTGTTAAATTTTCTGTATGTACAAACCTGTGGTTATTGTAGTAAGATTTTTTGCATGTGCAAATCTGTGGTTATTGTTAATTTTCTGTATGTACAATCTGCGGTTATGTTAAATTTTCTGTATGTACAACTGTGGTTATTGTTAATTTTCTGTATGTACAATCTGCGGTTATTGTAGTAAGATTTTTGCATGTGCAAATCTGTGGTATTGTTAAATTTTCTGTATGTACAAATCTGCGGTTATTGTTAAATTTTCTGTATGTACAAACTGTGGTTATTGTTAAATTTTCTGTATGTACAAATCTGGGTTATTGTGTAGATTTTTTGCATGTGCAAATCTGTGGTTATTGTTAAATTTTCTGTATGTACAAATCTGCGGTTATTGTTAAATTTTCTGTATGTACAAACCTGTGGTTATTGTTAAATTTTCTGTATGTGCAAATCTGTGGTTATTGTTAAATTTTCTGTATGTACAAACCTGTGGTTATTGTTAAATTTTCTGTATGTACAAACCTGTGGTTATTGTTAAATTTTCTGTATGTACAAATCTGTGGTTATTGTAGTAAGATTTTTTGCATGTGCAAATCTGTGGTTATTGTTAAATTTTCTGTAAGTATAAATCTGCGGTTATTGTTAATTTTTCTGTATGTACAAACCTGTGGTCATTGTCGTTAAATTTTCTGCAGGCTACCGTTTAACTCCACGCATGCAGTAGAACTGTAGCTCTTACAATATCAAAACATAGGTTTAATGGGAGTTGGGTGGGGGTGGGGGTCGGGGCGTTGTATAGATGGGGGTGGAGGAGTTGGGTGGAGTGGGGGTGTGGGTGTGTTGCATGGATGGGGGTGGAGCAGGGGAGAGATCTGTTCCCAACGAGTTCAGTAATCTCTGCCTGTGTTTGCTGGATCAACGTAGGAATGCTAGCATTATGAAATAGATCGTGTGTGTGTGTGTGTGTGTGTGTGTGTGTGTGTGTGTGTGTGTGTGTGTGTGGTGTGTGTGCGCGCGCGCGCTCGCGCGTGCGTCTGTGTGTGTGAATGTGTGTGTGTGTGCGCGCGCGCGCGTGCGTGCGTGCGTGCGTGTGAATATGCGTTGTGTGTGTGTGTGTGTGCGCGCTCGCGTTTACTATAGTGCTAATCATATCGATGGGGGCACACGATTTCTCGGTGACATTTACTGTCACTTGAAAACGGCCCAGAAAGATCGAATTTTTTTTCGTGTCATTTTTGTGTATGATGTTGCGAATTTCGATTAACCCAAGTCACGGTTAGACAATGAAAATCCCGAAGTCGGAATGCAGCTCATAGTCTATCCATAGGACTTCAGGAGTGGAGACAGTGCCAGTATACATTCCAGGGGGTGGAGGTTGGGGTGGGGGTGGGGTGGATGGGGCTGGGACTGGCGTCTTCAGTTACCTTTTGACCAGGAGTACTTACGACACTTGTGGCGTTTAATGGATTCCTTGTCGTTAACTGGATTAAGTTGTTCAACAGTGTGAACCTGGTCAAAAAAGTAACTGGAAATTATTTTAAAGCTGCTCAGCACATCGTTTTCTGTCAACGAACATGACCCAAAATAATGGTAGAAAAACAGGTACAAATCAGATCGATGCTGTGATGACAAGTACCATCTAACTTTTCCAGAAAAATCAGTTTTAAAAAGAAAAACCAATTTGCACTCTTACAAAGACAATAGGAATTGTCACATTTCAATGAGGAATACATTGTCTAGCGATTGCAATGTGTGTATTGGCAGCCCACCTAGTGAAGGAAAAGAAACCAGTTTCCTTTGGAAGTTTCCAGAGGAGCGTTATTTCCATCGGACCTGTCCACTAACACAATATCTACTTTACGACACAGCAGACATTTTGACAAGTAGGCTGTTACGCAGAATAGAAATTTTGCGAAGAACATGCTTGTCCTCTGCTTGATGTCTTTCCTCTCCTCCCCTTTCCCTTCTATTCTCCCTGCCTCGGTGCTAGCAGGAGGGTTTCTGCATGGCCAGAGGATCTGATAACATGTGACTTTACAAATTTAGCTCGTGGGTATCTTTGGATCTGTGTAGCATGAAGCAGAAACAGATAGGAATCAAGACATAGACATTTTTAGGGTTTTTTTTTAATGGCAAAAAAAAGAAAAGAAAAGAAGCTGAAGTCTAAGTGGTGGTTTTTGTTAACACATATACATCTGCATGTGCATACACAAATGGGCATTTTCTTTTTTTGTGCGCGTGTACACGCACGCGCACACACACACACACACACACACACTAAGAGAGTGAGACACACACAGAGACACACACACACGCACACGCACGCACCACACACACAAAACACACACACACACACACACACACACACACACACACACACACACACACACACAAGATCTATCCCTATATCTGAGAACCTTGGGGTACTCCCCAGTCAGTCAGTCAGTCAACGTTGAATGGTCTTATCTTTGTCCTTCAGAAAGTACAGTTTGTTCTTTCACTTAGCCAGCTAGCTTTGATTCTACTCCACAATGTTTTCTTTGATGCCCTACCGTAGCCTTGGACTGTATGATTGAAGAGAGAGAGAGAGAGAGAGAGAGAGAGAGAGAGAGAGAGAGAGAGAGAGAGAGAGAGAGAGGAGAGAGAGAGAGAGAGAGAGAGGGCAAGGCAAGGCAAGGCAAGGCAAGCAAGGCAAGGCAAGGCAAGGCTTTTTTTAATATTCGAGGATAATGGATAAGCACTCGTGTGCTTTTTTTTTTACATCCAGTCCCCGTCCTTATCAGGGGTAAGATCAAGATAAAAAACCTCCTTAAAATAGCTATTTATTTATTTATTTATTTATTTATTCTTTTATATCGAGGATAACAGAATAAGCAATCATGTGCTTTTTTTCATCCGGTCCCCGTGTGTATGCAGTTTTGTAAATATTGTCATCTGTTCCCACCGGCACCCGATGGCCTACTCTTACGAAAAGCGGAACAGGATTTAACGTGTGCGCAAGATGTTCTGCGTGCGTTCGCACACGGGGCCTCGGTTTAAAGTCTCATCCGAAGGACTTTTGGGGAGAGTGGAGTCAGTACCGATGTTAACTCCAGGAGAAAAATCTCCTCGACCGGACTCGAACCCGGGTCGTCAAATTGCCAGCGCAATATTCTGACCACTAGGCTATCCGTCCCCCCTTAGAGAGAGAGAGAGAGAGAGAGAGAGGAGAGAGAGAGAGAGAGAGAGAGAGAGAGAGAGAGAGAGAGAGAGAGAGAGAGATTAAAAAAAAAATCTCGCCACGAGAACCCACTGCCTGAACAAAACCATAACGAGGGCGTGTATACATATGCCTACGTCTGTGATGTGGTAGGTAGGCAAAGTCACCCAGTGATAATTGGTTACACAAGGAGTCCCATTTGTAGATAAAGTGCTTTCTTAGAGTGTAGACTTTTTTTTTTGAGCCACTGTCGAGATGCTACAGATAGTAGCATGTTACGTAACTTTACACCAGATACTTCGTAACTTTACACCAGATGTTACATCACTTTACACCAGATGTTACAAAATATTCTTGTAAAATGGACAGGTTCAACGGAAAAAGTAACAGCTCCCTGGGTCTGGAAACTTCCTGTGGAAACTTTACCTTCTCCTTTCCTTCACCAGGTGGGCTGTCAATGCACAGACTGCAAATCGCGAGACAAATTCCAAATCTGACAATTCCTATTGTCCTTGTGAGCGTGAGAATTAAGTAAAACAACAGGTTTTCCCAGAGAAAGTTAGGGACTACTTTTGCTGTCCCAACTGAGATTTTAATCCTTGTAATATCTTTATATCGCCATTAATCTGGGTTAGTGGCCCAGGCCAAAAGCTGTGTCAGTTATTGATGTCAGCTAAGTGCCAAGGCCTACATTAGAATGTTGTTATGTTGTAAAATGTTGTGTTGAGATTGCCTTTGGCCATGACAAGCTTTAACATAACAACCTGCTTCTCCATCTAGGAGAAAAATCCTCTGAAGTCGTAGTATGGCTGCCTATATGGAGAGGTACTTGAAAGCAGTCATACCCACAAACTTCTCATCCGGTGTACTTCCTATCTCACAGTGATTCCCAGGTGGAATGAGTGAGAAGAGTGCACATTCTGGATGACCCCCAGGGTGTTAAGCTGGGGAACGCACAACAACAACAACAACAACAACAACATTCTGGGTCATGTTTGAATGCTGATAGAAAACGGTGTGCATAATTTAAGTAGTTTCAAGAAAATTTCCAGTTAATGTTTGGACCAGGTTGGCGCAGTTGACGGCCCTACAATCCAGTCATCCACCAAAAAAACCATTTAAGGACACCACCATGTTTTTCCTCAAGTCCCTGTGAGTGGACCATGCCTTTTATCTTGATGTAGATGGTCACGCAGATAGTGGGGGCAGGAGGGATGGTGGGCCTTTTACCTGCCCAAGTAGCCGGGCGGGTTGCTACCCGGATTACGCGGCGCCGTTATCTCCTTCACCCTGCACTGAGGGCATGGTCAAGCCTGGTTGCCTAAGGGAGGGAGGGAGGGAGGGAGGGAGAGAGGAGAGGAGAGAGAGAGAGAGAGAGAGAGAGAGAGAGAGAGAGAGAGAGAGAGAGGAGAGAGAGAGAGAGAGAGAGAGAG
>CM060316.1:115080917-115108034 GCA_030674155.1 Stramonita haemastoma
TCTCCTGTTTTAATAGGGATTTCACTGCAGTCCTGGTGGTCTCCTGTTTTAATTGGGATTTCACTGCAGTCCTGGTGGTCTCCTGTTTTAATAGGGATTTCACTGCAGTTCTGGTGGTCTCCTGTTTTAATAGGGATTTCACTGCAGTTCTGGTGGTCTCCTGTTTTAATAGGGATTTCACTGCAGTCCTGGTGGTCTCCTGTTTTAATAGGGATTTCACTGCAGTTCTGGTGGTCTCCTGTTTTAATAGGGATTTCACTGCTGGCCTGGTGGTCTCCTGTTTTAATAGGGATTTCACTGCAGTCCTGGTGGTCTCCTGTTTTAATAGGGATTTCACTGCAGTTCTGGTGGTCTCCTGTTTTAATAGGGATTTCACTGCAGTTCTGGTGGTCTCCTGTTTTAATAGGGATTTCTCTGCTGGTCTGGTGGTCTCCTGTTTTAATAGGGATTTCACTGCTGGTCTGGTGGTCTCCTGTTTTAATAGGGATTTCTCTGCTGGTCTGGTGGTCTCCTGTTTTAATAGGGATTTCACTGCAGTCCTGGTGGTCTCCTGTTTTAATAGGGATTTCTCTGCTGGTCTGGTGGTCTCCTGTTTTAATAGGGATTTCTCTGCTGGTCTGGTGGTCTCCTGTTTTAATAGGGATTTCACTGCTGGTCTGGTGGTCTCCTGTTTTAATAGGGATTTCACTGCTGGCCTGGTGGTCTCCTGTTTTAATAGGGATTTCACTGCAGTCCTGGTGGTCTCCTGTTTTAATAGGGATTTCTCTGCTGGTCTGGTGGTCTCCTGTTTTAATAGGGATTTCACTGCAGTTCTGGTGGTCTCCTGTTTTAATAGGGATTTCACTGCAGTTCTGGTGGTCTCCTGTTTTAATAGGGATTTCTCTGCTGGTCTGGTGGTCTCCTGTTTTAATAGGGATTTCACTGCTGGTCTGGTGGTCTCCTGTTTTAATAGGGATTTCACTGCAGTTCTGGTGGTCTCCTGTTTTAATAGGGATTTCTCTGCTGGTCTGGTGGTCTCCTGTTTTAATAGGGATTTCACTGCTGGTCTGGTGGTCTCCTGTTTTAATAGGGATTTCACTGCTGGCCTGGTGGTCTCCTGTTTTAATAGGGATTTCACTGCAGTCCTGGTGGTCTCCTGTTTTAATAGGGATTTCTCTGCTGGTCTGGTGGTCTCCTGTTTTAATAGGGATTTCACTGCAGTTCTGGTGGTCTCCTGTTTTAATAGGGATTTCACTGCAGTTCTGGTGGTCTCCTGTTTTAATAGGGATTTCTCTGCTGGTCTGGTGGTCTCCTGTTTTAATAGGGATTTCACTGCTGGTCTGGTGGTCTCCTGTTTTAATAGGGATTTCTCTGCTGGTCTGGTGGTCTCCTGTTTTAATAGGGATTTCTCTGCTGTCCTGGTGGTCTCCTGTTTTAATAGGGATTTCTCTGCTGGTCTGGTGGTCTCCTGTTTTAATAGGGATTTCTCTGCTGGTCTGGTGGTCTCCTGTTTTAATAGGGATTTCACTGCAGTCCTGGTGGTCTCCTGTTTTAATAGGGATTTCACTGCAGTTCTGGTGGTCTCCTGTTTTAATAGGGATTTCTCTGCTGGTCTGGTGGTCTCCTGTTTTAATAGGGATTTCACTGCTGGTCTGGTGGTCTCCTGTTTTAATAGGGATTTCTCTGCTGGTCTGGTGGTCTCCTGTTTTAATAGGGATTTCACTGCAGTCCTGGTGGTCTCCTGTTTTAATAGGGATTTCTCTGCTGGTCTGGTGGTCTCCTGTTTTTAATAGGGATTTCTCTGCAGTTCTGGTGGTCTCCTGTTTTGATAGGGATTTCTCTGCTGGTCTGGTGGTCTCTTGTTTTGTTAAGGATTTATTTTACTGCTGTCCAGATAATTTTGTTTGGTAGGGATTTTGCTGCTGTCCTGATAATCTCTTGTTTGAATCTTGAATGCATCTGTTTTTGTATGAGTATGGATTTTGTAATTCCCTAGATCAGGTTATATGCAGACCTGCCAGTACCCCAGAAGATCAAGATCTGCATATATCACAGACATCATTGTCCATATCAGCATTGAGACAGTGACAGAAACACAAGTATGCAGGGCATGTGCTTTTATGATGCTGTCATCAGATGGCGTTGGTGTGAATGAAAAGAAAGAAATCAGACATTATTTCTATTTATTTTGTTTGTCTATTTTTTTTATTTTGAGGATAATGGAATAAGCGTTAGTGTGCTGTTTTACATCCAGTCTCCATGTGCATGTTTTATTAAAAAAAAATCATTTCTCTGTGTGTGTGTGTGTGTGTGGGGGGGGTATGTGTGCGTGCATGTGTGTAACATTTCACCAAAACCAGATGGTTCAAGATTCAATTTTTTTTCTCAGAAAAATAAATTGGCAAAGGTAAGCTGAAACTGTGTGTAACTTCGGTTTGTTTGTTTCATTAAAGAAAAGAAAAACCAATACAGCTTGATTTTCATTGCATGAAATTTTGATTTTGTTGAATTTAGCATTGATATACTATTTGGTTTAATTTCTATTCATTTTATTTTGTTTGTGTTCACTTTGCTTCACTTCAGTGTTTTCACTTCATTCTGTGCGCATGACTTTGTTTTCCTTTGCTTTATTGCATTTCATTTATTTCATTCATTTCTTCTCTGAAGTCGGAGTATGGCTGTATATATGGCAAGGTACTTACTCATACATGCAAACTTCTCATTTAGTGTGTAATTTCAATCTCACAGTGATTCCCAGGTGGGATGAGTGAGTCAGAGTGCACATTCTGGGTGACCCCCAGAGTGTTAAGCTGGGGAATGTACAACAATAACAACAGCAACAACATCAACAGCAGAAAAAACAACAGCAGCAGCAGCAGCAACAACAAGAACAACAACAATAATAACAATAACAACAACACTAGCAGCAGCAGCACCACCACCACCAGCACCAGCACCACCAGCACCACCAGCACCACCACCACCAGCACCAGCACCACCACCAAAAACAGTGGCATTCATTTCATCACTTTGTATGTTTCATGTGTGGATCAGGGTGGAGGAAGCTGGGGAAAAAGTGCTACAAAGTGTTCTTCCATTTCTTGTCCTGGGATGATGCAAGTAAAGTCTGCAAAAGGTAACACTTACACTTGTAGAATTTTAAAAAAAAGTGTCTGTCTGTCTGTCTGTCTGTCTGTCTGTCTGTCTGTCTGTCTGTCTGTCTGTCTGTCTGTCTGTCTCTGTCTGTCTGTCTGTATGTCGGTCTGTCTATCTATCTATCTATCTATCTATCTATCTATCTATCTATCTATCTATCTATCTATCTATCTATCTATCTATCTGTCTATCTATCTATCTATCTATCTATCTATCTACCTATCTATCTATCTATCTATCTGTCTATATAGCTATATGTCTATTTATCTGTCTGTCTGTCTGTCTGTCTATCTATTTACATAGTGCATGTTTTATTTTATTGAGATCAAATGTAAGTTTAGTTTTCATGCCACTTGGTGAAGATCTATTGTGCATTTTGATGACATTTTCATCATTGATGTGGATGATTTATTGTAGTAAGATTAATTGCGTTTTTATGTCGCCTTGCATAAATGCAGTATGCATTTTATCAAGTCAGTTCTTTATGTGGCATAGCACACACACACACACACACACACACACACACACACACACACACACACACACACACACACACACACACACACACACACACACTCACAAACAACTACCCCCCACCCCCTCACCCAATTTCTTCCAAGCCGAAGATAGTAAAGCGGTAAACATTTACGTCAGTTATCGTTCAGCTCCCAGCAGGCAGTAAAGCTGTTGACATCAGGGAACTCACTGCCTCACCACACACACACACACACGCACACACACACGCACGCACGCACGCACGCACGCACGCACGCACCCACACACACATCACACACACAACACACACACACACACACACACACACACACACACACACACAACACACACACCACACACACACACACACACAACACACACACACACACACACACACACCACACACACACACACACACACACACACACACACACACACACCACACACCACCACACACACACACACACACACACACACACCACACACACACACAACACACACACACAACACACACACACCCACACACACACACTGAGAGATCAGGGTGGAGCCTCTGAACAGAACTTGCATGAGATAGATGGCAGGAGTGGTTAGATGGGAGAGATGGGTTATGGTGGGAGAGATGTGATGTACTGATGAAAAAGGGAGCTGTAGAGTTACCCAGTCTGTCCTCTCCTACCACTGAAGTCAGTGATATCACGTTTGTTTATAGTGTTGCTTTTTGGGGGGTTGAATTCTGATCACAGGTTTTGATTTCTTTAAGAGAAGTATGTAAATATTGAGGATTATCACTTTTTCTAAATTGATTACCTGCAGCTACTTTACCTCCCATCCTCGTTTGTCCTAAAGCCCAACTACACAGAACTACGAATGGATCAATGTCAGTCGGGAGGTAGTTCCTTTGATATCGAACATTTATCATATTTATTAAAAACTAAAAGTATAGTTATATATATTTTTTAATTAACATAATATATATATATATATATATATATATATATATATATATATATATATATATATATATATATATATATATAAAAATTTTCTTTCACAGAAATTGAACACATTTAGAAATGAAGAAATCTCTTCTGATATGGACTGTCAGTACATTATATCTGGTAAAAAAAGAGTCTCTTTAGATTTGAATGGTACACCATTGAGGTTCAAGACTTTTCATAGTAACTAAAGACTATGGCCAATGAAAAATACATAATGTAACTAAAGACTATAACAAATCAGAAAATATATCTTTAGATGTGAATGGTACACCATAGAGGTTCAAGACTTTAAATAGTAACTATAGACTGTCCCCAATCAAAAAGCACATCTTTAGACATGAACGGTACACCATAATGGATCAAGACTTGAAGATAGTAACTATAGACTGTAACTGTAGGCTGCAGTCAGTCAAAAAAATCTGTCTTAAGACGTGAACAGAACACCATAGGGGATCAGAACTCTACCTGTGGCCAGTGATAAATGGGACAGGTGTGGGAAGGGAAGCTGTTGTTGCAGGGATCAGGTGTATCTTGATGTGAAGCAGGGTGCTCTAAGTAGGCAGAGCACAGGGAGGGCTGATGCATTGTTCCTGTTAGCACAGGCCCTGCCCTGCCCCGCAAGATTTATTATATTAACCACAGTGTAGCGCTTTTGTGTGTACATGCTGTTTTTTTTTGTTGTTGTTGTTAAAGGTGTGGTTGTTGATGAAATGTGTGTGTGTGTGTTGTGTGTGTGTGTGTGTGTGTGTGTGTGTGTGTGTGTGTGTGTGTGTGTGTGTGTTAGTGTGTGTGTGTGTTAGTGTGTGTGTGTGTGTGTGTGTGTGTGTGTGTGTGTGTGTGTGTGTGTGTGTGTGTGTGTGTGTGTGTGTTAGTGTTAATGTTAGTGTGTGTGTGTGTGTGTTAGTGTGTGTGTGTGTTTAGTGTTAGTGTTAGTGTGTGTGTGTGTGTGTGTGTGTGTGTGTGTGTGTGTGTGTGTGTGTGTGTGTGTGTGTGTGTGTGTGTTTGTGATTGGGTGAATATATGGCTGTGTATTGTTTGTAAAGATTATGAGTTTGCGAGTGCCTAAATATTGTATTTGATTTTATAATTAAGTGGTTTTCACAGTTGTGGCTTTAGACTAATGACAAAACCACCACCCCCACCCTGAACCCCACCCAGAACCCCCCAAAAAAACAACAACAACAACAACCCACAACAAAGCACAAACCAAACCAAACAAACCAACAACAAAAACAACAAACAAAAAACAAAAACAAGAAAACCCACTCCCAAAAATACCTTGCTTATATGTGTGTGTGTGCATGCATGCGTGCGTGCGTGCATGCATGTGTGCGTGTGTGCGTGCAAGTGTGTGTTTAAAAGAGAGATGGAGAGAGAGAGAGACGGAGAGAAGAGGAGAGAGAGAGAGAGAGAGAGAGAGAGAGAGAGAGAGAGAGAGAGGAGAGAGAGAGAGTTTCCTAACTGATAAACATCTAAAACAAATGTTGCCAGCAAGTAACACCTATGTTTTCTTTTTCTTTTTGTCCTGCTAGTCTGAGACATAACATCTGTACCATGATAGTGCTCTTGGAAGACTTAAGGAGAGAAACACATGCGGTGTATACATAATCACTCTGTATATGTACACTCTGTACATGTATGCATGCACACACACACACACACACACACACACACACACACACACACACACACACACACACACACACACACACACACACACACACACACATGGACGAGATAGCCTTCTGGTCAGAGTGATGCACTTGTGATCTGCTGACCTGGGTTCGAATCTTGTTTAAGAGGATTTTTCCTCTGGAGCTAACATCAGTGCCAACTCCACTCCCCCAAAAAGTCCTTCTGACAAGACTGTAAACCGAGGTCCTGTGTGTGTGTGTGTGTGTGTGTGTGTGTGTGTGTGTGTGTGTGTGTGTGTGTGTGTGTGGTGTGTGTGTGTGTGCGCGTACACTGTGTCTTTTTTTACTGTGTGTTCTTTGTTTTTCACTGTGTGTGGTGTGTGTTTTTCACTGTTGAATTTTTCACTGTGTGTGATTTTCACTGTGTGTGTGTGCAGTGTGATTTTCACTGTGTGTGTGTGCAGTGTGATTTTCACTGTGTGTGTTTTTCACTGTGTGTGTGTGTGTGTGTGTGTGTGTGTGTGTGTGTCAGTATGTGTTGTTTTTTTAAATTTATTTATTTATTCTTTTATATCGAGGATAACAGAATAAGCAATCATGTGCTTTTTTTCATCCGGTCCCCGTGTGTATGCAGTTTTTGTAAATATTGTCATCTGTTCCCACCGGCACACGATGGCCTACTCTTACGAAAAGCGGAACAGGATTTAACGTGTGCGCAAGATGTTCTGCGTGCGTTCTCACACGGGGCCTCGGTTTCAAGTCTCATCCGAAGGACTTTTGGGGAGAGTGGAGTCAGCACTGACTCTGTGTGTGTGTGTGTGTGTGTGTGTGTGTGTGTGTGTGTGTGTGTGTGTGTGTGTGTGTGTGTTTCACTGTGTGTGTGTTTTTCACTGTGTATGTTTACTGTGTGTGTGTTTTCACTGTGTGTTTATTTTCAATGTGTGTTGTATTTTTTCAGTGAGGGAGGAGGGCTGGTGGAGGTGGATGGATTCAACCAGAACCAAGAGGTGGGCCGGGTGGTGGAGGAGGAGGTGGTGTCTCACCACCAGTCACAGCAACCACACACCACCCCCACCCCCACTGCCACAGGCTCTGCCACTACTGCCAGTGCTGAACCTCACAGCATCTGGATAGGTGAGAGAGAGAGAGAGAGAGAGAGAGAGAGAGAGAGAGAGAGAGAGAGAGAGAGAGAGAGAGAGAGAGACAGAGAGACAGAGAGAGACAGAGAGAGAGAACCCGAACCCGAACCCGAACCCGAACCCGAAAGGTTTATTCATGAAAAAAGGCCATTGGCCCATACATGAAGGGGGTTGCCAAATAACGATAACGATAATTGCTTTAAGCTGACACACGACGCTACTCCAAGCCATGGAAACCACAACATTGATTAGTAATGTACATCGAGACACAAACTCTTTACTGTCCAGATATGTTACGGCATTCCGAGCCTTTCTTTCGTCCAGTCTTTGTCACACACACACCCTTAGGTCTAGGCTAGGCCTAGCCAAGAGACTGCTGTAATAGTTCTCTAAGTGTTGCTAAGTCCCTTGAAGCACACGATAGGGTCTCCGTGTGTAGTGTGTTCTGGATACGCTTCCCATTCCGCAAACTGGCGAGTTTGACACGTTCCTCTTTTAGCATTTTTTCTCTTGCTGTTTGACAAACCAGTACACACATACTGGCTCAGTGTCTGGTTGGCATGCGCACTGGATCACAATGTCGTCTGACTCACACGTCACAATATCTTCACCGTCTGAATGATGTAGCACGGATTTTCTAAAGTGTGTATTTCTTTGTCTGTCTCTTAGCCTTCTCTGTACGGATCTATCAGTTAGAGTAGCCACGTACTGTTTGACATTTCTTGTGTCGAATGCACCAACAATATTATCATCGTTCACCTCAGGCTGCAAAACACACATATCAGCACAGTCACTACAATCAGACATACAGGGAGGTTCTAAATCAACCGATGATGGCAACTTAACTGATGTTTTTGTGTTGATGTCCTGTGTGTGTGTTGTTGGTATGTCTATTCCATGTGTATCTACACATGCTGTATTCCCCTGTTCTACTCCACTGTCAGGCAGACTCGAGGCACTGAGGACACAGTCACTTTCACACACAACACTTGCCTGCTTCTCTTTATGCTTTCGAGAGCGCTCAACATCTCGTCGTCTTTGAGAAAACGATTTTTTCCTGTAGTACTGTGCTTGTGTGCTGCGATTCACTGTTGGATCCGCCATGTTGGTTGACACTGTTGTGTCCACTGGTTTCAGTCGCAAGACAAAAACCACGCTGTCCCCTTCTCCTGCCACTTTCCAGCTGGAAACTGCATTGTCGGTCAGCAGGGCGCCTAAGGTCCTCTCCACAGCCGCTGGAAGTCCAGTAACTGGCATTTTTGACTGAATTTCTAGATTTACTGCTGCTCACAGAAAATGTACGCCCTGTCCGCTTCACTTCTCGTGACCGCCCCCCGACAGAGAGAGAGAGAGAGAGAGAGAGAGAGAGAGAGAGAGAGAGAGAGAGAGAGAGAGAGAGAGAGAGAGAGAGCAAGCCGGAAAAAACAAAACAAGCAAGAACAAGAAGGAAGGAAGGAAGAAAAGAAGCAAATGAATAAGGAAGGAAAGAAAGAGAGAAGTGAGCAGACAGACAGCCTGCCAGATAACCAGTCACTCAGCAAATAGTCCTACCAATCACTTAGAATCTGTGAAAAAAAACAAAAACAAAATCAGCAGACTTACTCAGTGACATATTTTGATGCAAAGTAAAATGAGATGATTGCAAATGAGAGATAAAGAAGCAAGGATTGAAAAGGCACACTAAACACCAGAAAATACACACAGACACACAGACACACAGACACACAGACACACAGACACACAAACACACAGACACAGACACAGACACAGACACAGACACACACACACACACACACACACACACACACACACACACACACACACACACACACACACACACAGTGGAGTTAACATCAGTGCTGACTCCACTCTCCCCCAAAGTCCTTTGGATGAGACAATAAATGGAGGCCCCGTGTGTGAATGCATGGAGAACATCTTGCACACACATTAAGTCCTTCGGATGAGACTTTAAACTGAGGCCCCGTGTGCGAACGCATGCAGAACATCTTGCGCACACGTTAAATCCTGTTCCGCTTTTCGTAAGAGTAGGCCATCGTGTGCCGGTGGGAACAGATGACAATATTTACAAAACTGCATACACACGGGGACCAGATGAAAAAAAGCACATGATTGCTTATTCTGTTATCCTCGATATAAAAGACTAAATAAATAAAATAAAAAAATATCCTATTCTGCTTTTCGTAAGAGTAGGCCATTGTGTGCCGGTAGGAACAGATGACATTTACAAAACTGCATACACACGGGGATTGGATGTAAAAAAGCACAAGAGTGCTTAGTACATTATCCTTGATATAAAAGAAAATATCAAATCCTAGATATAAAAGAATAAATCAAATCAAATCAAATCAAATCAAATCTCTCTGTCTCTGTCTCTCTGTCTCTGTCTCTCTGTCTCTCTCTCTGTGTCTCAACACACACACACAACACACACACACACACACACACACACACACACACACACACACACACACACACACACACACACACACACACACACACACACTCACATATAGACAGTGTGGGGCATCTATGAAAAATGGGCTGATAAGGAATCAGTATGTACAGATTTGTTTTTCAAAACCCCAATATAAACAACATAATCCAGCCTTGTTATTTATAGCCCGGCCAACCACACAGGCCATATCGGGGCGGTCAACTCGTAAAATGTTAAATATCAGAATAAAATGGGTCATTAGAAATGCAAAACAGTTTAAAAAATATATAGTTTTAAAAAAATTTACAGTTTTGGCATCCCTGCAAATAAAGATAGAACGATAGAAATGGAATGGAATGCATCATGTTTTTTTGTGTGTTTTTTTCTTTTGCTTTTTTTGCATAAATTTTTTTTGTTTGTTCCCGAGCTAGATCTCCGAGGGTCACCAATGATGAGATTTTCCCATATTATGCAACTGTTTTTCACCCACCATGAAGGTAGCCACATTCAGACTTCGGGGATATTGGTGTGTGTGTGGTGTGTGTGTGTGTGTGTGTGTTTTGTGTGTGTGTGTGTGTTGTGGTGTGTTGGGGTGTGTGTTGGGGTGTGTGGTGTGTGTGTGTGTGTGTGTGTGTGTGTGTGTGTGTGTGTGTGTGTGTGTGTGTGTGTGTGTGGTGTGTGTGTGGTGTGTTGTGTGGTGGTGTGTGTTGGTGTGTGTGTGTGTGTGTGTGTGTGTGTGTGTGTTGTGTGTGTGTGTGTGTGTGTGTGTGTGTGTGTGTGTGTGTGTGTGTGTGTGTGTGGGGGGTGGTGTGTGTGTGTGTGTGTGTGTGTGTGTGTTTGGGGTGTGTGTGTGTGTGTGTGTGTGTGTTTGGGGTGTGTGTGTGTGTGTGTGTGTGTGTGTGTGTGTGTGTGTTGGGGTGTGTGTGTGTGTGTGTGTGTGTGTTGGGTGTGTGTGTGTGTGTGTGTGTGTGTGTGTGTTGTGTGTGTGTGTGTGTGTGTGTGTGTGTGTGTGTGTGGTGTGTGTGTGGGGGTGTGTGTGTGTTGTGTGTGTGTGTGTGTGTGTGTGTGTGTGTGTGTGTGTGTGTGTGTGTGTGTGTGTGGTGTGTGTGTGTGTGTGTGTGTGTGTGTGTGTGCAGGGCTGAAGAGGGACTGCAGAGGGGACTACAGCTGGACCAGTGGCCGGCCAGCCTTCAAGCAGCAGGGATTTTGGGACGTGGGCAACCCTCCTGCCCTCAGTAGTTGTGAGTGGTGTACAGCACAGCCTGTGACTGTTGTTGTTGTTGTCTGTTGTTGTCTGTTGTCGTTGTCTGTTGTAAGTATTATATAGCAGAACCTATGACTTGTTGTCTTTGCACTTTCTTTTAATTCTTCTTCTTCTTCTTCTTCTTCTTCGTCTTCTTCTTCTTCTTCTTCTTCTTCTTCTTGTCTGTGCAGTCTTTTCTCATGTTTTTTTTGTTTGTTTTGTTATTATTTACTTAATTGTTTGTTTGTTTGTTTTTATGTTCCTCAGAGTTACGAGGTTTATCAATGGTAAGATTTTGCATACGTCACTATTTTGCCCACCATGAAGGCTGAACTATTATTTTAAAAGTTGCTGTGTGTGTGTGTGTGTGTGTGTGTGTGTGTGTGTGTGTGTGTGTGTGTGTGTGTGTGTGTGTGTGTGCGCACACGCGCGCGCGTGCGTGCATGTTTATGTAACTTCCTAGATATAACTATAACTTCCTACATATATCTGTAACTTCCTACATATATCTGTAACTTCTCTATCTCTATCTCTATTCTGTTCTATCTCTCTATCTCTAACATCTCTCTCCCTATCTCTCTCACCAGGTAACAATGTACATGAGCAGTGCTGTGATATTACCCTGGGAGCGACATCGGCTCTGGGACCATTGCGGTGGCGGCTGGGGGCATGTGATAAGAAGCGCGTGTTTGTGTGCGAGACAAAGGCCTGCAATGAGCACCACTTCCGCTGTGCCGATGGCCGACAGTGTGTCAGCAAAAACAGCCTCTGTGACGGCGCCCTCGACTGCCAGGATGGCAGTGACGAGAGGCTGTGTAAGGAGGGTAAGTGTGTGTGGTGTGTTGGGGTTTTTGTTGGTGTTGTGTTGTGTGTGTGTGTGTGTGTGGGGGGGGGGAGGTGTGTGTGGTTGTGTGTGTGTGTGTGTGTGTGTGTGTGTGTGTGTGTGTGTGTGTGTGTGTGTGTGTGTGTGGTGTGAAATCAAAGTCAAAGTCAAAATTTTAATTCCAGATGGTACATTGAGTAAGCAGTGCAATTGCTTTTTTTCATCAAGCCATCCATCTAAGGGGAAAAAAAATCCCCCCCCCCCAAATCACACACATATATATATATATATGCATATTTGAAGGAAAAACCTTAAGAAGATATGTCGTACAAATGAAAAGATTAAAAATGAAATTGAAAAATATCCACACCAAAAGAAGAAACTACACACACACACACACACACACACACACACACAGACACACACACACACACACACATACACACACACAGATATATATATATATATATATATATATATATATATATATATATATATATATATATATATATATATATATATATATATATATAAAGGAAAAAATAATGAAAAGAATGCATAGTTTCCTTAAAAATCGTTTAACACACACACATACAAACCTATATCAATTCCCTCCTCCAAAACAAGTATGGTGCATACAAAGAAAAACAATACATAACAAAACAATGGATTTGAAGCAGAAAGTAAAACAATCACATTAATTTCCTTCCTTTTTCTCAGTCCTTCACTCCCAAGCACTTGTGCTTTTAGATTTACAACAAAAACATGTCAGCATTCCTTCAAATGAGTGCATTCAGGTACCAAAAAAACCCCAAACTAACTCGAGCACCAGCATCATCAATTATGTAATAAAAAAACTCAATCAATAAAATGTGTGTGTGTGTGGTGTGTGTGTGTGTGTGTGTGTGGTGTGGTGTGTGTGTGTATGTGTTGTGTGGGGGGCAGGATGTGTTTGTGTGTGGTGTGTGTGTGTGTGTGTTTGTGTGTGTGTGTGTGTGTGTGTGTGTGTGTGTGTGTGTGTGTGTGTGTGTTGTCTTGTGGTGTGTTGTGTATGTGGTGTGTTTGTGATGTGTTGTGTTGGGTGTGTTTGTGGTGTGTTGTGTTGTGTTTGTGGTGTGTTGTGTGTTGTGTGTTTGTGTTGTCTTGTGGTGTGTTGTGTTGTGTTTGTGGTGTGGTTGTGTGTGTTGTGTGTTTGTGTTGTCTTGTGGTGTGTTTGTGTGATGGTGTTGTCTTGTGGTGTGTTGTGTGATGGTGTTGTCTTGTGGTGTGGTGTGGTGTGTTTGTGGTGTGTTGTGTGTTTGTGTTGTCTTGTGGTGTGTTTGTGTGATGGTGTTGTCTTGTGGTGTGTTGTGTGATGGTGTTGTCTTGTGGTGTGTTGTGTGATGGTGTTGTCTTGTGGTGTGTTGTGTGTTTGTGTTGTCTTGTGGTGTGTTGTGTGATGGTGTTGTCTTGTGGTGTGGTGTGGTGTGTTTGTGGTGTGTTGTGTGTTTGTGTTGTCTTGTGGTGTGTTGTGTGTGTTGTGTTGTCTTGTGGTGTGTTGTGTGATGGTGTTGTCTTGTGGGTGTGTTGTGTGATGGTGTTGTCTTGTGGTGTGGTGTGGTGTGTTTGTGGTGTGTTGTGTGATGGTGTTGTCTTGTGGTGTGGTGTGGTGTGTTGTGGGTGTGTTGTGTGTTTGTGTTGTCTTGTGGTGTGTTGTGTGATGGTGTTGTCTTGTGGTGTGTTGTGTGATGGTGTTGTCTTGTGGTGTGTTGTGTGATGGTGTTGTCTTGTGGTGTGGTGTGGTGTGTTTGTGGTGTGTTGTGTGTTGTGTGTTTGTGTTGTCTTGTGGTGTGTTGTGTTGTGTTTGTGGTGTGTTGTGTGATGGTGTTGTCTTGTGGTGTGGTGTGGTGTGTGTGTGTGAATGTGTGTGTGTGTGTGTGGTCTGCCTCTTTTTCTTCCTCCTTGAACAGTCAGTGTCTTGTAGCATAATGATTAATAATAATCATCGTACAGGTAATGCGTGTGGAGGAAAGCTGTCAGGAGAGCGAGGAACATTCCATTCCCCCGGGTACCCCAGAAAGTACCCTACCAAGGCCACCTGTGTGTGGCAGCTGTACACCCCTGTTGAAAGCAGGGTGCAGCTGAAGGTGAGGTCTATGTCTGCCTCTGATGATGATGGTGATGATGGTGATGATGAGGATGATGAGGATGTAATGTGTGTGTGTGTGTACTTACATCACAGTGGTTATTAGAGCTTTTCTGAGGCCTGGTGGATATAAATCTAAACTTTTTTTTCTAATGACGCTTGGAAATTTTTTGTTTATTTATTTATTTTTTTATATCAAGGATAATGAAATAAACACTCATGTGCTTTAAAAATTTTTTTTTTTACATCCAGTCCTCATGTGTATGTGATTTTGTAAATTTTGTCATCTGTTCACATTGGCAAACAATGGTCTACTCTTTCAAAAAACGGAACAGATTTTAACATGTGCGCAATATCTTCACTAAATAGTACATGTTGTAGTGAATCAACATTTCACTGTATCGTTACATGTTTTAAAAGTTTTGCTTCTGCTTTTCTTTTTCAGTTTGAATCGTTTGATGTGGAGCGCAAGTATGACCGGGTGGAAGTGTATGATGGGAGTGAAAGAGAGGCGGGTGCTTTACTGGGTGGCTACAGCGGTACCTCTGTACCCGTTGTGCCTTTGGCCTCCAGCCATGTGGTGCTAGTCATCCTGACCACGGATGATTCCTTAGAGGCTGTGGGATTCAATGCCTCGTGGTCAGCAGGTTAGTATGTGTGTGTGTGTGTGTGTGTGTGGGGGGGGGTTGTTGTTGATCTGTGTGTGGGGGGGGGGGGGGGGGGAAGTTGTGTGTGTGTGGAATGTTGTGTGTGTGTGTGTGGGGGGGTAGGGGGGGGGTGATGGTGGTATTTGTGTGTGTGTGTGGGGGGAGTTGTTGTTGTGTGTGGAGAGGGGGGGAGGGGTGTGTGTGTGTGTGTGTGTGTGTGTGTGTGAGTGTTGTGTGGGGTGTGTGTGTGGGGGGGGGGGGGAGTGTTTGTGTGTGTGTGTGTGTGTGTGGGGAGTGTTGTGTGTGTGTGGGTGGTTGTGTCTTTTTCATTTGACAATCAAATTTTTACCTTTGATTTTATTTTTGCAACAAAATTCAAAATGTATAAATGGCTGAAAGCTTATCATTATATTTTTTGTACTGTGATTTATCAACCCTCTTGAGGCAGGGCGCTGACCTCATTTCACCCATTGGTGTCACTGAGGTCTGTGTTAGCTCCTGCACCCAATGACACTGACATGATCCTCCTGCTCCATTTACTCTGGTCTTCCCTGCTGACTTCATGGATTCTCATGCCACAGGGTGTGGTGATGTTGCTGATGAGAGAAGCTGGTGTTTCCAAAAAGAAGAGCATCACCAGCTCTGCTGGGAACAACAGTATTTGATACTTATCAGGAGCTGACTGATTGATTGGCATAGTG
Source organism: Stramonita haemastoma (assembly GCA_030674155.1). Taxonomy (NCBI): domain Eukaryota; kingdom Metazoa; phylum Mollusca; class Gastropoda; order Neogastropoda; family Muricidae; genus Stramonita; species Stramonita haemastoma. The sequence goes on from CM060316.1 coordinate 115,096,316, forward strand.
ATTTGCCTGATTGGTATGTTAATTTGTCTGATTGGCATATTGATTGGTCTGATTGGCATATTGATTTGCTTGATTGGCATGTTGATTTGCCTCGATGGCATATTGATTTGTCTCAATGGCATATTGATTTGTCTCCTAACTTATCCCTTGACTGACCAGCTAACTATGGATTTTTCCCCCCTGTGTGTGGTTGCAGTGGTGTTTGATGGACCGGCGGGGAAGTGTGGAGGGAAACTGGTTGCTCATCCATCTGTACAGTGGTTTACCTCCCCTCTCTTTCCCTCCCCTTACCCCCACAGTCTGGTCTGTGACTGGGTTATCTCCTCTTCCTCCGGCACCGACGTCGTCACCTTGCAGGTAATGACAACACTGGCACTGTTGCCTTATAGGTAATGAGTGAGTGATGTTGTCATTTTACAGGTAATAACAATGTCATTGATAGTTACCTTGTAATAATACCTGTGTGACCTTGTAGGTAAGGGCACTGTCACTGACATTTTTGTTTTGTAGGTAGTGATTCTGTCATCTTACAGATGAATGGCACTGACGTTATTGACATTGTTATCTTATAGGAAATGATAGCGATGAAACTGTATGTGCTGTCACTGAAATTCTTCCTTGATAGGTATTGACAAATTTTGTTGATACTTTCTGTGATATTTTGTTTTATTATCTCCATTGATGCAGTATAGGAGATCACTTTTTTTTTTTAAAAACAAGAAATAATGTACATTAATATGTGTAGTTTTAAAACAGCTTCAACTGTACAATAAAAAAAAGAAAGAAAATCTTTACTCTAGATTGTGATGTAGAGCTGTTAAAGTTTTCTTTCTTTTGTGTGTGTGTGTTTTTTTTTTGCTCTGTGTGTGTGTGTGTGTGTGTGTGTGTGTGTGTGCGCGTGTGTGTGCGTGCATGCGCATATTGATCAGATGTAAGCATGCGCATGTGAGTGTATGTGTAGGATTTTTTTTGGATATTGTATCAGCCCTGTTGAGGGCCTTGTGGCTGACCAAGCCATAAAAACATGCATGGAATGGGATCTGCATGGAATTCCCTTGAGTGTTTTTTTTAGTGACATACATATATAACTCTGTTTTTATCTGTGTGTCCAGTTCCAGGAGTTTGACGTTGAAGGCAGAGGGGACTGGGTGGAGGTGTACAACGGAGCAACAGACAGCGCCGCTCTGCTGGGCCGCTTCTCGGGGTCTGCGCTACCCGGGTGGTGGTGTCCTCCTCCTCCAGTCTGTTCCTTCGCTTCAGGGCTGACGCCACCCTCAGCTGCAAGGGGTTCAATGCAACCTTTTCCTCAGGTGAGAGCCAGGTGCCAGGTGTGTTTGAGACAGGTGGAAATGTAGTGTTGAAATGTAGTGTTTGTTGTTGTTGTTTTGTGTCCCCAGCTTAACACTCTGGGAGTCACCCAGAATGTGCTATTCCTGGAGCCAGAACTTGTCAGGAAGCTAGTAATGTTTGGCTGCTCTGTAATGAGGTCATCAGCAAGAAGAAGTCCTGCTCTGTCAATCAAATGGAATTATTCCTCCTCATTTGTTTGTTTTTCTTTGTATGGAGCATTCCCAGCCCAGCTTGGGTGTTGCCTAGAACATGCACTGTGTCTGTCTCCCTCATCATTCCCAGGAATCACTACGAGTCCCTAAGTACATACTGCATGAAAAGGCTGTGTATATGGCAGTTTTGCTGCCCTCACTATGCTGGCCCTAGAGAAGCTGAGGTCTCTGATGCCTCGCTCCCCTATGACCACATAGGTTATGGGACATCTGCCTACATATAGCAGTTTTGAGATAGATATATTATATACTATATAGGCAGATAAACTCAAACATCAGAAGGTTTCTGTCTCATTCACTTAAAAATAAAGGCGTTATGCTGGAAGCTTGCCTGAAATGAAAACAGTCTTCACATATGTCGAAACATGACGTCACACACGGCACCTTGCATCCTTTATGTAGTAACTGACAAAGGCTTTTAACACCAAGATCACTGCCACGGTTTCACACCTGAGTTGTGTGGATGTTGACAGGTTGTGAGGTGGACATAGCGTCAGGCTATGCCACAGTGGGCTCTCCGGTGTTGGGGTGGGGGATTACCCCGCCAGTGTTGTCTGCTCCTGGAGAATCTCAGACCCCTCCATCGAAAGCTCAGCCTGGTCTTCCATCCCTCCTTCGACACAGAGGCGGGTGTAGACATGGTTCAGGTCAGTGTGTGTGTGTGGAGATCATCAGAGCCATGGTTTTGTTGTTGGTGATGACAGGAATATGAAATCTTTGATGTCTCAAAAAGGATGAGAAATTCATGTGGGTTACAAGCAAGCATGGCTAAAAACAGTCAACATGTAAAGAAAATAGCGTAAATTGATATCATAGACACAGACTACCATTTCCACATCTTAAGAATTTTCATCTGCATATGGAAACATGCATAAAAAAACAGAAAAAATAACATGCAATCATAGGCTTATGATGGTGGCAGTTGTTATGGCTGCTCTGTCAATTATGGTTGTATCTTTATTTTTTTTTTTAGTTATTTACTTTTTTTTTATATGGAGGGTAATGGAATAAGCACTCATGTGCTTTTTTACATCCAGTCCCTGTGTGTATGCAGTTTTGTAAATTTTGTCATCTGTTCCCACCAGCACACAATGGCCTACTCTTTCGAAAAGCAGAACAGGATTTAAAGTGGTAGTGTGTGTGTGTGTGTGTGTGTTTGTGTGATGGTGGTCCTGGTTGTGGTGGTAGTGGTGATCATGGTGATGGGGAGAGTTATGATGATGGTGGTAGTGATGTTGATCATGTTGATGCTAGTTTTTAAAGATGGTATTAACTATGAAGTGATTTGCAGTCATGATCTTTTGATGGTTATGTGGATGGTGATGGGGCAGACAAATTTCATGTACAAACCTACTTTTCTGGTCAAATTTGATTTGTAGGTGTACAGTTGTTTTCCAGTTTCATTTACAAGTGTGCAGTTCTTGTCAAATTTGATATGAAGGTGTAATGTTTTTTCCAATTTCATTTACAAGTGTGCAATTCTTGTTAAATTTGAATTGTAGGTGTACAATTCTTGTCCAATTTCATTCAGTTGTCCAATTCTTGTCAAATTTGAGGTGAAGGTGTACACTTCTTGTCCAATTTCATTTACAAGCGTGCAATTCTTGTCAAATTTGATATGAACTGGTACTTTTTTTTTTTATCCAATTTCATTTACAAGTGTCCAGTTTTTGTCAACTTTGAGGTGAAGGTGTACAGGTCTTGTCCACTGTGATTGCAGGTGTACAACTCTAGTCAGGTGTCTGTGGCCAGTTTGGCAGGGGAGTTCTCTGGCCCCTCTGCCCCTGCCCCCCTACACTCCACTGCCGGCGCCTTCGTCCTCCGCTTCTCCACTGATGGCTCCGTACAACGGCCAGGGTGGTCCGCTTCTGTGTCTTTTGGTGAGAGTTTGGTTGTTGTTGTTGTGTAGTGTTGTGCTTTCTTTGTTGTTGTTTGTTTTGTGTTTTCATGTGATTGGTGTACACTGTCTTCTGTCTGTGATTGTCTTCTTTGTATGATTGTGTCATACATTGTTGTGTCATACATTGTCTTCTTTGTGTAATTGTCTTGTATTTTTGTGCCTGTGCTAACCTTTTTCTTTACCTCCTGTGAAAAATTTTGTGATTTTGTGTGTCTACTTTTTCATGTGCAGAATACTTACTTCTCTGTCTTTAGAATGGAAAATTTATTAATGATAGTTGATTGCTTGATGTAAACTTTTAAAAAATGGCTGGCACATTTATTGATTTTTTAATTTTTATACACAGATTGTGAGCCGCTACAATTGGCAGAGGGCCTAGAGGTGAGCACATCGGCGGTGACGTATGGCACGGTGGTCCACTTTCAGTGCAGAGCAGGCCACAGGCTGAGTGGTGCCAGCAGCTCTCTCTGTGACATGCGGGGCCACTGGAGTCCACACCTGCTGCCCACCTGCCACTGTGAGGCTACTAATGCAGTTTTTTGTTTGTTTGTTTGTGTTTTCTTGTTTGTGGAAAGTGTATGTACCCTTTGTCACAGTGTGTTGTATAGTGTGTATTGATACTGTACAGTGTTGAGGGAGAATGATGGTTGCAAAGATTGTTTGTTGTGATGGTGATGACACTGGTGATTTATAAACAAATAAATATTTAAACATTATATATCTATATCTATATATCTATCCACCCATGCATGTATGCATGCACGCACGCACTAACACTTCACACTTACACACACATTTATTTATATTATAAACAAAAGCAGTAAACCTTTGAAAGCCTTCTTTCAAATTATGTAAACAGAACAGTATTTCAAAGCAAATTTTCAAAGTCACAACATCAAGTATTAAGGAGAAAAACCCAACTCTTAGAAAACTCTTCGAAAACCATGCATACGTGTGATACACTTTCAGTGATGAAAACCCATCCATACACATGATATACTTTCAGTGATGAAAACTCATCCATACACACGATATACTTTCAGTGATGAAAATCCATCCATACACACGATATACTTTCAGTGATGAAAACTCATCCATACACATGATATACTTTCAGTGATGAAAACTCATCCATACACACGATATACTTTCAGTGATGAAAACTCATCCATACACACGATATACTTTCAGTGATGAAAACTCATCCATACACACGATATACTTTCAGTGATGAAAACTCATCCATACACACGATATACTTTCAGTGATGAAAACTCATCCATACACACGATATACTTTCAGTGATGAAAACTCATCCATACACACGATATACTTTCAGTGATGGAATGTGGCTCACCTTCCATTCCCAAGAACGGACACTTGGTCAGCTTGTCTGGGATGATGTTCGGACATGTGGCCACCTATCAGTGCAGCAAGGGCTACCACTTACAGGGGACAAACACCTCCTCCTGCCAGATGGAGGGATGGTCTCCCTTGCCAAAGTGTAGAGGTAAGTGAAAGTTGCGTTTTTGTTTGTGGAGAGGTAGGGTGTGTGGGTGGTGTGTGGGTGGGTGGTGTGTGTGTGTGTGTGTGTGGGGGGGGGGTGTGTGTGTTGTGTGTGTGTGTGTTAGTGTGTGTGTAAGGGTTAGTGTGTGTGTGTGTGTGTGAGTGTGTGTATCTGTGTATCTGTGAGTTTGTGTGTGTGTGTGCATGCGTGCGTGCGTGTGTGTGTGCACACGCGCATGTGAGTGAGTGTGGTATGTATGAATGTGTATGTGAATACATACAAATGCAACTGTATAGACATACATAAGTCCACTCAAGGACATAGCCTCAATTTATCATAATCATGTCACCCAAATTGGAGAGCTTGTTAACTGACACAAGGATTAACAAAACCACAAAAACCTCAACTGACGCAAGGATAATAAAAACAACAACAACCACCAAACTGACACTATGCTTCCCGTTTCCCTCAGAAATCTACTGCCCCAAAGAGCCGCCCCCCCCTCACGGCAGTGCCATGGCAGAGGACAACACGTTTGGCGCGCAGCGAGAATTCTTCTGCAACAGCGGACACCAGCTGCTGGGGGCCAAGTTCTCCTACTGTACAGCTGAGGGAGAGTGGACCAGCCCTGTGCCTCAGTGCAGATGTAAGGGGGGAGAGGATAATGGGTGGTGGTGTGGTGGTGTGTGGTGTGGGGGATGGGGTGTGTTGGTGTGGTGTGGTGTGGGGGCCAAGTTCTCCTACTATACAACTAAAGGAGAATGGACCAGCCCTGTGCCTCGGTGCAGATGTAAGGGGGTAGAGAAGGATGGGGTGGTGTGGTGTGGAAACTGGACCAACCCTGTGCCTCAGTGCAGATGTAAGGGGGTAGAGGATGACGGGTGTGGTGGTGGGGTGTGGTGTGGTGTGGTGTGGTGTGGTAGTGTGGTGTGATAAAGGTGATTAATTTAACTAATCCAGTCATCCCACATGAAAACTGGCATTTCTCTTTAATATCTGTTGGTGAAGGGGTGAGAGAGCGTGCTGGTCAAAGCATACACCCTGTGATGTGCTGTGACGTGACGTGACGTGACGTGATGTGATGTGCTGTATTGTTTCAGTGCTGCAGTGTCCAGGTGTGGCAGGCATCATCCACGGTCAGGCAGACCCTGCAGGGCTGGTGCAGGTGGGGCAGCAGGTGCACATCACCTGTGAGTGGGGACACCAGCTGTCCGGCCACAGCCACCTCACCTGCCTGCCCTCCCTCGACTACGATCATCCCATTCCCTTCTGTACAGGTAACATGATTTTCCTACCTTGACACCTTTCACACTACCTTGATGGCTGTGTAGGTAGGTAGGGTGTAGGAATTTTGATCCAAGACACAGGAGTTAGAATCTGACTCATGTTGGCAGAGACTCTCTCATTGGAGCCAGCATTAGTGTAGGCTTCAGTTTTGTCACAGCTCTAACCACTACAGTAACACTATACCCCCCCCCCCCCCCCCAAAGAAAGTGTGATGATAATCAACTGATTGTCTTAGGATTCTGTGTTTAATATGTATTACATGAATTTGTTGTATAGTCACTGTCAGACATCAATGGATGGGGTGTGTTAATGTAATGATGGGGTGTGTTAATGTAATGATGTGGTGTGTTAATGTAATGATGGGGTGTGTTATTGTAATGATGGATATGATGGGGTGTGTTAATGTAATGACGGGGTGTGTTAATGTAATGACGGGGTGTGTTATTGTAATGATGGGGTGTGTTAATTTAAGGATGGGGTGTGTTAATGTAAGGATGCGGTGTGTTAATGTAAGGATGCGGTGTGTTAATGTAAGGATGCGGTGTGTTAATGTAACGACGGGGTGTGTTAATGTAACGACGGGGTGTGTTAATGTAACGACGGGGTGTGTTAATGTAACGACGGGGTGTGTTAATGTAACGACGGGGTGTGTTAATGTAACGACGGGGTGTGTTAATGTAACGACGGGGTGTGTTAATGTAACGACGGGGTGTGTTAATGTAACGACGGGGTGTGTTAATGCAACGACGGGGTGTGTTAATGTAACGACCGGGTGTGTTAATGTAATGACGGGTGTGTGTTAATGTAATGACGGGGTGTGTTAATGTAATGACGGGGTGTGTTAATGTAATGATGGGGTGTGTTAATGTAATTTGTTGTGTTTTCACTGTCAGATATCAATGAATGTGTGTTAACCAGTACAGTAACACTATTTCCCCCTCCCCCCCAAAAAAAAGAAAGTATGATAATAACCAGCATGATTGTCTTAGGATTCAGTGTGTTAATATGTATTACATTGATTTGTTGTGTTGTCACTGTCAGACATCAACGAGTGTGAGGTGGATGAGGTGTGTGGGGAGGCGGGGCACCAGCGATGTCAGAACCTGGAGGGCAGTTACCGCTGTGTGTGTGACCCCGGCTATCAGCACGCCACACCTGACCAACAGACTGTGTGTCGGGGTGAGGGGGAGAGAGAGAGAGAGAGAGAGAGACAGAGGGAGGGAGAGAGAGAGAGAGAGAGAATATGAATATGAATACGAAATGTTTATTCAGACTTAGGCCATGGGCCCTAACAGAGGGAGGGAGGGGGAGGGAGAGAGAGAGAGGGAGGGGGGGAGAGAGAGAGAGATTGATTTGATTTGATTTGATTTGATTTATTCTTTTATATCGAGGATAATGGGATAAGCACTCTTGTGCTTTTTTTCATCCAGTCTCCGTGTGTATGCAGTTTTGTAAATGTCATCTGTCCCCACCAGCACACAATGGCCTACTCTTACGAAAAGTGGAACAGGATTTAACGTGTGCGCAAGATGTTCTGTGTGCGTTCGCACACGGGGCCTCGGTTTAAAGTCTCATCCGAAGGACTTTTGGGGAGAATGGAGTCAGGACTGATGTTAACTCCAGGAGAAAAATCTCCTTGGCCGGACTCGAACTCGGGTTGTCAAATTGCCAGCGCAATGTTCTGACCACTTGGCTAGAGAGAGAGAGAGAGACAGAGAGAGAGAGAGAGGGAGAGAGAGAGAGAGAGAGAGAGACAGACAGACAGACAGACAGACAGATAGACGGACACACAGACACACAGACAGAGACAGACAGACAGACAGACAGACAGAGACAGACAGAGAGAGAGGGAGAGAGACAGATATGTATATATATATATATATAGAGAGAGAGAGAGAGAGAGAGAGAGAGAGAGAGAGAAGAGAGAGAGAGAGAGAGAGAGAGAGAGAGGAAAGGGAGGAAGGGAGAGAACACTGAACACTGAAATGATTTAATGTACATTGGCCATGGACCACAATACATTTCATGGGCTTGGGATGTAATAAAGTGTTCATTCATATAACTGGCAAAGCAAAATGCACAAAAGGTTTGATTCATAACTGATCAAAGAAGCAAAACACACGTTATTCTAAATCATGATTATGACAGTAAGCATAACCAAATCACAAAATTATGATGTTTCGGGAAAATTGTGGAAATCATGCACATCAATTACGTATCGAATCGTAACATTTTTTAATATACATCTTGAATTAGCATTGTCTTCCTTTTATTAATAGAATGAAAAATATATCTTGACAAACTATGCCTGTACTCATCATTTGTTGCTTTGAACAGATCGGGCAAAGGTACGTTGATAAACTCACTTAAGAACTTTTCTCTTAAGCCAGTGTATATGCAACATTCCCAAAGAAAGTGGGCTTCATTTTCAACTTTTGTTTTACAAAAAGGACACATTTTTTCTCCATCATTCTCACTATATCTATATACATTATTATTAAGGGGTAGAACATTAAATCTTGCTTGTGTGATTGCTACTCGAAAGCAGTATCAACAAAAGCAACATACAGTTTTTGACCTTTCTTGGACATACACTTCTGGACAATTGAATATAGATTGAAAATCTGGTCTACTGTAGAATATCTCTGAGGAAGGGAGAGAGAGAGACAGAGACAGAGAGACTTGGCAAAAGAAGCAGATGTTGCTTGTCCAAGACCTGATGACCGTTTTCTGTTTCTTTTTTTTGGTTGCAGACATCGACGAATGTGCCTCAGAAAATGGGGGCTGTAACCAACTGTGTAGAAATCTGCCTGGAAGTTACGAATGCTACTGTCGCCCTGGGTACTCACTGTACACCGGGAATATCATTGTCATCAATGGCGGTCAACTGGTGCCCAATAAATCCTGTATTGGTGAGTGAATGAGCGATGAGTCTCTGTTCATTTGTGTGAAAATTATGAATTTTTAAAAACAGATTCAGATCTCATTTGCTTCTGAAATTTTAGGTCAGTATGTGGTTAGTCATCTTGTTAAAGGTTATTTTGTAAAGTAATCTTAAATAAAAAATAAAAAAGGTAAAGGTGTCCCACAACCTGTGTGGTCGTAGGGGAGTGAGGCATCAGAGACCTCAGCTTCTCTAGGGGCCAGCAAATTGATGGTGGTACCCATCTCCTCTCCCTTGATGCTTTACCTTCCCTGACCCTAAAGAGGGCAGGTACCCATTTACAGCTGGGTGAACTGAGGGACCATATTGAAGCCAAGGCACGCAAACGGTCACCCATCCAATTGGTAACCACGCTCGATGCTGCTTAACCTTAGCTTGGGGAAAGCTGTTTCTCCTCTAGTGATGGGTCTGATATGGTTGATTGGAAGAAAATAAATGACCAAGTTGACACCTGAAGTGAAAACTGTTTGTTCAGTAAATGGATGCATCATATAACTCCTGTTTTCAATTTTCATTATTATCATCATCATCATTGCTGTTGCTGTTGTTGTTATCATTATTATCATTGAGTATTATCATTATATTCATCATCAAAACCACCATCATCATTTCCATTACCACTATTACTATCATCATCAACAACATCATCATCATCACCACCATCATTACCACCACCACCACCACCACCACCACCACCACCACCATCATCATCATCATCATCATCATCATCATCATCATCATCATCATCATCATCATCACCAATGTCATCACTATCATTGTCATCACCACCACCACCACCACCACCACGATCATCGTAATCATCACCACCACCACCACCACCACCACCACCACCACCCAAACCCTCACACCTCTCTGTGCTCAGCTCCCTGCAGGCCCCTGGTGGTTGGGGAGGGGACAGTGGCCTACACAGGACTCCCCCTGCATGACGGCAGCTACCTCCACCCCACACACGCCATCATTGTCTGCCCCACCGGGGACCTGCCCAACGGCCCTGGCCGACTCCAGTGCCTGGAGAAGGGGGGATGGTCTGCCACCGTCACTGCCTGTCATGGTCAGTTTGAAAAATTTATTTTTTCGTTTTTTTAATTTTTTTGTTTTGAAGATAGTGGAATATGCACCCGTGTCCTTTAAAAAATTTTTTTTTAAACATCCTGTGTGTATGCAGTTTTGTCAGTTTTGTCATCCGTTCCCACCGATACACAATGGCCCACTCTTCTCTACTGTACTTTGCTCCTACAGTGGTTAACTGGATTGACAAAACTCAATACACCTGGGGACTGGATGTAAAAAAAGGCAGATGAGTGCTTATTCCATTATCCTTGAAATAAAAGAAGAAAAAAAGAAGACTCTTCCAAAAAGCAGAATAGGTTTTAATATGTGCGCAAGATGTTCTTCGTGCGTTTTGAGGAGGGGCAGGATGGTCATCAGGCTGCTTTTTCTTTGGGAATGAAAGTTTGAGAAAAAGATGTAACATCGAGAGGGGAGGGGAGGGGAAAGTAGGGAGAGGAGGAATAAGAGAGAAGGAGAGCAAAAAGGGAGAAAGAGTGGGGAGAGGGAGAGGAAGGGGGAGAGAGAGAGAGAGAGAGAGAGAGAGAGAGAGAGAGAGAGAGAGAGAGAGAGAATATATGTTACTCCCAGTATTAAACAAGAGATCACAAAAATCAAAGGCATATGTAAGTAACCAAAACACACAAAAAACCTTTTATCAACTGCACCCCTCCCCATTTATACGTAGAAAAAAACAACATTTTTGACTATTATCTGTGTTCTGTGTATATCTCAGACTGTGTTGTCAGTGTGATGACCACCATTTTTTGTTTCTTTGACTATTTCATGTGTACATGTTGTGTGTGTGTGTGTGTGTGTGTGTGTGTGTGTGTGTATGTTGTGTGTGTGTGTGTGTGTGTGTGTGTGTGTGTGTGTGTGTGTGTGTGTGTTGTATGTGTGTGTGTGTGTGTGTGTGTGTGTGTGTGTGTGTGTGTGTGTGTGTGTGTGTGCATTCGAATTTGCTGAAAACATTTACTGTCATTGATTGCTTGTGTGTTGTATAGGTCGAATGCAAGCACTTGGATTTGTTTTTGCAAGATGTAGCACTATACAAATTCCATGTAGTATGTATTATTATTTTCATTATTATTATGTATTATTATTATTATTATTTCATCTCAGACTATGTGACCAATATGATGACCATTACTTGTTGCTTGTCCAGCGGCTGTGTGTCCTCTGCTGGACATGCCTGTGAACGGCCAGGTGAGGGTCAGTGGCCAGGTGTTGGGGAGCAACGCCACCTACACCTGTGAGGAGGGCTTCAGGCTGCGGGGACCAAAGCTTCGCTTCTGCCAGGTGCACACAGACCCGGGCACACTGACCCAGTCTCTGGTGTGGACCGGCCCCCAACCTGCCTGCCGAGGTATGGGTCCATGTTGTGTCAGCTTGTGTGTTATGGTAATGCAGCAATTCTCTCTCCTTGTGGGAGACTGAAATTTTACATAATT
>CM060316.1:115132163-115142163 GCA_030674155.1 Stramonita haemastoma
TGTAAATTTTGTCATCTGTTCACACCGGCATACTGTGGCCTACTCTTTTGAAAAGCTGAACAGGTTTGAACAAGTGTGCAAAATCTTCACAAAACAGTACATGTTGTTGTAAATGAACATTTCACTTTATTGTTGCATCTTTAAAAAAAAAATTACTTTTACTTTCTTTTTTTCAGTTTGAATCGTTTGATGTGGAGCGCAAGTATGACCGGGTGGAAGTGTATGATGGGAGTGAAAGAGAGGCGGGTGCTTTGCTGGGTGGCTACAGCGGTACCTCTGTACCCGTTGTGCCTTTGGCCTCCAGCCATGTTGTGCTAGTCATCCTGACCACTGATGATTCCTTAGAGGCTGTGGGATTCAACGCCTCGTGGTCAGCAGGTTAGTACCTCTGCGTGTGTGTGTGGGGTGGGGGGTGGGGGTGGGGTTGTTGTTGTGTGTGTGTGTGTGTGGGGGGGGGGGGGGGGGGTTGTTGTTGATCTGTGTGTGTGTGTGTGTGTGTGTGTGTGGGGGGGTTGTTGTTGTTGTTGTGGGTGTGGGTGTGTGTGTGTGTGTGTGGGGGGGGGGAGTGTTGTGTGTGTGTGTGGGGGAGTGTTGTATGTGTGTGTGGTGTGTTTGTGTGTGGGAGGGGGTGAGTAGTGTGTGTGTGTGTGTGTGGGGGGGGGGGGGGGGGTTGTTGTTGTGTTTGTGTGTGGGTGTGTGTGTGTGTGTGGGGGGAGTGTTGTGTGTGTTGGGGGGAGTGTTGTGTGTGTGTGTTGGGGGGAGTGTTGTGTGTGTGGGGGTGGGTGAATGGGGGGGTGTGTGTGGGGGGGGGGGGGAGGGGGCAGGGGGGGAGTGTTGTGTATGTGTGGGTGGTTGTGTCTTTTTAATTTGACAGTCAAATTTTTACCTTTGATTTTATTTTTGCAACAAAATTCAAAATGTATAAATGGCTGAAAGCTTATTATTGTATTTTTTGTACTCTGATTCATTAACCCTCTTGAGGCAGGGCTCCGACCTCATTTCACCCATTGGTGTCACTGAGGTCTGTGTTAGCTGCTGCAGCCAATGACACTTGACATGCTCCTCCTCCTCCATTTACTCTGGTCTTCCCTGCTGACTTCATGGATTCTCATGCCACAGGGTGTGGTGATGTTGCTGATGAGAGAAGCTGGTGTTTCCAAAAAGAAGAGCATCACCAGCTCTGCTGGGAACAACAGTATTTGATACTTATCAGTAGCTGACTGATTGATTGGCATAGTGATTTGCCTGATTGGTATGTTAATTTGTCTGATTGGCATATTGATTGGTCTGATTGGCATATTGATTTGCTTGATTGGCATGTTGATTTGCCTCGATGGCATATTGATTTGTCTCCTAACTTATCCCTCGACTGACCAGCTAACTATGGATTTTTTTCCCTGTGTGTGGTTGCAGTGGTGTTTGATGGACCGGCGGGGAAGTGTGGAGGGAAACTGGTTGCTCATCCTTCTGTACAGTGGTTTACCTCCCCTCTCTTTCCCTCCCCCTACCCCCACAGTCTGGTCTGTGACTGGGTTATCTCCTCTTCCTCTGGCACTGACGTCGTCACCTTACAGGTAATAACGGCAGTGACACTGCCGCTTCATAGGTAATGAGTGAGTGATGTTGTCCTTTTACAGGTAATGACAATGTCATTGATAGTGACTTTGTAATGATACCTGTGTAACCTTGTAGGTAAGGGCACTGTCACTGACATTTTTATTTTGTAGGTAGTGATTCTGTCATCTTACAGATGAATGGCGCTGACGTTATTGACATTGTCATCTTATAGGAAATGATAGCGATGAAACTGTATGTGCTGTCACTGAAATTCTTCCTTGATAGGTAATGACAAATTTTGTTGATACTTTCTGTGATATTTTGTTTTATTATCTCCATTGATGCAGTATAGGAGATCACTTATTTTTTTTTAAAACAAGAAATCATGTACATGAATATGTGTAGTTTTAAAAAAGCTATATCTGTACATTAAAAAAAGAAAAGAAAATCTTTACTGTAGATTGTGATGTAGCGCTGTTAAAGTTTTCTTTCTTTGTGTGTGTGTGTGTTTTTTTTTGCTCTGTGTGTGTGTGTGTGTGTGTGTGTGTGTGTGTGTGTGTGTGTGTGTGCGTGTGTGTGTGTGTGTGTGTGTGTGTGCGTGCATGCGCATATTGATAAGATGTAAGCATGCGCATGTGAGTGTATGTGTAGGATTTTTTTTTGATATTGTATAAGCCCTGTTGAGGGCCTTGTGGCTGACCAAGCCATAAGAACATACATGGAATGTGATCTGCACAAAATTCCCTGGAGCATCTGTTTAGTGACATACATATTAACACTGTCTGCACAAAATTCCCATGAGTGTTTTTTTTTTTAGTGACATACATATAATTATATAACTCTGTTTTTGTTTTTATCTGTGTGTCCAGTTCCAGGAGTTTGACGTTGAAGGCAGAGGGGACTGGGTGGAGGTGTACAACGGAGCAACAGACAGCGCCGCTCTGCTGGGCCGCTTCTCGGGGTCTGCCCTACCCCGGGTGGTGGTGTCCTCCTCCCCCAGTCTGTTCCTTCGCTTCAGGGCTGACTTTACCCTCAGCCGCAAGGGGTTCAATGCAACCTTTTCCTCAGGTGAGAGCCAGGTGCTAGGTGTGTTTGAGACTGGTGGAAATGTAGTGTTGAAATGTGGTGTTTATTGTTGTTGTTGTTGTGTGTTTCCCAGCTTAACAGTCTGGGAGTCACCCAGAATGTGCTATTCCTGGAGCCAGAACTTGTCAGGAAGCTAGTAATGTTTGGCTGCGATGTAATGAGGTCATCAGCAAGAATAAGTCCTGCTCTGACAATTGAACAGGGAATTATTCCTCCCCATTTTCTTTTCTCAGGTTTTCTTTGTATGGAGCATTCCCCAGCTTGGGTGTTGCCTAGAACATGCACTGTGTCTGTCTCCCTCATCACTCCCAGGAATCACTATGAGTCCCCAAGTACATACTGCATGAAAAGACTGTGTATATGGCAGTTTTGCCGCCCTCAATATACCGGCCCTAGAGAAGCTGAGGTCTCTGATGCCTCGCTCCCCTATGACCACATAGATTATGGGATACCTGCCTACGTATAGCAGTTTTGAGATAGATATATTATATACTATATAGGCAGATAAACTCGAAACATCAGAAGATGTCTCACTCCTTCAATAAAATAAAGTTGTTATGCTTGAAGCTTCCCTGAAAGGAAGACAATCCTCACATAACATGTCAAAACATGACATTAGCCTTGGCACTTTGCTTCCTTTATGTAGTAACTGACAAACACTTTTAACACCAAGATCACTGCCACAGTTTCAGACGTGAGCTGTGTGGATGTTGACAGGTTGTGAGGTGGACATAGCGTCAGGCTATGCCACAGTGGGCTCCCCTGGTGTTGGGGTGGGGGATTACCCCGCCAGTGTCGTCTGCTCCTGGAGAATCTCAGACCCCCTCCATCGAAAGCTCAGCCTGGTCTTCCATCCCTCCTTTGACACAGAGGCGGGTGTAGACATGGTTCAGGTCAGTGTGTGTGTGTGGAGATCATCAGAGTCATGGTTTTGTTGTTGGGGATGATAGGAATGCAAAATCTTTCATGTCTCAAAAAGGGTGAGACATTCATGTGGGTTACAAGCATACTTAGCTGAAAACAGTCAGCATGTAAAGAAAATACGTTGAATCGATATCACAGACACAGGCAACCATTTCCACATCTTAAAAATTTTCATTCACATATGGAAACATGCATAAAAAACCAGAAAAAATAACAAGCAATTGTGGGATTATGATGGCGGCAGTTGTAATGGCTGCTGTGTTAGTTATGGTGGTATTTTAAAATTTTATTTATTTATACACTCTTATATTTAGAGGATAATGGAATAGCACTCGTGTGTATTTTTACATTCAGTCCCCGTGTGTATGCAGTTTTTAAAGTTTTGTCATCTGTTCCCACCAGCACACAATGGCCTACACTTTCGGAAAGCAGAACAGGATTTAAAGTAGTAGTGTGTGTGTGTGTGTGTGCGTGTGCGTGTGATGGCGATGGTGATCAAGGTGATGGGGAGAGATGTAATGGTAGTAGGCACCCATCAGTCTCTGAAGACTATGGAGTTGCGCTCTAGTCTTTAGAGCACAAAGCCTGGGCAAGTATGTATGGAGGGCAAGCTGTTACCCATGCAGCAGACCCCTCCCTCTCCACGGCACTGGAATGATCCATTGGAAAGGCAGTGACCAATACGAATGGTTCCAGTACCGTTGCAGGAGCCACCAGAATGTTGCCATATACCTACAGCAAATGTAATGGTGTAATGGTGTTGGTTGTGTTTATGATGGTGATGGTAGTGTGATGTTGATAATGTTAATGCTAGTCGTTAAATATTGTATTAATTATAAAGTGATTTGCAGTCATGGTGTTTTGATGGTTATGTGGATGGTGGTGGAGCAGACAAATTTTATGTACAAACCTACAATTCTCGTCAAATTTGATTTGTTGGTGTAAAGTTGTTTTCCTATTTCATTTACAAGTGTGCAGTTCTAAGGTGTAATTTGTTTTCCAGTTTCATTTGCAAGTGTGCAGTTCTTGTCAAATTTGATATGAAGGTGTAATTTGTTTTCCAATTTCATTTACAAGTGTGCAATTCTTGTCAAATTTGATATGAAGGTGTAATTTGTTTTCCAATTTCATTTACAAGTGTGCAATTCTTGTTAAATTTGAGTTGAAGGTGTACAGTTTTTGTCCAATTTCATGTTCAAGTGTCCAATTCTTGTCAATTTTGATTTTAGGTGTGTAGTTCTTGTCCAATTTCATTTACAGGTGTGCAATTCTTGTCAAATTTGATTTTAGGTGGGTAGTTCTTGTCCAAATTCATTCACAAGTGCAATTTTGAGACGTAGGTGTACAGCTCTTGTCCACTGTGATTTCAGGTGTACAACTCTAGTCAGGTGTCTGGGGGCAGTTTGGCAGGGGAGTTCTCTGGCCCCTCTGCCCCTGCCCCCCTACACTCCACTGCAGGCACCTTCGTCCTCCGCTTCTCCACTGATGGCTCCGTACAGCGGCCAGGGTGGTCCGCTTCTGTGTCTTTTGGTGAGAGTTTGTTGTTGTGTAGTGTTGTGCTTTCTTTGTTGTTGTTTGTTTTGTTTTGTGTTTTTATGTGATTGGTGTAGTTTGTCTTTCTTATTGTGATTGTGTCATACATTGTGTCTTCTTTGTGTGGTTGTGTCATACATTGTGTCTTCTTTGTGTGATTGTGTCATACATTGTGTCTTCTTTGTGTGGTTGTGTCATACATTGTGTCTTCTTTGTGTGGTTGTGTCATACATTGTGTCTTCTTTGTGTGGTTGTGTCATACATTGTGTCTTCTTTGTGTGATTGTGTCCTACATTGTCTTCTTTGTGTAATTGTCTTGTATTTTTGTGCCTATGCTAACCTTTTTCTTTACCTCCTGTGAAAAATTTTGTGATTTTGTGTGTCTACTTTTTCATGTGCAGAATACTTTCTTCTCCGTCTTTAGAATGGAAAATTTATTAATGATAGTTGATTGCTTGATGTAAACTTTTAAAAAATGACTGGCACATTTATTGATTTTTAAAATTTTTATACACAGATTGTGAGCCGCTACAGTTGGCAGAGGGCCTAGAGGTGAGCACATCGGCGGTGACGTATGGCACGGTGGTCCACTTTCAGTGCAGAGCAGGTCACAGGCTGAGTGGTGCCAGTAGCTCTCTCTGTGACATGCGGGGACTCTGGAGTCCAGACACGCTGCCCACCTGCCACTGTGAGGCTACTAATGCAGTTTTTTGTTTGTTTGTTTGTGTTTTCTTGTTTGTGGAAAGTGTATGTACCCTTTGTCACAGTGTGTTGTATAGTGTGTATTGATACTGTACAGTGATGAGGGAGAATGATGGTTGCAAAGATTGTTTGTTGTGATGGTGATGACACTGGTGATTTATAAACAAATAAATATTTAAACATTATATATCTATATCTATATATCTATCCACCCATGCATGTACGCATGCACGCACGCACTAACACTTCACACTTACACACACATTTATTTATATTATAAACAAAAGCAGTAAACCTTTGAAAGCCTTCTTTCAAATTATGTAAACAGAACAGTATTTCAAAGCAAATTTTCAAAGTCACAACATCAAGTATTAAGGAGAAAAACCCAACTCTTAGAAAACTCTTCGAAAACCATGCATACGCGTGATACACTTTCAGTGATGAAAACCCATTCATACACACGATATACTTTCAGTGATGAAAACTCATCCATACACACGATATACTTTCAGTGATGAAAACTCATCCATACACACGATATACTTTCAGTGATGAAAACTCATCCATATGCATGATGTACTTTCAGTGATGAAAACTCATCCATACACACGATATACTTTCAGTGATGAAAACTCATCCATATGCATGATGTACTTTCAGTGATGAAAACTCATCCATACACACGATATACTTTCAGTGATGAAAACTCATCCATACACACGATATACTTTCAGTGATGAAAACTCATCCATATGCATGATGTACTTTCAGTGATGAAAACTCATCCATATGCATGATGTACTTTCAGTGATGGAATGTGGCTCACCTTCCATTCCCAAGAACGGCCACTTGGTCAGCATGTCTGGAATGATGTTCGGACATGTGGCCACCTATCAATGCAGCAAGGGCTACCACTTACAGGGGACAAACACCTCCTCTTGCCAGATGGAGGGATGGTCTCCCTTGCCAAAGTGTAGAGGTAAGTGAAAGTTGCGTTTTTGTTTGTAGAGAGGTAGGGAGGGGGTGTGTGTTTCTAAAATATTTTTTTTTTATATTCTTTTATATCGAGGATAATGGGATAAGCACTCTTGTGCTTTTTAAATCCAATCCCTGTGTGTATCTCACTCACTCAGTCCCATGTCCCAAAGGACGTAGGGGGGACATGAGAGAAGACGCAACGGAGATCTTTTTCCATGCTTCACGATCCTGTGTGGCTAGTAGGAGGCGTTGCAGGGGTTGGGCAGTCCAGTCTTTGATGTTGTCAACCCATGATTTCTTTTGGCGGCCTCTTCTTCTCTTGCCCTCGACTGTTCCTTGCAAGATGGTTTTTGCTAGGGTGTTGTGTCTTGTGGTGTGACCAAACCACATCAGCTTTCTCCTCTTTATGGTGGAGAGCAAAGGCTCTTGGGGGCCCACACGCTTTTTGATTTCTTCTTTCACATAGTTATTGGTCTTGTGTTCTTTGTATGATATTTTGAGGAGTCTTCTGTGGCACTTGTTCTCGAATGCTTGGATTCTTCTCTCTAACTCTGCTGTCAGAGTCCATGATTCACAGTCATATAGGAGGATAGATATCACGAGGGATTTGTAGAGGTGGTATTTGGTGCAGAAGCTGATGTTGTTGCTTCTGATGATCCTCTGGAGTCTGACTAGAGCAGATGTTGCTGTTGCAATGCGAGCTTTCACCTCATTGTTTGATGTGCCATCTTTTGTTAGGATGGAGCCTAAGTATTTGAATTGGCTCACCTCTTCCAATATTTCTCCATTCATCTTTATTTCCGTGCTGTCATTACTCGCGCTGTTGACCATGATCTTCGATTTCTCTGTACTGACCTCCATGCCGTATGCGCTCGCTCGATCTGTTAGACTGTCTGTGAGGATTTGCAGTTCTTGTTTGCTGCTGCCCATGAGGTCAATGTCATCTGCAAATCTGAGGTTGCAAAGGGGTCTTCCACCAATGGAGATGGAAGTGTGGTGGTTTTGCAGTGTCTCTGTCATGATGTTTTCGAGGAAGAGGTTGAAGAGTACAGGTGAGAGAAGGCAGCCCTGGCGGACTCCAACCGTGGTCTTGAAGAACTCGCCCACGTGATTGTTCATGAAAACTGCACTTCTTGCATTCTCGTACAGAGCCTTGATGACTTCAATTAGGCAGTTGTCAATGTTGAAGTGCCCGAGTACTTGCCAGAGGCCGTCATGCCATACCCTGTCAAAGGCCTTTTTGAAGTCTATAAAATTGTGGTACAAGTCTTTTTGGTGTTGGAGATGCTTCTCTATCAGAATTCTCAGGTTGAAAATTTGTTCCATTGTGCTGCGTTTTGGTCTAAAGCCCGCTTGTTCTTCTGCCAGGAGTTTTTCTGCTTGGTTTTTCAGTCTGTTGAGGACTACCTGCAGCATGATCTTGCTAGGATGGCTTATGAGACTGATGGTTCTGTAGTTCTGACATTGCTTGAGGTTTCCTTTCTTTGGCAGGGGTATTACAAGAGACTGTGTCCATTCTTTTGGCCATTCTTTGGTGTCGTGGATCTTCTGACAAAGATCTGTGAATCGCCTTGCTGTTTCATTCCCTCCATTTTTTATGAGTTCAGCTGGGATGTTATCGATTCCAGGGGACTTCCCCTTCTTCAATTGTTTAATAGCTGTGTCTACTTCACACCTTAGTATTGGTGGGTCTTTATCTTGGTGTTCAGGGGGTTTGTTGGAAACTATGTTGGTATCTGGGCGTAGTGGGTAGTTATACAATCCCTCACAGTATTCTGTCCAGCGTTGGAGGATGGCATTGTTTTCCGTTAAAAGATTTCCTTCTTTGTCTTCAATAACAGAGGCTTTAGGCTGTGTGGTTTTAGTTAGTGCTTTCAGAGTGTTGTAAGCTGTTTTGCTGTTTCCCTTGGTCATTCCATCTTCGATGTTGTTGCATTGTTCTTCTATCCACGCTTCTTTGGCTTCTCTCATCTTTTTCCTCACTTCTCTGTGGCTATCCATGTACTTGTTGTTGGCTTCTTGACTTGTGAACTTTTGCTTCTTAAGTTCTCTTCTTTTGTCGCAGAGGTCAAGAACCTCATTTGTCACCCAGGGTTGTTTCTTAGTTCTGCTTCTGCCTAATGTTTCTTCTGCTGCTGTCGTTAGCACTTCTTTGATGTTGTTGGCTAGTGTGTTCACATCATTGTCAATGGCTGTGAGTGCGGCGAACTTTCCTCCAATGTTGGCTTGGAAGATCTCAACCACTGTTGGGTCTTTGAGTTTTTCCAGGTCGAATCTTATGCGTGGGCTTTTTGGCTGTTGTTTTGCTTTCAGTTTCAGCCTGATGGTGGTAAGTACAAGGTCGTGGTCACTGCCAATGTCAGCTCCAGGGAATGTTCTTGTATTTGCCTTGTTTATGCTGGATTTGAATATTTGGGGTGACAGAATGTAATCAATTTGATTATGAATCAGACCATTTGGTGAGTGCCAGGTTGATGTTCTAGATGGCTTGTGAGGGTGGAGTGTGTTAGCCAGAGTTAGTTTGTGCTTCTTTGCGAATTCCAGCAGCCGCTGTCCTCTGTCATTTGTTTCTCCCAGTCCAAAGCGTCCTGTGGTTCCTGCCCAGGTGTCATAGGCATCAGGTCCCACCTTAGCATTCCAATCGCCTTCCACAATAAGGATGTCTTTTTTGGGCGTTTCGGAGATGGCGGTTTCAAGTTCTTCATAGAATTCTTCTATCTGGTCATCATCGTAGTCATCGTAGTCTGTGTGTATGCCATTTTGTAAATGTCATCTGTTCCCACCAGCACACGATGGCCTACACTTATGAAAAGTGGAACAGGATTTAACGTGTGCGCAAGATGTTCTGCGTGCGTTCACACACGGGGCCTCGGTTTATAGTCTCATCTGAAGGACTTGTGGGGAGAGTGGAGTTAGCACTGATGTTAACTCCAGGAGAAACATCTCCTCGAACGTGTTTTTTGTGTGTGTATGTGGTGTGTGTGTGTGTGTGTGTGTGTGTGTGTGTGTGTGTGTGTGTGTGTGTGTGTGTGTGTGTTTGTGTATGTTGTGTGTGTGTAGTGTAAGTGTATGTTAGTGTGTGTGTATCTGAGAGTTTGTGAATGTGTGTGTGTGTGTGTGTGTGTGTAAGTGTGTAAGTGTGTGCGCGCACATATGTGTGCACACATGCATGTGAGTGAGTGTGGTATAAATGAATGTGTGTGTGAATACATACATATGC
>CM060316.1:115147163-115159663 GCA_030674155.1 Stramonita haemastoma
GAGAGAGAGAGAGAGAGAAGAGAGAGAGAATATATGTTACTCCCAGTATTAAACAAGAGATCACAAAAATCAAAGGCATATGTAAGTAACCAAAACACAAAAAAAACTTTTATCAGCTGCACCACTCCCCATTTATACGTAGAAAAAAATTTTTTTTTGACTATTATCTGTGTTCTGTGTATATCTCAGACTGTGTTGTCAGTGTGATGACCACCATTTTTTGTTTCTTTGACTATTTCATGTGTACATGTTGTGTGTGTGTGTGTGTGTGTGTGTGTGTGTGTGTGTGTGTGTGTGTGTGTGTGTGTGTGTGTGTGTGTATGTGTGTGTGTGTGTGTGTGTGTGTGTGTGTGTGTGTGTGTGTGTGTGTGTGCATTCGAATTTGTTGAAAACATTTACTGTCATTGATTGCTTGTGTGTTGTATAGGTCGAATGCAAGCACTTGGATTTGTTTTTGCAAGATGTAGCACTATACAAATTCCATGTAGTATGTATTATTATTTTCATTATTATTATGTATTATTATTATTATTATTACATCTCAGACTATGTGACCAATATGATGACCATTACTTGTTGCTTGTCCAGCGGCTGTGTGTCCTCTGCTGGACATGCCGGTGAACGGCCAGGTGAGGGTCAGTGGCCAGGTGTTGGGGAGCAACGCCACCTACACCTGTGAGGAGGGCTTCAGGCTGCGGGGACCAAAGCTTCGCTTCTGCCAGGTGCACACAGACCCGGGCACACTGATCCAGTCTCTGGTGTGGACTGGCCCCCAACCTGCCTGCCGAGGTATGGGTCCATGTTGTGTCAGCTTGTGTGTTATGGTAATGCAGCAATTCTCTCTCCTTGTGGGAGACTGAAATTTTATATAATTACCATGTTTTGGCACACAACTAGGCAACTTAAGAATTCTCTTATCTCCTGGCCTAATCTCTTCTTCCTGGCCCTGTAGGCCAAAAAGGGTGTCTGTTATTGATGTCAGCTAATTGTCAAGGCCTACGCTAAAATGTTGTTATGTTGTAAAACGTTGTGTTGAGACTGCTTTCAGCCATGACAAGTCTTAACAATCTGCACTCTGCATTAAGAAGAAAAAATCCTCTGAAGTCGGAGTATGGCCGCCTATACGGCGAGGTACTTGAAAACACACAAACTTCTCATTCAGTGTGCTATTTCAATCTCACAGTGATTCCCAGGTGGGATGAGTGAGTAAGAGTGCACATTCTGGGTGACCCCCAGAGTGTTAAGCTGTGGAATGCACAACAACAACAACAACTAACATCACCACCACCACCACCACCACCACCACAACAACACCACCACAACAACAACAACAACAACACCACAACAACAACAACAACAACAACACCACAACAACAACAACAACAACAACAACAACATCTCTTCTTCCTAACATTTCGGGGTTGACTTTCTCTCTCTCTGACAGCGGTGAACTGCGGACGACCCCCGGAGCCGGCCAATGGGGTGGCGTCTTACCTGAAGACGACATTCAGGTCGGTGGCCACGTTCTCCTGCCTGTGTGGCTTCCAGCTGGAGGGCGACTCCATTGGCCACTGTCAGAGCAACGGCCTCTGGTCAGGAAACGGCTCACACTGTGTCGGTCAGTCAGGGGTGGTGGGGCTGTTTGGTTTTTTGTTTTTTATTGAAAAATGTGTTTGTTGTGGATTTGGTATACAGAGGGAGGGAGGGAGGAGGGGAGGGAAAGAGGGAGGGAGGGAGGGATGGAGAGAGAGAGAGAGAGAGAGAGAGAGACAGAGAGACAGAGAGACAGAGAGACAGAGAGAGAGAGAGACAGAGAGAGAGACAGAGACAGAGAGACAGAGACAGAGAGAGACAGAGAGAGACTGACCGAGTATTGTGAACTTGGGGTTTGCATGGATAACAATGAGCAAAGTAATTTGCAGTTCTTGAAATGAAACGAATCAGTCTGACTCAGCCCTGCAACTCGGGAATGATGGCTGTGTGTGTGTGTGTGTCTTACAGCTCAGAGAGAGAGAGAGAGAGAGAGAGAGAGAGAGAGAGAGAGAGAGAGAGAGAGAGAGAGAGAGAGAGAGTGCATGAGTGAGTGAGTGAGTGAGTGAGTGAGTGAGTGAGTTTATTTATTATTTTATTTATTTATTTATTTATTTATTTATTCTTTTATATCGAGGATAACAGAATAAGCAATCATGTGCTTTTTTTCATCCGGTCCCCGTGTGTATGCAGTTTTTGTAAATATTGTCATCTGTTCCCACCGGCACACGATGGCCTACTCTTACGAAAAGCGGAACAGGATTTAATGTGTGCGCAAGATGTTCTGCGTGCGTTCGCACACGGGGCCTCGGTTTAAAGTCTCATCCGAAGGACTTTTGGGGAGAGTGGAGTCAGCACTGATGTTAACTCCAGGAGAAAAATTTCCTCGACCGGACTCGAACCCGGGTCGTCAAATTGCCAGCGCAATGTTCTGACCACTAGGCTATCCGTCCCCCTCACTTGAGTGAGTGAGTGAGTGAGTGAGTGAGTGAGTGAGTGAGTGAGTAATTGAGTGAGTGAGTGAGTGAGTGAGTGAGTGAGTGAGTGAGTGAGTGAGTGAGTGAGTTGAGTGAGTGAGTGAGTGAGTGAGTGAGTGAGTGAGTGAGTGAGTGAGTGAGTGAGTGAGGAGAGAGAGAGAGAGAGAGAGAGAGAGAGAGAGAGAGAGAGAGAGAGAGAGAGAGAGAGCAGTCTGACTCATCATCCAACACAGGAATGATGGCTGTGTGTGTGTGTGTGTGTCTTACAGCTCAGAGAGAGAGACAGAGACAGAGAGAGAGAGGAATGATGGCTGTGTGTGTGTGTATTACAGCACAGAGGTGCAGGCATCCAGGCAAACCCAAGTATGGGTCTGTGGTGGCGTCTCAGGCCTCCTTTCCTGTGGGATCCGCTGTTCGATTCCAGTGTGACCGGCCGGGCTACCAGCTGTCAGGTGTGTGTGTGTGTGTGTGTGTGTGTGTGTGTGTGTGTGTGTGTGTGTGTGTGTGTGTGTGTGTGTGTGTGTGTGCATGTGGTGTTATTTTGTGTAGTCATCAGGGGTTGTGTGACATGCAGTACATGTATATGGTGTGTACGTATATGTATTGTTTATTAGTATTATCTGATTTCTTTTTGCAAATATGATCTTCATTTAACATGAAAAATAAAGTGTTGCTATCTGAGCATTTGACGATGAAGAAGAGGACATGAACAATGTTTCTAGACATAGAGTTGTTTTTTTTCCTTTGCATGCTCTTATGGGAACCTGCAATCCCTTCCTATAACCTGTGTCAAAATGAGGACGGAAATAGCATATGCTTGTAAGCTACATCACTATTTCCAATGTCTCTCTGTTATATTCAGTTTCATTGCTTT
The DNA here is from genome assembly GCA_030674155.1 of Stramonita haemastoma. Taxonomy (NCBI): domain Eukaryota; kingdom Metazoa; phylum Mollusca; class Gastropoda; order Neogastropoda; family Muricidae; genus Stramonita; species Stramonita haemastoma. The sequence goes on from CM060316.1 coordinate 115,150,545, forward strand.
TACAAAAATCATGACTACACCATTTCTTTTTTTAAAAAATGTTTTCTTTTATTCAGAGTTTTGTAAATTTGTCATCCGTTCCCACTGGCACACAATACCCTACTCTTCTGAAAAGCAGAACGGGTCTTAACGTGTGGGCAAGATGTTCTGCATGCATGTGCACACGGGACCTCGGTTTATAGTCTTATCTGAAGGACATTAAGGGGAGTGGAGTTGGCACTAATGTTAACTCCAGAGGAAAAATCCTCTTGAACGAGATTCAAACCCGGGTCAGCAGATCACGAGCGCATCTCTAACCACAAGGCTGTCCTGTCCCCGTGCGTGTTTTTGTTTAATTCATTTTGATAGTTGTCTGTTTCATCTTCTCCTCTCCATGTCTGCCACACACTTTTCAGACCCATGGGCGGTGGAATGCCTGTCAGGCCCCACATTCCAAGTGTCCCCTGTGCTACCCACCTATCGCGTGTCTGTGGGGGTCAGCTTCGTGACGGGGGACTACTCCCTGGTGACCCCCCCTTGTGGCGTCTACTATCAGGGGAAGGCAGTACGACTGCTCAGAAACTTTGCCCCGCAGTTGCAGACCCTGTGTGTGAAGTTTGGTCAGCCCCGAATTGCTGTGGATAATGACACTGTGCTGAGCATCAGTGGAAACATCGTGAGTTCTGTTTTCTGTCTGTTGATTTGATGTCATGTCTCTTTGTTCATTTTATTTCTTTTTATTTTATTTATTCTTTTATATAGAGGATAATGAAATAAGCACTTATGTGCTTTTTTTACATCCAGTCCCAGTAGTGTATGTAGTTTTGTACATTTTGTCATCTGTTCCCACCTGCGCTTAATGGAGTCATGATTGTTGTTTTTTTCCAGAATGGTCTGTTTCTGTCCTGCCCGTATTTCAGAACATAGTTTATTGTTCGCTTTTTAAAAAAACTGTATTGGATCTGTAGGAAGTTGTATAGTTGTAAGGATATTGAAATCATAATAATATTGAAATCATGATAACATTGAAATCATCATAATAAAGATGTGACTATTAGTACTGTGATTCGTTTATATTTCGCTGTATACTAAATACAGTCGTTCTCCAATGTTTTGCCTTGTATTAGAAATAGTATTGCTCAAAGCAAACCACATATATGGCATATATAAGATTTTTGTTCAAGGCATAGCAAAATCCCCCCCAAAAAAACAACAACAAAAAAACCATCTCAAACAAACAAAACAAATCTACCCCCCAAAAGAAAACAAACAAAACACACCTACCCCCAAAAGAAAACCAAAAAACTCCATCTGAAACAAACAAAACAAACAACCACACCCCAATACAAACAAAAAATCCCTCAAACAAAACAAACCTACCCCCAACAGAAAACCAAAAAACTCCATCTGAAACAAACAAACAAAACAAACCCACCTCCCAAAACAAAACACCCCCCCCACCTCAAACAAACAAAACAAACCGATTCCCCCCAAAGAACCCCCAAACCACTTCAAACAAGCAAACAAACAACCCCCCCCCCCCAAAAAAAAAAACAAACAACCCAAACAAAACAAAACAATCTTACCCTCATCTTAGCATGCTGTGTGATTCAGACGCAGCTGACAGGGTGGTACGAGGTGATGACAGAGGCCAAGTCGGGGTTGTTGTCGTCGTGTCGGTGTGGGCAGGCCATCGCGGACAGGGTCAGCGACTTCATCGCCAGCAGCTCGCTCCTCATGCTGGACGCCTCGCAGGAGCTGGGCTGTCCTCCTGCCTTCCTGCAGAGACAGTCGGTGCGTGTCACCTGTGTTTTCTGCTTTGTTGTGGTTGTTGTGGTTATGTCTCTGTAGGTCTGAGTTTTGTTATCTCTTCCGCTGTTTCTTTGCTCTTGTTGTTTTTGCGTTTATCAGTATTGTAATTGCCCTTCAGGGATCATTAAAGTGTTTTTGACTTGACTTGTTTCTGTAGGTTTGAGTTTTGTTATCTACTTTTTTGTTGTTGTTGTGTCTATGTCTGTACATTTCAGTTTTGTTATCTACTTTGTTGTTGTTGTGTCTATGTCTGTACATTTCAGTTTTGTTATCTACTTTGTTGTTGTTGTGTCTATGTCTGTACATTTCAGTTTTGTTATCTACTTTGTTGTTGTTGTGTCTATGTCTGTACATTTCAGTTTTGTTATCTACTTTGTTGTTGTTGTGTCTATGTCTGTACGTTTCAGTTTTGTTATCTTCTATTTCTTTGTTGTTGTTATTGTTGTTGTTATGTTTATGTCTCTATAAGTTTGATTTGTTGTGGTTCTGGATGGGATAGCTCAGTGGTCAGAGCACTCACTTTTCCCCAAGCTGAGGTTAAGCAGCATTGAGTGTGGTTACCAATTGGATGGGTGACCGTTTGCACACCTTGGCTTCAGTACAGTCCCCCAGTTCACACAGCTGTAAATGGGTACCTGCCCTCTTTAGGGTCAGGGAAGGTATAGCAGCGAGGGAGAGGAGATGGGCGCTGCCCTCAACATGCTGGCCCCTAGAGAAGCTGAGGTTTTTGATGCCTCGCTCCCCTATGACCAAATAGGTTATGGGGACACGTTTACCTTTACCTTTTTACCTTTACCTGTTGTGGTTATGTTTGTATCTCGGCCAAGTTTGCTGATTTAGGTATGTGCTCATTTAAGATTTGAACAAATTTTCATCCTCATACATTTTTTCAGAGAGATATATTTGATTTTTTTCTTCTGTCCATTCTTATAAAAACATAGTTTTTGGCTTTTAGTGCTCAGTTACGCAGAGATATGTGACATTTTTATCATTGCATTCCTGTAAGGAAATAATTTCTATTTTTAGTATCACATTTCTGCAAAGTGATATATACATCTATATTTGATTTTTTTGGTTCTTTTTATTTCTTTAAATCCTAGGTGTCCTGCAAAGTTAGTTCACTGATTTTCCTCATTGTGTTTCTGCAAAGAAATATGTTTTTTTTTTTAAGTTTTCTTCCAGCTGAGATTTTTTAAAACCACCTTTCCTTTTATATACACACATACACCACACAGCACACACACACACACACACACACACACACACACCACACGCACACACACACACACACACACCAAAACACGACACAACACGCACACACACACCACACACACACGCACAACAACCACACACACCCACACCACAGCACCACACCACACCAACAACACACACACACACACACACACACCACACACACTCAAGTTGAGATTCCTCCCTGGCTCTAACTTTAAACACACTCCATGATTGACAGTCACAACTGCAAGGCTTCCGTAGAATTTTTTTTTTCTCTAAGATTCATTGACATCATCAGGTGAACCTTCACTAGAGTTGTTCCAGTGTATATACACCTGTGGTAACAGTCAGGTGCCTGTTGACAGGTGAACACCAGTGACCACAGGTGGATGTGTCCCCATGGTCTGGGGCTGATGAATGGGGAACTGCAGTGTGGTCAGGGCCTGCCTGCCTGCACGCAAGGTCAGTGGACAGGTGCAACAGCTAATCTGAGGAGCCCTCCCCTCTCCTCCCCTCCCTCTTGTCTTTTGCTGGATAAATAAAGATGCTAGGATTGAATGCTTGTGGAGCAGCTTAACAGTTTATGCTATCATATCATTTCATATCATTTCATATCATATTACATATCATATATCTAAGGTTTTCCTTTGAAGACAGATGAAATAGTCTTTTGGGAACTTTTGGAAAAAAAAGTGTGAAGTACAGGCTAAAAGTTGGTATGTGACCAGTAAGGGGGTGATTCTTTTCTCTAGGGCTGTATATGGCAACGTTCTGGTGGCTCCTGCGATGGGGCTGGAACCATGCGTATTGGTGATTGCCTTTCCGATGTATCATTCCAGCATGTGGAGAGGGGGGTCTGCTGCATGGGTAACAGCTTGCCCTCCATACTTACTGAGGCTTTGCGGTCTAGGCTCTAGAGCGCAACTCCATAGTCTTCCGAGACTGATGGATGCCTACTACCTACTTTTCTCTAAATGGATATCTTCGCAATGCCACCATAAGATTTAAAAAAACAAACAAACAAAACAAACAAAAAAGTATGACTTTTAGTAAAATTCTGTTGGGGGTAGCTGTGACACATATCATGGAATGGATAGCAATAGTAAGCCTGACATTGAAATCAGAGAAAGGTTGTGTGATTATATATCTTCTTCCTTTTCTGTGTAGCCTGTGTGACTGACCCCCCTCCCACAACCCCCCCTCCTGCAGTCATAACAACTCCTTCCCCCCACAATCCCCCCACCCCTTCCACCACTACCCTCACCCGCCCCACACCCCCCCCACCCACCAGCCCCCCCTCCACCACCACCGTCGTCACTCTCTCCTCGTCGTCCTCGCCTGGCGTCACGTCAACATCGTCAGAGCCCTCTAGCGGAAAAACGCAGACAACGCAGTCGACCATCAAGGACATTATGACAGGGTCGACAACTGCGTCTTCGCCTTCAGAGTCAAGCGATAAAACGGAAGGTATGTTTTATGTTGAAATTATTCTGTGTATCAGGGGGAAGGCTTGTGTTTATTTCAACATGTATTTCATTATAGGGTTGTTGTGTTGGTGTTTTATCTTTTTTTTCTCAAACTTGTAGTACTGTTATAGTCAAGAGTTATAAGATGACTCATCATAAGTGTGTTAGTTTATTAAAAAATATATTGTAATATGACGTGGATGGAACTTGTCAAGATATGTATATTGAGTACTATCGAACATTATTTTGCTTGTATATTTATTTGGAAGAGGAGAGGATTTATGTATTATCACTTGACATATTAATCAAACAGTTAATTAATTAATGGTTGAATTGGAAAAGAAAAAAAATGGTTAAGTCAGAGAGCAAAATTTGAATCAAAGAGCAATGCAGATTTTTTGTGTAGGGATGCAAGTGTACTGTGTGTGTGTGGTGTGTGTGTGTGTGTGGTGTGTGTGTGTGTGTGTGTGTGTGTGTGTGGGGTGGTGTGTGTGTGTGTGTGGTGTGTGTGTGTGTGAGTGAGTGAGTGAGTGAGTGAGTGAGTGAGTGAGTGAGTGAGTGAGTGAGTGGTGAGTGTGTGTGTGTGTGTGTGTGTGTGTGTGTGTGTGTGTGTGTGTGTGTGTGTGTTACATGAATGTCTGTGTGCATTTGCAAACAAAAAGACAGACATGAGATTTGAGAAATTGTGAGTTAAAGGATTTAGAATATAAAGTCAGGAAGAAAAACAAACTTTATAGTAAATGATGAAAATTTGTAACAAATGCTTGCTTTGTAGTTTTCTTATGGTAGCTTAGATTTTTTTCTTTCTTTAAATGTTGCCAGTAGCTATATTTCTTTATTTATTCATTAGTTTGCTAGAATTTTCATAGTGAAATTGTAAATGATGTGTCAAATACCATTGTTTTTAGTTCTGATTGTCTACATTTCTTCCTGACATTCGTAGTTTAAAAAAAAAAATCAGACATATTTCAATTTGGGATTTATGTGTCATTTTTTTCTGTAATATATTTTTCTTTCTGTTTTGTTCATACACTTTCAGCATGAGTTTTGTTATTGTCATCATTCTTTGTTCAAACCTTTTTTCTTTGCATGTGTTCCTGCTTTTCTCCTTTTATGTTCTTCCCTTCTACATTTTTTATGAAATCATCCTTTGTTTGGCGTATGTCTTTCCTTTGTTGAAAATTTTGGTTTTGTTTGGATATTTTTTAAAATATGAAACTTAAAAAAGAATGAAATAATTTTTTACCCAAGCTGAAAATTCCAATCAAGAAGTTTAGAGAACAGAATTATTCAAAAAGAAAGATGCACAAAGTACAGTTCAACTTGAAATAAATAAAAATCAATTTTTGATAATTTAAGATTTTATTCATAACAAAATCTAAGTGATTGGATGCCTACAGGTGAAAGTTTTATGCAAAAGGGAAATGCATCAATACAGGCAGTTGAGCTAACCAGAACTTCACACCAAGCTCTTGCCTATTTTTGAAAACACAAAACTTGAAATCTTCTGTTCTAGTGTTCATATGTTCTACATGTATCTCTGTGAACATTCTTTTAGCATTTTAATAGGTATGTTTTTGATAAGTAGCTCTGAAACATTTTGATCTGTTAACACCACGAAGAAATGGAGTCTCCTGCAGAGCTTGTTATTATGATTATCACAAGGTCAGGGTCAGTAAATCGTCATTAACATAAAATATGACAAAAACAGGTGATTTCAGTAACCTGACATAATTATATGACAAAAAACAGATGGAAATGTAAGTCTGTCATGATAAAGATGGATCTGTTAACATAAACAAGTTAAATCATATAATTTGTTGTTTATCATGATGACAGTAACAGATGAAGTTTGTAGCCTGTGACAGTGACAGAACTGGTCAATAGTCTGTCTTAGCTGATAAATAATAACAACAATTCTTCTTAGTTCATTGTAACGAGACAAGCAGATGGAGCTGATATTGCAGCATAATGATAAAAAAACAGGTGTTTGTCCATCATAATAATTCAACTAGTCAGATGTGTATGATAAGATAGTCTGTCGTGATGTCAAGAACACACTGAGCAGGGGATTTTCTTGTCTCTCATTCAGACAGATGCTCTTCAGAACTTTTTGTTGTTGTTTTTTTTTGTTTGGTAAGCTATTCATATCTCTCTACCGCTTGGTTCTTTGTTTTAAATAGGCATTTTATCAAAGGCTACTTCTCCTTTTCTTTCTTCACACTGTTTTCTGTGTTGGCATGGGCGGTTTTGTTGTCATTGTCATCGCTGTCATTGCTTGAGGTACTTCCTTCATTTCTTGCTCCAACCAGCCTCTTTTACAACAGCCGCCACCACCACCACCACCACCTCCACCACCACCACCACGCGTCCTGTGGGAATCACCACAGGCTCAGATCCCACCAGCCTGGGATCCACAACCGCAGACCCTGGAACAGGAATCCCTCACACCCCTTCTGAAGGAACATCCAGTACAGACACAACATCTCTGCCAAGTGCAGCATCAACACCAGACACCAGTATAGCAGTTAGTGGTAGCACATCACAAACATTTCCTTTCAGCACAGCAAGCACGCAAACCCCCTCCACTATGCAGACCCAGTCTGAAGCAACAGTGACTAGCACACAGGGTGATACGTCCGTGTCAGTATCTAGAACCTATCCGTCATCAACCCCAGAGAACACACACACAAATTCTACAGAACTATCCTCAGTTTCCACCGAAGACAGACCTCAAACAACAGTCACAGGGACACCATCTTCTTCACAGTTGACGCCCACATCTCATGACACCACCACCTCAGAGCATTCAGAAACCCTGACACCCACTGCATCCCCCCCTCAGACAAGCCCTGGTGACACAACACCCCCACATCCAGAGGGTTCCACAGTGACTGCTCCTGTGGAGGGGGACTCCACATCGCAGCCAGTTCAGACCTCAGGCTGGGACACAACTCACAACCAGACAGTGCAGCCCACACAGGCTGCAATAAGCACAACTCTGACAGCAAAGACTACACACCACACAACACCTACACCAGCCACAACAACAACACCACATACACCAGCACCGCACACAACACCAGCACCAGAAACACCGGCACCAGAAACACCGGCACCACACACAACACCAGCACCACAAACACCGGCACCACACACAACACCGACACCACAAACACCGGCACCACACACAACACCAGCACCACACACAACACCAGCACCACACACAACACCGGCACCACACACAACACCAACACCACACACAACACCGGCACCACACACAACACCTACACCACACACAACACCGGCACCACATACAACACCAGCACCACACACAACACCAGCACCACACACAACACTGGCACCACACACAACACCAACACCACACACAACACCGGCACCACACACAACACCACACACAACACCACACACAACACCAGCACCACACACAACACCACACACAACACCAGCACCACAAACACCAGCACCACATACACCAGCACCACATACACCAGCACCACATACACCAGCACCACATACACCAGCACCACATACAACACCACATACAACACCACATACAACACCAGCACCAAACACAACACCACATACAACACCAGCACCACAAACACCGGCACCACATACAACACCAGCACCACACACAACACCACACACAACACCGGCACCAGAAACACCAGCACCAGAAACACCAGCACCACAAACACCGGCACCACATACAACACCACATACAACACCAACACCAACACCACACACAACACCGGCACCACATACAACACCAGCACCACAAACACTGGCACCACATACAACACCACATACAACACCAGCACCACGAACACCGGCACCACATACAACACCGGCACCACACACAACACCACATACAACACCAGCACCACAAACACTGGCACCACAAACACCAGCACCACAAACACCGGCACCACATACAACACCAGCACCACAAACACCGGCACCACATACAACACCACATACAACACCAGCACCAGAAACACCGGCACCACATACAACACCACATACAACACCAGCACCACACACAACACCACACACAACACCAGCAACCACACACAACACCACACACAACACCGGCACCACATACAACACCGGCACCACATACAACACAGGCACCACACACAACACCAGCACCACAAACACCAGCACCACAAACACCAGCACCACAAACACCGGCACCACACACAACACCGGCACCACAAACACCAGCACCACAAACACTGGCACCACAAACACCAGCACCACAAACACCAGCACCACACACAACACCGGCACCACAAACACCAGCACCACACACAACACCAGCACCACAAACACCAGCACCACAAACACCGGCACCACAAACACCGGCACCACAAACACCGGCACCACAAACACCAGCACCACACACAACACCGGCACCACAAACACCAGCACCACAAACACCAGCACCACACACAACACCGGCACCACAAACACCAGCACCACAAACACCAGCACCACACACAACACCGGCACCACAAACACCAGCACCACAAACACCAGCACCACAAACACCAGCACCACACACAACACCGGCACCACAAACACCGGCACCACAAACACCGG
>CM060316.1:115162163-115169663 GCA_030674155.1 Stramonita haemastoma
GTCAGTTCACCTGAACAATGATGGGTGTTTCGTACTGTGAGTTTTTCTTGTCTATTATATGAGGTTACTGCCAGAGCAGATTTTCTTCAAGAAATTCAGACTGCTTATACAGAAACATCGCATCACCAGAATATCAGTTGTCAAATTTCTTTGTCTGTGAGAGTTGGTTTTTTGACCTAATGGTGCTTAGGACAATTCTCTCAAAACCATGGTTCTTTGTAAATGTGGTGACTATGGTTGCACATGAGATTTGATCAGTAAAGGTTAGAGTGTCCCATGACCTATGTGGTCATAGGGGAGCGAGGCATCAGAGACCTCAGCTTCTCTAGGGGCCAGCATATTGAGGGTGGCGCCATCTCCTCTACCTCACTGCTTTACCTTCCCTGACCCTCAAGAGGGCATGTACCCATTTACAGCTGGGTGAACTGGGAGACTGTACTGAAACCAAGGCGTGCAGTCACCCATCCACTTTGGTAGCCATGTTCGATGCTGCTTAATTTAACCTTGGCTGGAGGAAAGCAAGCACTCTGACCACTGGGCTATCCCATCCTGCAATTTGTTCATTGCTTGATCTAAAGAAAGACATCCAGGTTGCTATGTAAAGTCCTATGTGTGGAATGGGAATAAAATAGAATTTTGAATGGGAGTCAAATGTGAATCGCGGAAACCCAGTTCTGAAGAGGAATCGAATCATGGACTTCTGCTTTCCAAAGAAGAGTGTCACTTTTGCTTTCCAAAGAAAGTGTCACTTTCTGCTTTCCAAAGAAGAGTGTCACTTTCTGCTTTGCAGAGAAGTGTATCACTTTTTTAAGCCCCCAAACGCTAGGCATAGAATGAATTAACCTGTAGTTCTCTCCCTTCATTGTAAAGGAAACGGGTATTTCTGGAGAAGGGTTGTCTGTCATTTGTAATGGAAATTGTGTTAGAACTGGAGTGGGATGAGGATGATGGGAAGGTAAAGGTGAAAAGGTACAGGTGTCCCATAACCTGTGTGGTCGTAGGGGAACGAGGCATCAGAGACCTCAGCTTCTCTAGGGGCCAGCATGTTTAGGGCGGTGCCCATCTCCTCTCCCTCACTGCTTTACCTTCCCTGACCCTAAAGAGGACAGGTACCCATTTACGGCTGGGTGAACTGGGGGACTGTACTGTAGCCAAGGCGTGCAAACGGTCACCCATCCAGTTGGCAACCACACTCAACACTGCTTAACTTGACTTGGGGAAAGTGAGCGCTCTGACGACTGAGCTAACCTATTCCCGATGGGAAGGTATGCTGTCTAATTCATAAGTAGATGAAGGAACCTATTTTACAATAAAAACAGCTCCTCTGAAGTCAGAGTATGGCTGCCTATATGGCGAGGTAGTTATAAAAAAAAATCATACACGCAAACATCTCATTCAGTGTGCAATTTCAATCTCACATTGATTCCCAGGTGGGATGAGTGAGTCAAGAGTGCATATTCTGGGTGACAGACCCCCAGAGTGTTAAGCTGAGGAATGCACAATGACAAAAACAACTACAACTATGGAATGAAACCCCCACTGAAGTCCTGGTAAAGGGGATAGAGGTTTCCAATAAGCAATATTTTCAGAGTATAAAAGTTGATGCTGTCTGAGACTGAAACGTGTGCTTTCATGCTGTTCAGTCTTTGCTGACCATTGTCTTTCACCCTGCCTTACCCCATGGGGATGCCTTGGTTGGTTGAGATTATATTATAGTCCCAGCGGAATTATCCGATTTAGGGACTGTGGCAGCAAGTCATCCCACTTCGGCGCCTCAGGCCACCCCCAAACATAGCACAATTCTTTGAAGCAGCTGTGCTGGGCCTGTGTAAGCACAAGAGTGCTACACGAGCCTATATGACATAACATTATGGGGATGCCGGGGGTCTGTCAGTTTGATAGCATCCCCACCTTCTGGAAATTCTGTGCTAGGAATTCCCTCTTTTCTATCCCCCTCTTTGTGTTTTTGCCTTGCTCCTTTTCTTCATGTCACCTCCTTCTTGTCTATTTTCTGCCTTCTTGGTCCATTGTTCTGCTTTTCCCCCCCAGAAAGACTTAGAAGTTAACAATTCTCTCCCAGGCCGAAGTTTGATGTGCTAGGCCTGATTTGTCAGGCCCTTAATGGCAGCACAACACATTTTGTGCTCATATGACAGACAACAAAAGTTGCTGTCTAAGTGTTTTGTGGAGAAGAAAACCCTGCTTGCTGGACAGTGACAATGGGTTTGGTGTGGAAAAAATCAGATTTTTATGCACAGGACTCATATATCTTTTTAATCTATTTTATTCTATTCTTTTATTTCGATGATAATGAAATAAGCACTTGTGTGCATGTGCGCATGCACACACACACACACACACACACACACACACACACACACACACACACACACACACACACACACACACACACACGCACATACGCACACATGCACGCGCGTGCACGCATGCACACATGCACGCATGCATGCACACACACACACACACACACACACACACACACACACACACACACACACACACACACACACACACACACATACACACACACAACCTGCTTGTATGCATGCATGAATGCATATCAGCATGTATGCATGTGCCTCTGCACACAACTTTAATTACTTTAATTTTTTTCCATTGGAGATTTTTCTGACTGGTTGGTCAGTCAGCCAGCCTGTCTATTGGTCATTGGAGTACAAACCTGCCAACCGATCGTTTGCTCAGTTGGTCAGTCAGTCAGTCAGTCAGTCAGTCAGTTCAGCTAGTCAGGCAGCCCTCATGTTCATAAACCAGTCAACCAGTCAGTCAGTTGGTTGATCAGCCACTTGTTGAGTTTGCTTACATGTCGGTTCCCCCCCCCCCCCCCCCCCAAAGTCAGAAAGATGGTTTAGATTTATACCCTCCCCCCCTCCCAACCCCCCCCCCCCCAACTTAAAACAACCAAACAAGAAGAAACCCCCTTCCCCCAATAAAAAAAAAAATCAAACCCAAAACACCCCATACAGCAATAACAAAGCCATGAGCACCAAGCTTAGGAAAGAGTAAGAAGGAAAGGATGTGATTTGATTTTGTGTTGAAAATGGTCTGGCTTGCGTGCTGTGTTTATCCTAAGCAGTGACGGTCTAGAACAGAACGACCACAAGCATGCACTTCATTCACATTTTGGGGCAGTTGTACCTCTCAAGCAGATATATTTTGCTGTCCTCTTAATTTTTCTGAAAAAAAAGATTGTTACTTCCTGCAGAACATTGTTTATAATGCTGCTTCACCTCCAGCTGAGCATGAGTGAAAATAAACATTTGTTCTGAATTTCCTTAGCTGGCAATATATCCTGAGCATGAGTGAAAATAAACATTTGTTCTGAATTTCCTTAGCTGGCAATATATCCTGAGCATGAGTGAAAATAAACATTTGTTCTGAATTTCCTTAGCTGGCAATATATCAGATAAGCAGCTTTAATAAACACAGGTCTAGCCTTAAAAGTTAATGCCCAAAATGTTTTAAATCCTGTTACTACTCCTTTTGTTTATCTATTTTGCATCTTGGAGCAGCCCAGTGCAGAGAGTCTATCATGGATTTGAAGGCTTTTGTAACACAAGGGCATATTATATATATATATATATATATAATATTTGTTTGTTTTGTGCCCACTTTCAGTTTTTGTAGAGAGTGTTACTGCATGCAGGATATTTCCCTCCTACCTACCTCTGCAGAGCATGTGCAGTGAGTGTAGACCTGTGCAGTGATGACAGATGAAAACTGAAATACTGTTATCACGCTTTCTTTCTTCACACATCTGTAGATTTTTCCATGAAATGAGAATTTTATAAGGAAAGTAGGAGTTGAGTGTTAAACATCTTTGGATCTCAGCGCCAGAGACTGAGGATATCAGCTTTAGTCTGTCTACATGAACTGACTGTGAAGTGATGCACCCTGTTTTTGTTGCACGGTGCATGCCATACTAAAATGTTTTCCTTTCCCATTCTGGTCAGCCAGTTTTGTTGTAAAAAGAAAATGTAGGTATCAGATAGTGCTGGCTAATGAAACCCTGCTGAATGTTCCTGTTGCATGGTTGGTGTCTTATGGCTTTACTGATTGAGACGCTCTAATCCCCAATGAAGACAACTTCAGATCACATGGATACAAACACAGCTCTAGGTGATACTCCCCAATGTGATTGTGAAGACAGCTTCAGATAGCCTACAGATCACATGAATACAAACACAGCTCATGGTGATAGATTTACTTGATGAAAGCCAATACAGCATAAGAAGTAATCTCAGAAAAATCTCTTGAACACAACTTGAAAAAAAGATGACTAGTTTATGCACAGCTGTCAGCTTCCCCCACTTTCAGCTCCTCTCAGCTGCTATCCATTCCATCCCAGCTGGTGCTGATTATAGCAGAAACTGACCACACTTGGATTTGGTAAAAGGAAGGCAGGTAATTTTAGCATTGGAGAATGGATCCTTGACTGAGAAACGCTGGGTTTGAGAGCTGTGCATGCAGTTTCAAAATGAGCTACTGACTGAAACAAAATTGAACACAACTTCAGATGATCAGTTAACCAGACTGAATACACATACAATATATGTCACCAATACTTTTTCATGTTGCTTTAGCAACATGTTTCTGGTAGAGCAGAGGATGTGGTCACCATGACAAAATGCACAATATCTTCACAATGACAAAAACCACAATAGTTCACCACAACAAAAAACAAGATATTGCATATAAAAGGTAAACGGTAAAGGTGTCCCATAACCTCTGTGGTCGTAAGGGAGCAAGGCATCAGAGACCTCAGCTTCTCCAGGGGCCAGCATTTTGAGGGCGGCGCCCATCTCCTCTCCCTCGCTGCTTTACCTTCCCTGACCCTAAAGAGGGCAGACACCATTTACAGCTGGGTGAACTGGGAGACTGTACTGAAGCCAAGACGCTTAAATGGTCATTCATCCACTTGGTAACCGCACTCGATGGTACTGAACCTTACCTTGGGGAAAGCAAGTGCTGTGACCACTGAGCTATCCCGTACCTAAAACGCATGTATAAAAACAATTTTTCTGTATGAAAACAAAGACAGACTCAACTCTGCAGGCCTTTGACGGATTTATCTCTGGTGGGAATGGATGACAAAACTGCATACACACAGGGACTGGCTGTAAAAAAAGCACACGAATGCTTATTCTATTATCCTGAAAATAAAAGAATAAATAAGATAATAAATAAATAAATATAAGAATAAACAAACAAACACAAGAATAAATAAATAAAAGAATAGATAAATAAATACATGAAACAATTAAAGAATAAATGAATAAATAAATAAATGAAAGAATAAATAAGTAAATAAAACAATAAATAAATAAAAGAATAAATAAATAGACATAAATACATTAAAAAATAAATAAGAATAGATAAATGAATAAAACAATAAATAAACAAATAAGTTACAGTTAAAGTCTGTCCCGAGCCTAAGGCTCATCAGGCCTGTGCTTATCTCGGTTTCTGTGGCGTTAAGCGACTGAGAGTCATAGACTCCCCCCTGGATAGGACGCCAGTCTATCACAGGGTTAACCCCCAACACAAGGTTGGTACCCCTTTTACACCTGGGTGGGGTGAGAAAATAGCCGTAAAGTACCTTTTCCAAGGGCACAACGCCATAGCCGAAAGCTGGGATCGAACCCGCAACCTTTAGATTTCGAGTCCAACGCCCTAACCACTAGACTACAGCGGCGGCTATTTAAACAAATAAATGAATAAACAAATCTGTTGTCTCCTTTGCAGTCGCGCTGCCCCTGTTTGTGGTGGAGGTGGAGGACAGGATGGGGGGCAGCTTCACCAACATCACCTGCATTGACGAGGTTCATGTCAACATCAACAGCAAGGTCAACAAGCTCATGCGCCACTTCAACACACACATCGGTGACACCGCCTGTCGCAACGCCTCAGACATCGTCGTCGAGCTCTTGTCCGGAAACATTCGCTTCAAAGGAACCCAGGTGGGTATTGTGTGTGTTATATATATATATATATATATATATATATATATATATATATATATATATATATATATATATATATATATGTTATATATATATATGTTATATGTTATATATTAAAGGCACAGCCCTCACCTGGTTCATTTCATACCTTAAAGACCGAGTCCACACAGTTGCAGTAAACAAGATTCAATCAGCACCTGCCAAACTGGAATGTGGTGTCCCTCAGGGATCAGTTCTGGGCCCTCTTCTCTTTACCCTCTATACTGCTCCACTGTCACATATAATAGACCGTCATCATATCAATTATCACTTTTATGCTGACGACTCGCAGATTCAAAGCAGCGACACACCTGAAAATCTTCCTTCTCTCGACAAATATGACCAGTTGCCTTCAAGACATCCAACACTGGATGATACAAAACAAATTACAACTAAATGCAGATAAAACCGAAGCCATGCTTGTAGGCACCAAACACAAACTCTCCTCCATTCCAACAACTTCAATAGAATTCGGCAATACGTCAGTTCCGATATCCACTTCTGTGAAGTATCTAGGAGTCGTTGTGGACAACACTCTCTCCATGCAAAAATTCATTACCCAAACCTGTCAGTCATGCTACTATCAACTACGGCGTATTAGCGCAATTCGAAAGTACCTGTCCACTGATGCAACATCCAAACTCGTCACTTCTCTTATTCTCTCACGTCTGGACTATTGCAATTCTCTTTTGGCTGGTCTGCCAGCATCATCCATCCACTCCCTTCAACGTATACAAAACTCTGCTGCTCGTCTTGTCCTCAGAAAGAAAAAATCTGAGCACATTACCCCTCTCTTGAAATCTCTCCATTGGCTGCCTGTACCACAGAGAGTAAACTACAAGATCAATACCCTCTGTTACAAATGTCTCCACAATACTGCACCCTCCTACCTCTGTGAATGTCTTCACTTGTACACACCTTCTCGCTCCCTCCACTCGTCGGCAGATACTTTGTCCTTAAGAATACCCAGATTCAACCTATCTACCGTTGGCCACCGCTCTTTCTCTGTTTCTGGTCCATCGATCTGGAACGACCTTCCTCTCTCCCTCCGGCAAAAGCCTACTTATGACACTTTTAAATCCAACCTCAAGACACACTTATTCCAAACCTAAGTTTTCTCCTTTCCGCTTCCATCTCTTACCTGTCCCTGCCTTCAACATCCACCTGCCAAAGTGCATAACGTTTGTAGGTGTGTGCCCGCGCGCGTGTTGCATGCTTGCGTGCGTGCGTGCGTGCGTGAGTGTGTGTGTGTACTTTCGAATTTGTTAAAACTGTAAATTGTTGTTAATTGTGTGTTGTGTTGGTCGAATGCAAGCGCTTTGATTTGTTTTTACAAGATATAGCGCTATACAAATTCCATGTATTATTATCATTATTATATATGTATATGTATATGTATACATATATATGTATATGTATATACATATAATTATATATATAATTTTTTTTTTTTGTTTAA
>CM060316.1:115172163-115192163 GCA_030674155.1 Stramonita haemastoma
TCTCCAAAGTCATTGAAAAAGTTGTTCTGTAACAACTCAACAGCCATCTCCATTCCAATAGTCTCCTCCCCCCGTTCCAGTCTGCCTACCGCATCAAACACAGCACCGAAACCACCCTAGTGCACACCTTAAACTCGCTTCTACATGCTTCTGACTCAGGGAAAATCTCCCTCCTCACTCTTCTCGACTTATCTGCAGCATTTGACACTATAGACCATTCAATTCTTCTCTCCCGTCTCCAAAACACTTTCGGTATTAAAGGCACTGCCCTCACCTGGTTTAGTTCGTACCTGACAAACCGATTCCAAACTGTGGCAGTAAACAAGATTCTTTCCACACCAACCAAACTAGAATGCGGAGTCCCTCAAGGATCTGTTCTAGGCCCTGTTCTCTTTACTCTCTACACTGCTCCCCTGTCACATGTTATGAACCGTCATCAGATCAACCATCACTTTTATGCAGACGACTCTCAGATTCTAAGCAGTGATACACCTGAAAACCTGCCTTCTCTCCTGACAAATATGTCCTACTGCCTTCAAGATATCCAAAACTGGATGATACAGAACAAATTACAATTAAACGCAGATAAAACCAAAGCCATGCTTGTAGGGACCAAACACAAACTGTCTTTTATCACAACAACTTCAATAGAATTCGGCAATACGTCAGTCCCTCTATCCAGTGCTGTAAAGTATCTAGGAGTTGTTATTGACAACACACTCTCCATGCAAAAATTCATCACCCAGACCTGTCAGTCATGCTACTATCAACTACGTCGTATTAGTGCAATTCGAAAGTACCTGTCCACGAATGCAACATCCAAACTAGTCACTTCTCTTATTCTTTCACGTCTGGACTATTGCAATTCTCTTTTGGCTGGTCTGCCAGCATCATCTATCCACTCTCTCCAACGTATACAAAACTCTGCAGCTCGACTGGTCCTCAGAAAGAAAAAATCTGAACACATTACTCCTCTCTTGCAATCTCTCCACTGGCTGCCTGTGCCACAGAGAGTAAACTACAAGATCAGTACTCTCTGTTATAAATGTCTCCACAAAACAGCACCCTCCTACCTCTGTGAATGTCTTCAGGTGTACACACCTTCCCGTACCCTCCGCTCGGCTGCAGATACCTTATCCTTAAAAATTCCGAGATTCAACCTATCTACCGTTGGCCGCCGCTCTTTCTCTATTTCTGGTCCATCAATCTGGAATGACCTCCCTCTATCCCTTCGGCAAAAGCCTACATATGACACTTTTAAATCTAACCTCAAGACACACTTGTTTCAAACCTAAGATTTTTACCTTCTGTTTTCATCTCCTATTTGTCCCTGCCTCCAACATTTGAAATTCCATTCACCCTGTCAAAATGTATAACCTCTATAGGTGTGTGTGTGTGTGTGTGTGTGTGTGTGTGTGTGTGTGTGTGTGTGTGTGTGTGTGTGTGTGTGTGTGTGTGCGCGCGCGTGCGCGTGCGCCGCGCGCGTGTGTGCTTTCGATTTTGCTAGAATTATTTATTGTCATTGGTTGTTTGTTGTGAGGGTCGAGTGCAAGCGCTTTGATTTGTTTTTACAAGATATAGCGCTATATAAATTCCATGTATTATTATTATTATTATGAACATCAGCACACCCATCACAGTATAAAGAGCACCCACAAATCAGAACCCAAAGCAACATGAACGTAACTCAGAGAGTAATGTTGTCCTCAGCTGCGTGTGTTGGCAGACGTCAGGCTGCTGCCTCTAGCCGACTCTGTTCGTCGCTCATCCCTGACGCGCTGTGCCACCTACCTGACCAGCATGTTCAGCAGCCTGGGTAGATTTCTACCCAACGTCACCGTGCCTGCCGGGTACCTGCTCAACTGTTCCTCCATTCAGCTTGCCCCTCCCTCCCTCACCTCTGTCGCTGATCCCGTCTTTTACTGCGATGAGGGATTCTTCTATGAGGAGTACAACTTCTTGTGTTTGGATGGTAAGGGATTATTTTATTATTTTATTTTATTTATTCTTTTATATCAAGAATAATGGAATAAGCACTCATGTGTTTTTTTAATCCAGTCCCTGTGTGTATGCAGTTTTGTAAACGATATCCGTTCCCACCGGCACACAATGACCTACTCTTAAGAAAAGCGGGTTGTGGGAATTAGAGAGTTGGGAGTTGATTCACAGCTGTCAGTCAGTTTCCCCACTCTCAGCTGCTGTCCATCCCATCCCAACCCAGCCCAGCTGGTGCTAGTTATAGCAGGAACTTGGTAAAAGGAAAGGACGTTCAGCGTTCTTGACTGAGTGATGTTGGATTTGCGGGGTTTGGGTTTATTGTCTCATCTGAGGGACTTTCAGGGGATTGCAGTTAGTACAATATCAACTCAAGGAGGAAAAATCCCTGTGAACAGACGCCTCAGATGAATGTGGAACTTGCGCCTCAAGTTTCCGTCAGACTATTGACTTGATGCTTCAGCCACTAAGCCTGCCTGTCCCAAACCTAAAACCTGTTGTTGTTTTTTCTGATGGTTGGTGTTAGATATTTGAAAGTATTAATCCAGCTGGTATACATGTTATGCTATGTCACGTCATGTCATGTCATGTCATGTTATGCTACGTCATGTTACATAATATTATGGTATATTATGTTATATCAACCTGTACCCCCCCCCCGTCACTTGCAGAGAGCCTGCCCTCTCTCACAGTGGAGATTCACCTGACCACTGAGCTATACCTATGTTATATTTACCTGTACCTCCCACCCTTTACTTGCAGAGAGCCTGCCCTCCCTCACTGTGGAGATTCACCTGACCACTGTGCTGGAGGCGGCCCCACAGCCAGACTGTCGGCGGGCGCTGGAGACAGCGGCCACTGTGTTGTCTCAGGCCGTGATGGAGGACGTGCACGCCCGGCTGATGGCGGGGGCGCTGTGCAACGCCTCCACCCCGGGGCAGAGGGTCATCCCCCTCCTCCACAACAGCCAGCTGTCCGTCAGCAATGCGGAGTGTGTGTGTGTGTGGGGGGGGGGTTCTGGGGGTGTTTTGTCTGGATTTGGGATTTGTTTCTGTTTTGATATTGGTTTTCAGGATAGGAGGAAAGAAAAAGAGGGAGGGAGGGAGGGAGAGAAGGTGGGAGAGACACAGAGAGAGGGACAGAGAGAGACAGACATACAGACAGACAGACAGAGACAAAGAGTGAACTCTGAGAGGGAGGGAGAGAGAGAGGAAGAGAGAGCAGTGTATAAACACGACATCAGTATCTCTTTATGAGTTCATTCATATGTCAGTCACTGTTGAGCCAGACCCCAGATTGGAAACCTCTGCTAGGACATATTAAATATAATCACAACAACAACAACATTAGTCTGTACATTCCTGAAGAAATGTCATACAACTGTTGTTGAATCGATATCTCAGGTAGACTTTCTCTGCAGTTTTCTGCAAACATTGATCATAGTTGCTGGACTGCAGTAATCTGCAGTTTTCTCTAGGCTTTTAGCTGCTGGACTATAATGATTTAAAGACATTTTTTTGTTGCTTCCAGTGACGTCTTATTTCATTCTGGATATTCATAAGAGTTTTCAGTACAGCCTTTGGATCCTCTCAAAGAAAGAACCAAACACCGTCTTCACCACACTCTGACACTGATTTCAGGCCATCATCTCCATACCCTTTGTACTGCTCAGTCTGGGAGGGGGGTCGGAGGCGGTGAACGAGTGCAAGACTCACCTGTACTCTTACCTGGCCACGTCGCTGGGCGACCCTGTGAGCGCTCTGACGGGGCAGGTGAACGCGTCGTGTGCTGTGACGTCGTGGCCACGCACCTTCAGCCAGGCAGCGGAGAGGTGGGGGTGTTTTGAGGGGAGGGTGTACAACGCCCAGACCCACTCCTGTGACCACTATGGCGCCCTGGAGGAGAGCATCACCAAAACTAAAGGTCAGGGGCTTTTTTGCTGCTGGAGGGGGGATTGGTTGTGTCTGTTTTTTTGGGTGTGTGTGTGGGGGTGGGTGGGGGGGTGTTTGTGTGTGTGTGTGCATGTGTGGTGGTGCTGGTGTGTGTATGTGCAAGTGCGCGCGCACATGCGTGTGTGGGGAGGTGGGGGTTGTTGTTTTCAGTCACCTGTGAAAGGTAATTTCACATGCACTCTCATTTTCCTTCCCTCCCCCCTCAACACCCTAGGTTCTGTGAACTTAACAAATGCTGTGTAGTTTATGTAGATTATTCTACAACATGTGTGTGTGTGTGTGTGTGTGTGTGTGTGTGTGTGTGTGTGTGTGTGTGTGTGTGTGTGTGTGTGTTTCTGTATGTGTGCTTGTCTGTATGTGTATGCACATACATGTGTGAGTGTCTTAACTTTACAAGATGAGGACAGACTAACATCAACAATGTACAACATCACGTCAGGAACAGTGATATGATCAGCTGGCGTACAGTTACCTGGACACCATGTGTGTGTGTTCCTCAGGTCTGATGTCGGAGAGAAAGCGGCGTGCTACAGGCAGCATGAAGGAAGACTCCAGGCCTTTTTGGAACGCCACCCTGCCTGTGTGTGGAGGTCAGTAGTACATGGCTGGACAGGGAGGGTTTCCATTCAGTTCTTCTCACTGGGACCCTTTTATCATTTTAATAAATTCTGTTTTTTTGTCTCTCTGTCTCTGTCTGTCTGTCTGTCTGTCTGTCTGTCTGTCTGTCTGTCTGTCTGTCTGTCTGTCTGTCTGTCTGTCTGTCTGTCTTTGTCTCTGTGTCTCCCTCTCTCTGTGTCTCCCTCTCTCTGTGTCTCCCTCTCTCTGTGTGTGTCTCTCTCTCTCTCTCTCTCTCTCTCTCTCTCTCTCTCTCTCTCTCTCTCTCTCTCTCTCTCTCTCTCTCTCTCTCTCTCTCTCTTTCTCTCTCTCTGTCTCTCTCACTCACTCACTCACTCACTCACTCACTCACTCACTCACTCACTCACTCACTCACTCACTCACTCACTCACTCACTCACTCTCTGTTTCTTTCTTTCTCTGTCTCTGTCTCTGTCTCTGTCTCTCTCTGTGTGTGTCTCTCTCCCACTCTCTCAGTGCCTCTCTCCCGCTCTCTATGTGTCTATCTGCGTGCGTGCGTATGTGCATGTACCTGCATAAGTGTGCGCATGCATGTATGCATGTGTGTGTGTGCATACTGCTCAACCTAAACTGCCTAGCTCTTAACAATCCCTCACATACAATGACGGCAGATCACGAGCCCCCGGTGTTCAGTGGCTGCCCCAAGACCAGTGTCCGTGTCTCCCTGGGTGCTGCAGGTCCTCGTCCTGTCACCATCCACGTTCCCTCCATCACCGACAACTCGGGGGGACCCCTGCTCGTCTCCTACACACCTGAAGACTTCCGTCCTCACCTCCCCTACATTTTCAGACAGGTATTTTGTGATTGTGTTGTCTTCCATAAGATTTTACCCAGCTGTCAGTTTCCCCCACTTTCAGCTCCTCTTAGAGGCTAATTATTTCATCCCATCCCAGCCTAGATGGGACCAGCTGGTGCTATTTATAGCAGGAGCTGACCACACTTGAACTAGGTTAAAGGAAGGGTGTGCTAAATTTAGCACTCTTGACTGAGTGATGTTGGATTTGGGCACTGTGTTTATGTTGTATTGATTTTTGGTGAAAATGACTGCAAGGTTCATCGCTTTGATATTTTGAGGTTTCATCTGTTTATTCTTTGTTGCATTGTCCAGTGATCAGGAGACTGTGTTTTTGTTGAAGATAAAAAAGCTGATTCATGTGAAGAATGTATTTTGTGTGAGGACATTTCTGCTGTGTCTGCTGTATGTGGAGAAAGGGTAGATGGACATATTGGATCTTTTGTTTTGTTGCTTCTTTTGAGAGGGAGTAGTTACCTATGTGTTCCCCTATAACTTCTCCTAAGCACTCGCTTTTCCCCAGCTAAGGTTAAGCAGCATCAAGCATGGTTACCAATTGGATGTTGAGAGAGGTGAAAGAGAAATCATAGAAGGTGAAGGTACTAGGAGTTGTCTCTCATCTGAACTTTAGGTGATTGATTGGATGGATGGATGGACTGACTGACTGACTGGCTGACTGATATAAAAGAATAAATAAAAATGAATAAACTGATCGACCGACTGACTGACTAATGTAAAAGAATAATTAGAAATAAATAACTGATTAACTGACTGACTGACTGATATAAAAGAATACGTAAAAAATAAATTAAGTGATTGACTGGCTGACTGACTGACTGGTTGATTGATTGATATTTGTGGTTTATGTTTGCAGAATGTGACAGTGAACATAACAGCTGTGGACACTGCTGGCAACAAAGCCGTGTGCCGGATCTCTGTCTTTCTTGTTGGTCAGTGTACATCTGTGTGTGTGTGTGTGTGTGTGTGTGTGTGTGTGTGTGTGTGTGTGTGTGTGTGTGTGTGTATATGAGTGTAAGTGAGTGTAAGTGCATATGTGTGAACGTGTTTGCAAGAATATACATGTATAGATATGTATTTGGGAGGTGAAATAAAGGGGGGGGTGTGTGGTGTGTGAGTGTGTGTGTGTGTGTGTGTAGTGTGTGTGAGTGTGTGTGTGTGTGTGTGTGTGTGTGTGTGTGTGTGTGTGTGTGTGTGTGTGTGTGTGTGTGTGTGTGTGTTTGTGTGTGTGTGTTTTAAAAAAAAAAAAATTATTATTTCATTTCAAGGATAATTGAATGAAGTCTGTATATGCTTCCTCGATCTGACCTTGTTGTCAGTCTGAAATCTCATATTGTCTGAACCAGCCACTGAACAGTGTCTGAACCAGCCACTCTTGTTTCCCTGTGACATGTTGATTTCAGACGACACACCTCCATCAGTGCATTGCCACAGAAAGCTGCACCGACATCACTTCAACACCAGCAGCAGCCAGGTTCAGGTGGTCTACCCAGACGGCCTCATCACCGCCTCAGACTATGGAGGTGTGACCAGCATCACCTTTGACCCCGCACCTGGAACCAGCGTGGAGGTCATGAAGAAGATCAGGGTCAAGGCCACGGTTACGGATCGGTCAGGCAACGCGGCGTCCTGTTCGTTCTTTTACCTGGCCACCAGTGAGTGTGTGTGTGTGTGTGTGTGTGTGTGTGTGTGTGTGTGTGTGTGTGTGTGTGTGTGTGTGAGTGTGTGTGTGTGTGTGTGTGTGTGTGTGTGTGTGTGTGTGTGTGTGTGTGTGTGTGTGTGTGTGTGTGTGTTACTTCTGATGTGTGATTGCAGTGTTAGAGGTATTCTTTTGTATAGTAGAAAACCTTGTTTCAGGAATTTTTTTTTGGCTGTGGTCATATCGTTTCGATTTTGTGCGCAACTATGCTTGTGAACTTTTGCACAAAATGCACATAAAAATACAGACAGACAGAGACATAGACACATACACACATTCAGAGATACACGCTCACTCACACATATACATATTCTCTCTCTATCTCTCTGTCACACACACACACACACACACACACACACACACACACACACACACACACACACACACACACACACACACACACACACACACGCACACATGCACACACACGTTCACACATACATGTATACCACTATAACCCAATAGTGGGAGATATGTAGGGAAGTAGATGGTTGGTTACCCAATAGCAGGTTACCTGTAAGGAAAAGGTAAACATATATGGTGTATGCTGATGCACAGATGACCAGTGTCAGGTGAAGATATATGGTGTATGATGATGAACAGATGACCAGTGTCAGGTGAAGATATATGGTATATGCTGATGAACAGATGACCAGTGTCAGGTGAAGATATATGGTATATGCTGATGAACAGATGACCAGTGTCAGGTTAAGATATATGGTGTATGCTGATGCACAGATGACCAGTGTCAGGTGAAGATATATGGTATATGCTGATGAACAGATGACCAGTGTCCGGTTAAGATATATGGTGTATGCTGATGCACAGATGACCAATGTCCACTCTGGGAGTTACCTGTGCCTGGCCCGGGTCAAGGTCAGCGAACCTGCTCCTCAGAGATCCATGGGTCAGCGGGTTACGGGTTGTCCTGCCAGGTGGCCTGTCCCCAGGGGTACAAGTTCGTCACCCCCCCTCCCACCCAGTACATCTGTGTCAACGGCAGTGTGTGGCGTCCTCATAACCGTGTTCCCAGATGTGGGGGTGAGTGTGTGTGTGTATGTGTATGTTGTGGGGGGTGGGGGGGAAGGGGGAGGGAGAGGGGTGTCGTGTTGTTTTTTTGGTGTGTGTGTGTGTGTGTGTGTGGTGTGTGTGTGTGTGTGTGTGTGTGTGTGTGTGTGTGTATGTGTTTGTGGGGAAACAAGGATGTGTTTGTGTCTTTTTTTTTTTTTTTGGTGTGTGTTCATGTGTGGGTGAGTGTGTGTGTGTGTGTGGATGTGTTTAAGTGTGTGTGCATGCGTCATGCACCCACAGGCACACTTCTTGAAACAGCTCTGTTTTCTCCTTTCTGCCACAGCCTTGTTGTACACGAACTTTGACTTCAACATGACCTTGAACTTTACCTACGATGGAGCCAACAGCAACAACTGTTTGGGGGTGGTGAGCAGCAGCGTTCTGACGAAGATTGAACCGTTCTTCAACGACATCTGCAGATCCTCAGCAGCCTTCATCGACATCAAGATTGAGCACATGGGATTCTTCGACCCCCAGGTACTGGCTGTACTGTGTTGTATTGTTGTGTGGTGTCTGGGGTCTTGTGGGTAGAGCAGTTTTATTGTCCTTTTTTTGTTGTTGTTGTTTTCTTTGTTTTTGTTGTTGTTTTTGTCAAATCATCATAACATTGTTTCCTGTGATATATGAAAATAAAGCTATAACCCCCCCCTCCTAAACCCCCTCCCTCCCAACCCCCTCCCCCCAAAAAACAAAAAAACGTGAATGCTTGTATAGATAGAATACATACATAAACACAGTTCTCACATGTTTAACATTTTTCTGGTTCCAGAGGTTTGTACCTAAAATGTTAAGTGTGCTGAGTGTAAGGGTAGTGACCACACAGTCTGGTGTCATTTATTGTGTTGACGTTAGCGTGGTATAGTTTAGATCACCATGCAAAGACTACAGTGCAGGTGTCTTCTTTCCAATAATCTCTTTCCCCCTTTCCAGTCTGCCTATCGCGTCAACCACAGCACTGAAACCACCCTGGTCCATACCTTAAACATGCTTCTCCATGCTTCTGACTCTGGAAAATCTCCCTTCTTACTGTTCTCGACTTATCTGCTGCCTTTGACACTATAGATCATTCAGTTCTTCTCTCCCGTCTCCAAAACATGTTCGGTATTAAAGGCACAGCCCTCACCTGGTTCACTTCTTACCTTAAAGACCGTGTCCATACAGTTGCAGTAAACAAGATTCAATCAGCGCCTGCCAAACTGGAATGTGGTGTCCCTCTGGGATCAGTTCTGGGCCCTCTTCTTTTTACCCTCTATACTGCTCCACTGTCACATATAATAGACCGTTATCATATCAATTATCACTTTTATGCCGATGACTCTCAGATTCAAAGCAGTGTTACACCTGAAAATCTACCATCTCTCTTGACAAATATGACCAACTGCCTTCAAGATATCCAACACTGGATGATACAAAACAAGTTACAACTAAATACAGATAAAACTGAAGCCATGCTCGTAGGCACCAAACACAAACTCTCCTCCATCTCTACAACTTCAATAGAATTCGGTAATACGTCAGTTCCACTATCCACTTCTGTGAAGTATCTAGGGGTCGTTGTCGACAACACACTCTCCATGCAAAAATTCATTACCCAGATCTGTCAGTCATGCTACTATCAACTTCGGCGCATTAGTGCAATTCGAAAGTACCTGTCCACTGATGCAACATCCAAACTTGTCACTTCTCTTATTCTTTCACGTCTGGACTATTGCAATTCTCTTTTAGCTGGTCTGCCAGCATCATCCATCCACTCCCTCCAACGTATACAAAACTCTGCAGCTAGTCTGGTCTTAAGAAAGAAAAAATCTGAGCACATTACCCCTCTCTTGCAATCTCTTCATTGGCTGCCCGTACCACAGAGAGTAATCTACAAGATCAATACCCTCTGTTACAAATGCCTCCACAAAACTGCTCCCTCCTACCTCTGTGAATGTCTTCACTTGTACACACCTTCTCGCTCCATACTTTGTCCTTCAGAATACCTAGATTCAACCTATCTACCGTTGGCCGCCGCTCTTTGTCTGTTTCTGGTCCATTGATCTGGAACGACCTCCCTCTCTCCCTCTGGCAAAAGCCTACTTATGAAACTTTTAAATCCAACCTCAAGACACACTTATTTCAAACCTAAGATTTTCCCTTCTGTTTCCATCTCTTGTCTGCCCCCGCCTTTGACATCTACCTGCCAAAGTGTATAGCCTTTGTGGATGTGTGTGTGTGTGTGTGTGTGTGTGTGTGTGTGTGTGTGTGTGGGCGTGTGCGCGTGTGCGTGTGTGTGCGCTTGCTTGTGTGAGTATGTTTGAATTTGCTAGGACCATAGATTGTTATTAATTGCTTGTGTGATGTATAGGTCGAATGCAAGCGCTTTGATTTGTTTTTACAAGATATAGTGCTATATAAGTTCCATGTATTATTATTATTTATTTTATCTGATGCACCTGGTATGCCCTAGGATATATGGTCAAACACACGTACCTCCCCAAAACACGTGAATAAAACATGGGTATAGATTGAATCATATAGTGAAGTTTACCTTATGCTGTCCCCCAGTTCACCCAGCTGTAAATGAGTACCTGCCATTTTAAGGAACAGGGAAGGTAAAGCAGCGAGGGAGAGGAGATGGGCGCCGCCCTCAATATGCTGGCCCCTAGAGAAGCTGAGGTCTCTGATGCCTTGCTCCCTGACAACCACATAGGTAATGGGACACCTTTACCATTTACCTATATATATATATATATATATATATATATATATATATATATATATATATATATATATATATATATATATATAGTTGACTTGATAAAAACCCACAATTCTGCTGGGCACCGCTCCCTCCAAGCACACAGTTGAGGTAAAATAGCAAAATAATGATAAAAACACGACTGTGTTCAGCTTCATGTTTTTCTTTGTTTCTTTCTTTTTAAAAAAAAAGAAAAAAAAAGAGAGAGAAAAAAAAAAATATATATACATGTTAACATTTATTCAAACATCACCCAGATATAACCAGCAGTGAATCTCCCTCTCTTTCTCTCTGTGCATATATATATATATATATATATATATATATATATATATATATATATATATATTATATATATATATATATATATATATATATATATATTAAACATTT
Organism: Stramonita haemastoma; assembly: GCA_030674155.1. Taxonomy (NCBI): domain Eukaryota; kingdom Metazoa; phylum Mollusca; class Gastropoda; order Neogastropoda; family Muricidae; genus Stramonita; species Stramonita haemastoma. Next base: position 115,183,460 of record CM060316.1, read on the forward strand.
ATTCAATCATCACCCAGATATAACCAGCAGTGAATCTCCCTCTCTTCTCTCTGTGCATATATATATATATATATATATATATATATATATATATATATATATATATATATATATATATATATATATATATATTAACATTTATTCAATCATCACCCAGATATAACCAGCAGTGAATCTCCCTCTCTTTCTCTCTGTGCATATATATATATATATATATATATATATATATATATATATATATATATATATATATATATATATATATATATATATTAACATTTATTCAAACATCACCCAGATATAACCAGCAGTGAATCTCCCTCTCTTTCTCTCTGTGCATATATATATATATATATATATATATATATATATATATATATATATATATATATATATATATATATATATATATATATATATATATATATATATATATATATTAACATTTATTCAAACATCACCCAGATATAACCAGCAGTGAATCTCCCTCTCTTTCTCTCTGTGCATATATATATATAATATATATATATATATAATATATATATATATATATATATATATATATATATATATATATATATATATATATATATATATTAACATTTATTCAAACATCACCCAGATATAACCAGCTGTAAATCTCCCCCCTTCTCTCTGTGCAGCCTCAGGGGCGGCACCTGTTTGTGCTGAAGATGAAGGTGAGCATCGTGCAGAAGGCAGGTGCACGGCAGGCGAGGGCGTCTCAGTGCGGGGTGCTGATCCTGCGTAAGGTGGACAGCCTGAACCCCCCCTCCTCCCCCACCACCTGTGGCACCGCCTCCTTCCTGCCCCCCAGCGACGCCCAGGGCCACCCCTCCTGCTCCCCAGGGGCCGTCCTCGCCCAGGACTTCTGCTGTGAGTTGTCTTGTGTGGATGCTGGTTTGGTTTGGTTTGGTTTGGCCATGCCAAAGTTGGCTGGCTTTGAACATTGTTTTGTTTTGTTTGCTTTGGCCATGCCAAAGTCTTTAGCACTGGGCTTGACTTGTCAGGTGCTTAACCCTCTTTCCCAAACCAGGATTTACCGGGATTGAATAATCTCCCCCCCCTGATTCCTGAACAGGGATTTGCTGGGATTTACACTCAGTAGATTTCCATTATGCTAATTATGCAAACTGCTTTACATGAAAGACCCAGCTCCTGCTTGCTGTGAAATCTTACTGGAGATAAACTTAAAAGGTGGTGGGGACTTGTCCGATAGTTGTCTGTGTGTTCACGTAAAAGGTTGATAGTTGTCATAGTACAGTTAGATAAGATGCAAAAGAAACTTTTACCCGAGTCTGGGTTTCCCTCTACTTCTAATAACTTTCTCTGTGATCACAGACTTCAAATAAATGAATAGTGGTATACTAATATCTGCATCATTGAAATGAATGAAAAGTTATATACAAAAATCTGTGAGAAAAATAAAAGAGAAAATACTGCTAAGATGTATAAGATTTTTTCCCTCAGCTATTGTACTGAAATTTTCCACCATCATCGTGATCATAACTTTTCAGTGGAGTGCCCAGCAGGGACCTACCACAACAGCAGCACCAAACGCTGCGAAGAGTGCCCCCAAGGCCAGCACCAGACCACCAAAGGTCAGAGCACCTGTGACCTTTGCCCTGAGGGCACCAGCACTGTCAGCACAGGGACCACCACTCTGGCTGATTGTCTAGGTAAAGAATGGCTGGTTGTGTTTCAGTTTTCCCGGTGTGGTTTCTCCCTTCCGTTTTCTGTTTTGTCTTTTTAGCAAGTTTTAGTTTTGTTTGGGAATTTTTGTTTTGTTTTGTTCTTTCTTGTCTTGGGTATAAAACAGGAATATGGTTGATCAAGAGTGTGTGTGTATGTGTGTGTGTGTGTGTGTGTGTGTGTGTGTGTGTGTGTGTGTGTGTGTGTGTGTGTGTGTGTGTGTGTGTGTATGTGTGTGTGTGTGTGTATATGTGTGTGTGTGTGTGTGTGTGTGTGTGTGTGTGTGTGTGTGCCTCTGTGATATTTTTGGTAATCCTTGTAAGCCTGTGGTTAAGCAAACTTTCCTGTCAGAAATCACTCTTCTCATGGTGATTTCTGATCAATGAGGGAGAGACAGTAAACAAGAAAATGGCAGATGAGAATCAACAAGCCACATTATGCATGCACAAGACAGTTTTTCTGTCACATCATGAACAAAATCACAAAGCTATCAGTCTCATATTCTGCAGCTTTTTGGTTTGGTTTTGTGCCCTGGCTAGAGCGAGGTTTGCCAATGGTGAGATTTTTGTGTATGCGACCATTTCCCTCCCTCTCTCACTGTTGATTGTTTCCCTCACTTTGAGCTCCTCACTGCTGCTAATTAACCTATCCCAACCCAGCTCAGATGGGGCCAGCTGGTGCTATTTATAGCAAGAACTGACCACATTTGGACTAGGTGAAAGGAAAGGGCAGGCTAAATTTAGCACTCTTGACTGAGTGATGTTGGATTTGTGTGCTGTGCCCCCCCCCCCCCACCTCCCCCATGGTTCGCAGATCATTTCTCACCTGTGTTTTTTACCTGTGCAGACCTGTGCCCAGCTGGCTCGTACTCAGCCAGTGGCCTCAGCCCTGTGAGAAATGTGAAGGAGGGTGGTACCAGAGGAAGAGGGGGGGGAGGGAGTGTGTGTCTTGTCCTGAGGGAACCAGCACAGCCTCTGTGGGGGCTGCCAGTTCCCAGGATTGTTTAGGTCAGTTTTTCTTTTTTTTGGGGGGGGGGAGGGGGGAGGGAGAGAATGGTGTGCGTGTGTGTGGTTGTTGTTGTCTTCAATTTTACGTCTGTTCACTCTCAGTGATATTAGACGTGGTGTGTGTGTGTGTGTGTGTTTGTTTTATTTATATATTTATTTTTTTTTTATTCTTTTATATGGAGGATAATGGAATAAGCACTTGTGTGCTTTTTTACATCCAGTTCCTGTGTGTATGCAGTTTTGTAAATCTTGTCATCTGTTCCCACTGGAACACAATGGCCTACTCTTACAAAAAGCGGAACATGATTTAACGTGTGTGTGTGTGTGTGTGTGTGTGTGTGTGTGTGTGTGTGTGTGTGTGTGTGTGTGCGTGTGTGTGTGTATGCTCCATACTTACTTACCCAGGATTTGCACTGTAGAGCCTAGAGCACAACTCCATAGTCTTCTGAGACTGACAGATGTCTATTGTCAGTGTGCTCATAGTGTAAGACAATGACACAGCCTTGATGGCTGGTAAATGTGAGGAGAGACAGTGAGAAAACTGCATTGAGAAAGGAAAAGGGAAGGATGATTACAGGCGTGCCACAGTAACAGACATGACCAGGCTTTGATTCATTTTTTAAAATTTAGTATTTTATTTCGAGGATAATGGAATAAGCATTTTTGTGCTTTTTTTACATCCAGTCCCTGTGTGCATGCAGTTTTGACAGACAGGAGGGCGGGCTTTGATTCCTACCTGTTTGCATTATTTCAGGGTTGTGTGCGGTGGGTCACTTCAGTGCCACAGGCTTGGTGCCCTGCCTGCCCTGCCCCCTGCACCACTACAGCAGCGAGAGAGGGGCCACAGCCTGTGTGGAGTGTGCCCCCTTCCAGGTCACCAACTCCACTGCAAGTGTCACCAGTGACAGCTGTGTCGGTTAGTTTCGAAACAGTGTGTGTATGGGGGTGGGAGTGGGGGTTGGGTGGGTTGTGTGTGTGTGTGTGTGTGTGTGTGTGTGTGTGTGTGTGTGTGTGTGTGTGTGTGTTGTGTGTGTGTGTGTGTGTGTGTGTGTGTGTGTGTGTGTGTGTGTGTGTGTGTGTGTGTGTGCATGTGTGTGACATTTGCTGTTGATATGCTGGTGTGTTAATAACATTATTCTGTTTTCTTTGTCATTATCATCACTGTTATGGTTGCGCTGTAATGGTTGTGATGTGTTCAGATCATTGAGAAGTAGTTGTCATGATTGTTGTAATGTTGTTGATGTGGTTGATGTTGATCAGTGGTGTTGATGTTGATCAGTGTTGTTGATGTTGATCAGTGGTGTTGATGTTGATGTTGATCAGTGTTGTTGATGTTGATCAGTGGTGTTGATGTTGATGTTGATCAGTGGTGTTGATGTTGATGTTGATCAGTGGTGTTGATGTTGATCAGTGGTGTTGATGTTGATGTTGATCAATGGTGTTGATGTTGACAGTGGTGGACTGGTGTGGGGCACAGAGCTGTGCTGCAGGCTCCACCTGTGTCAATCAGCGCCGCTTCGCCCAGTGTCTCTGTCCACCTGGGTTTTCAGGTCAGTCTGATACTCTCTTTTACTTTCTATTTCTTCTTTCTCTCTCTCTGTCTCTGTCACTGTCTCTCTCTCTCTCTCTGTGTCTCGCTCTCTATATATACACATATATATATGTCTCTGTGTCTGTCTGTCTCTGTCTGTCTCTCAGTCTCTGTCACTCTCTCTCTCCCCCCTCTCTGTCTCTGTCTGTCTCTCAGTCTCTGTCTCTCTGTCTGTCTGTCTGTCTCTCTCTCTAGCTGTCTCTTCCTCTTCCTCTGTTCTCTCTCTCTTCCTCTTCCTCTCTCTCTCTCTCTCTCTGACTTCAGAGCAGCTCATTTCAATATTATTCTGAAATGGTATTCATAGTCAGAGCTTATCATTTCATCAACTTATTGTGGAACAAACCGGGTTAAAACTTTTTTTTTTTCTGTTAAAGTCTCATTGCTTGATTTTGAGCTGTCTAAAAGATTTGTGATGGACAAAGGGCTAAACGTAACATTGAAAGCATTTTAATGTCTCATAAATGTTGCTGAGTTGTAAAATAAACCGTTCATCAATTAATGCTTTTTGCACTTTGGTAAAATTTTTTTAAAATCTGTTTTAAGTGTTTACATGGAAAGTACCCTGCCTCCCCTAAAAAAAGAAATCGTAAGACAACTAAATGGTAAAAGAAAAGAGACAAATAATACATTAGAATAAAACTCATCTAAGGACACATAGACCAACTCGACAAACAAACATACAGGAAAAACAAACATACATGACCACACACTCATACCAAATTCTGTTGACTCTAACAAGAAGAGGGTGGTTGGGTTGTGTGCAGGTGAGAGGTGTGATGTGAATGTGGACGAGTGCTCCAGTCAGCCCTGTGTCCATGGGGGCACCTGTCAGGATGGGGTCAACTCCTTCACCTGCCTCTGCAAACCAGGTAACACTGAGCACAGTAACTGCAGGGAGGAAATGCAGTATACACATGACTAAAAAAAGAGTTGAATGACTTTAGATTTATTGTTTTTTATTTTATATCTTTTGGGCTTAGTTGATGTTGGGATTGATATTTATGGTGAGATTAGTGGCAATGATGATGATGATGATGGTGATGATGATGATGATGGTGATGATGATGATGATAGTGGTGGTGGTGGTGGTGGTAGTGGTGGTGGAGGAGGAGGAGGAGGAGGAGGATCACAATGATGATGATGGTGATGATGACAAGGATGATGAAAATGATGTTGATGATGAAGAAGAAGGAGATGGGATGGGTGGATGGATGGATGGATGGATGGATGGATGGATGGATGGATGGATGGATGGATGGATGGATGGATGGATGGATGGATGGATAACAAGAAGATGATGATGATGAAGAAGAAGAAGAAGAAGGAGGAGGAGGAGACAGTGACAACGATGTTGATGAGAATGATGATGATGATGATGATGATGATGATGAAGATGCTGCTGCTGATGATGATGAAGATGTTGATGACAATGATGATGGCAGGGTATGAAGGGAGAAGTTGTGAGGTGGAGACAGACGAGTGCAGCCCTGACCCCTGTGTGCACGGCCAGTATCTGGATGCTCACCTGTCCTACACCTGCCAATGCCTGCAGGGATACACCGGCCACAGGTGTGTTCATGTGTGTGTGTGTGTGTGTGGTGTGTGTGTGTGTGTGTGTGTGTGTGTGTGTGTGTGTGTGTGTGTGTGTGTGTGTGTGTGTGTATGTATGTGTGTGAATAAATAATGTTTCTTGCACCTACAGATACTCATTATGTCTATCATCATAACATACATATACAAAATGCAACAAAATGTACACAATATATGTGCACCAAAAATACTTAACCAGCATGACGCAAAACATCATTAATGATTTATTGTTGTTTGTTTATACGTTGGTGGTGATGAAGGTGTGAGGTGAACATTGACGATTGTCGTGATGATCCTTGTCACAATGGAGGACAGTGCATTGACCTGGTGGACAGCTTCCAGTGTGACTGCTCTGTGAGTTTTGGGTTTTCAGCTTTTTTTTGGTTCCTTTTTTTCCATGTTGAGTGTAGAAATGGTAGTGGTGGGGATGATTAGGGTTGGTGGGGGGTGGGGTGTCATTAATAATAAAACTAGAAAAACAACCTGTCTAAAATGAAGTGGATCATAAGTGTGTGTGTGTGTATGTGTGTGTGAGTGTGTGTGTGTGTGTGTATGTGTGTGTGTGTGTGTGTGTGTGTGTGTGTGTGTGTTGTGTGTGTGTGTGTGTGTGTGTGTATGTTGTGTGTGTGTGTGTGTGTGTGTGTGTGTGTGTATGTGTGTGTGTGTGTGTGTGTGTGTGTGTGTGTGTGTGTGTGTGTGTGTGTGTGTGTGTGTGTGCACGCATGGGTGCGTGCGTGCGTGACATGGCAGGTATGCATGTTTTTTTGCTCATGTTAGAGTGTAAATTAAATAGAATCAAGTGTTATTTTGTCACCAAATATTCATAGAGCTGATAGTCACAGTATATGTTTGCATCAGCATACACAATGCAGTGACTGACCAGAAACTACTTTTGATAAAGTTATGTTACTACTACAGTCTGAAATCTTATTGATGTGTCATATCATTCTTTGGACAGCATGGTTGTACTGGTTAGTATATTTATGCTGTTACTGAAAGGTGGCTTGCAAAAAAAGGACATCATTATTTGCCGTAACTGTAAAGGGTTCATGGTTGTTTTACATATCTTGGGATGGTTTTGTTCGATTTCTGCTTGTTTGGTTGTGTTTGTCTTTTTTCAACATGGGATAAATGACAAGGACTTGTGTGTTGTGGTTGTGGTAGGACACCGGTTACGAGGGTGCAACATGCCAGCATGCCATCAACGACTGCCATAACGCTTCATGTCTAAACTCTGGAACTTGTCACGACAGAGTCAACGGATTTGACTGCAGCTGTATGCCAGGTAAAAGGAGTGAATGCTTTGGGTTATTTTATTTATTTTTTTATTTCTTTCAGCAGTGGGAGACAGGAAATCTCAGTGGTCAGAGCTCTCGCTTTCCTCAAGCCAATGTTAAGCAGCATAGAGCGAGGTTACCAATGGGATGGGTGACCGTTTGTGTGCCTTGGTGTCAGTACAAGTCCCTCAGTTCACCCAGCTGTAAATGAGTACCTGCCCTCTTTAGGGTCAGGGAAGGTAAAGCAGCGAGGGAGAGGAGATGGGCGCCACCCTCAATACGCTGGCCCCTGGAGAAGTTGAGGTCTCTGATGCCTTGTTCCCTTACGACCATATAGGTTATGAAACACTTTTACCTTTATTTATTTAGTATAATGTGTTGTCATACTTACACTGAAATAGGCATGTGAACAGGAGTGGACGACAACAAAATAAAAAAACTAACATGCACACAGGTGTCATGTTTAGACACCGTCCCCGAAGTTGGAATGCAGCTGCCAAAATAGTCAGGGAAAAACAGGTCTCACACAAGCAAAAATCTTATGTGAACCTTATAGCTCTGGCTGAAGAACGGGGGAAAAAAAATCTGAGATGGCATTAGGAGTAGAGAAAATGACTGAATTAATAATGTATGAGCTGAATGAATGTATTATGTACGTCGTGTACATAAAAACCTCTGCTCGCTCCCTTAAGCATGATTGCAGCACAGAAGAAAACCCCCATGACACATGAAGTTTTACTGTTGTGATGTGTCCACAGGATTTACTGGCACTGTGTGTGAAACAGACATAGATGACTGTCACTCCTATCCCTGTGCCAACAACGCTCTGTGCATTGATCAGATCAACTCCTTCAAATGCATCTGTCAGGTGAGGGCTGGATTTTTAAGCTTGCATGTATGTACTGCTGTGTAAATGTCTTGAAGTATGAAAATATTTGTATTGTTACAGTTAATAGGCATTTAAAGTATGCTTTATTAAAGGAAGAAGAAAATCAAACAGTTCTGCCATATATTTTTTGCCACACAGCCTTAAGTGGGTGATGATTGTGTGTTCTCCCATTGTGTTTGTGTGGGTGATGATTGCTGTAGATCAGATGTGGGTGATGATGATTGATGTTAATGTGGTGATGATGGTTGATGTTAATCAGATGTGGGTGATGATGATTGATGTTGATGTGGGTGATGATTGATGTTGATGTTAATGTGGTGATGATGAATGATGTTAATGTGGGTGATGATTGATGTTGATGTTAATGTGGTGATGATGATTGCTGTTGATGAGGGTGATGATGATGACTGCGTGTTCTTTCAGCCTGGGTACACAGGTGAGCGCTGTGAGTCAGACATCAACGAGTGTGCGTCCTCCCCCTGTGTTAACGGAGGCACCTGCACCGACCTCGTCAGCGATTACCTGTGCACCTGTCAGAGAGGTCAGTCACAGGTCAAGGACACTAGACATGATCCATGTTGACAGTAGTGATCATCGTGGGATTATTATTTTTGGTGAGGTCTGTCCATAGTGTGTTTCT
>CM060316.1:115197163-115204663 GCA_030674155.1 Stramonita haemastoma
TGTTCCTCCGCTAGCGCTTTGAGGTTCATCAATGGTCAGATTTTGCGTATGCCACCATTACCTACCCACCATTAAGTTAGCTGTATTCCAACTTTTGGGTGGTGTATAAAACATGGCACCTGTGTGCTTGATTTTTTAAACATTTTGTCATCCTTTCCCACTGAGACAAAATGGCCAACTCTTCAGAAAGGCGGAACAGGTTTTAAATATGTGCAACAGATTCCTGCATATGTTTTACACGTGGGCCTCAGTTTATAGTCTCCTCCAAATGACTTTTGGAGAATGCAGTCAGTACCACTATCAACTTTAGGGAGGGAGAAATTCTCTAAAATAGGCACTGGTGGCTGGATTATGGTCCGTCAGATCCTGAGCACAAAGCTGCAACCACTAGTTTGCCTCTACCCCCCCACCCCCATCTGAGCTTTGTGGAACATAACAGATGGAAACAGATGTTAGAGAGAGAGAGGTGATGTTAGTATGCTTGTTTGTGTTTACAGAGAAATCCTCAGAGAGAGAGAGAGAGAGAGAGAGAGAGAGAGAGAGAGAGAGAGAGAGAGAGAGAGAGAGAGAGATGATGGTGATAGCGTGTTTGTTCCTGTTCACAGAGAAGTCAGGGGACTACGACCTCCTGTTCCATGGGAAGACAGCCTCAGCCTGCAGGCCCCCTGACCTCCTGGTTCCTACCAACGCTCACCTGGCCCTCTGTCTGTGGCTGAGATATGCTGCACCACACGCCTCTGGCACCGTGCTCACTCTGACCAGGTGAGGAAGGGAGAGGGACTGGTGGGGGTTGGGGTGTGGGGGTGGTAGTAGTGATGGGAGCGGTGTTGGTGTTGGTGTTGGTGTTTGTGGTGATGATGATGTGTGTGTGTGTGTGTGTGTGTGTGTGTGTGTGTGTGTGTGTGTGTGTGTGTGTGTGTGTTTGCATGAATGTGTGTGTGTACACATATTAATTGTAATGTGTGAATGGCTTAAGGGGTTAGCAATACAGACAGATATCAGAAAGCATGTGTTCATACAACACAGTCGCCATTTTGTTAATCTAAACCACAACTGCTGATCCTATTTATTCCCAAATGGAGCAAGCCTTTTAGATGCAAACCTATAAATAAGGTAAAGGTGTCTCATAACCTATGTGGTCATAGGGAAGCAAGGCATCAGAGACCTCAGCTTCTCTAGGGGCCGGCATATTGAGGGCGGCACCCATTTCCTCTCCCTTGCTGCTTTACCTTCCCTGACCTTAAAGAGGACAGGTACCCATTTACAGCAGAGTGAACTGGGGGAACTGTACTGAAGCCAAGGCATGCAAACAGTCACCCATCCAACTGGTATCCACACTTGATGCTGGTTAACCCTAGTTTGGGGAAAGCGAGTGCTCTGACAACTGAGCTATCCTGCCCCCTGAATCTAAATCTAATCTAATCTAAACCTAAATACAACATTAACATGTGTGTGTGACAGTAAGACATCTGTACAGTTATCACTATACCTGTGTGACAGTAAGACATCTGTACAGTTATCACTATACCTGTGTGACAGTAAGACATCTGTACAGTTATCACTATACCTGTGTGACAGTAAGACATCTGTACAGTTATCACTATACCTGTGTGACAGTAAGACATCTGTACAGTTATCACTATACCTGTGTGACAGTAAGACATCTGTACAGTTATCACTATACCTGTGTGACAGTAAGACATCTGTACAGTTATCACTATACCTGTGTGACAGTAAGACATCTGTACAGTTATTACTATACCTGTGTGACAGTAAGACATCTGTACAGTTATCACTATACCTGTGTGACAGTAAGACATCTGTACAGTTATCACTATACCTGTGTGACAGTAAGACATCTGTACAGTTATTACTATCTCTTTGATACAGGTCAGACATGAACAGGGATGATCTACACGTGGACGATGACTTCCTGCTGGAGTTGTCAGGGGGGTAATTTCCGTGTCCCTGGAAGGGGAGCGAGAGCCCCGTCGTTTCTCGGTAGCTGTGACGGACAGCCAATGGCATCACGTGTGTTACCAGTGGCTGGGGTCGCGCCATGCTGTCTACATGGACGGGGTCAAGACCTCGGAGGAAAAGTACGGGGCAGAGGTGGCTCTTTCCGACAGGTGAGGGTCAGGGTGCTGGATGGGTACATGTGTAGGTTTGGATTTTCTCTGGTGAGGTGTGGAGATGATTGTTTTTGGTAAACATTTACTTTTGAATTGTCTTTGTCGGGGGTCAGAAACGAGTGTTAGGGTAAATGTTCAGATTTGGATATTTCTCCGTTGGGGCACAGAAAAGGTTGTTTTTTTAATGTATAGCATTGCGGCACTCTTTTTAATTATTCATTGTCATTGTCGGAAAAGACTACTTGGAAATAAAAAAGTTAACTTTCCCTCTTCGAATAGTGTTAATTCTTTCATTCCCACAGCCCGGTTTACCGGTCTGCAGACTTTTCTTCCTTTCCTTCCCAGCGCCCGGTATACCGGTCTCTACTAACAAACACCCTTCCTTCCCACAGCCCGGTAAACCGGGCTCAGCAGGGAGCGCTCTGTTCTTCCCGTTAGTTGCTTATCAGTTGTCAGCCACTAACGGGTCTTTGTTTATGTAAGAAATTCCAGGCTGGGCAGCCTCCCTTTCTCCTCCCCTCCCCCCCCCCCCCTCCCTCATTAATCTTGACCTGTCAGCATCTTGCCCCTTCAGCCACTACCCAGTCTATGTAGTAGTAGCTGTGAATGGAATGCAGTTCCAGCATTGGTCTTCCAGCTCTCCCCCCTCCCCCCCCCACCCCCCACTCGTGAGAAAGTAGTTGCTTGAGAAATTACTTGGTTTTAGAATGAGAGTAAGAGTGTGTGTGAAGATGTGGCTTATTTCTTGGCTGTGAAAATGGAAGGTGGAGAGAATTCGGATTCTGATCAAGGTGTATCATACATGTGTCACCTGTGTGTGACATATCATGTGATACTTGGACAGAAGGGCAGACATATGTAATTAGAGAACATGCAAATACTATCTGTATATAAAAAGTGTGCAAAATAGTGTGGAGCTTGCTCTCTTTATTGGTGTGTGGTAGTCATACACAGTCTACAAAAAAGAGAATAAACTGTTGATGTGTTGGGGACAATCATGGTGACAATGGAGACAGTTCTCATGGAGTATTCACATAAACAATGCAAGGGGATGTACATGAGGCATCAGTTGGTGAGTACAAGCACGAAACATACAACTGGCTAGAAAAAATACTGATCTGCATGGAGTGCGTGATGGCATACCTGTTTTTTTACTGTCAACTTACCTGTTTTACACCTGTGTCACCTATCATGTTACTGTGAAGTGTCAACATGGTCACCAACACCATCTCACATCAATTACCTACACAATGATATATGACATTCTTTGGTTCACATAATATGGGCTACTGCCGTAAGTCTGTAAAGTAAGTACCCCATTATGCTAAGTGTTTTGGTCTGTAAATCCGGGAATGAAGGGAAGAAACAGACAAGAGAAGCTGGGAATAAAGGGAAGCAATAGCAAGTGTAAATTGGGGAATGAAAGAGTTAAAGAAGTCTTCATGGTGGTTTGATCCTGGGTTGTCAGATCACAGGCACAAGGCTTTAACCATTAGGCTACCCCGCCCCCATGTTTTCATAGATAGACCAGCAAAACGAGAAAAGTTCTCCATTAACCCTCTTAGTCCCGAACTGGGCTTTGCTGGGATTAAATAATTCCCCCCCCCCCCCCCTGAATCCCGAACTGGGCTTTGCTGGGATTAAATAATTCCCCCCCCCTCCCCCTGAATCCCTAACTGGGCTTTGCCGGGATTTACACACAGTAGTTTTCCATCGCGCTGTGACCATCACTAATTGACACCACATGTCAAACCTCTATCAGGCTAGAGGTAGAAACCCTGCTGAGAGTCTGGAAAAAATTATAGCTGCTGGTATGTACTTAGAAGGAGGAAAAGGCGAGTGTCAGTGAGCATACGTGCCTGACCTGATTTTGTGATGGAATGCGAAATCTAGGGCAGTTTGTGTTCAGAGAATCCAAATGCAAGAGGGTTAAATCCACGTTGTTGTTCCCCTTCCGCAGACTGAAGCTGGTTCTGGGCTATCCACGGCAACACGCCGCTCCCGCCACCTACTTCCAGGGGGAGATAAGCCAGGCCAACCTGTTTTCCTCGGCTCTGGAGGACGCTCAGATCGAGAGCATGGCCCAGAACTGCAGCGGGCCCCAGGTGCAGGGCGACCTGTTTGCCTGGCCCCTAGCTCAGGCCTACCTGCAGGGCCAGGTGACCGTGGTCTCACCTGCCCTCTGTGGCACCTCTCAGTGTGCCCCAGGCTTTCGGGGAACCTACTGCAGTCAGCAGACAGGTGAGAACTTTGGGGGAGGGAGGAGGGGAGGTGGGTGTGGGGGTGTTTGTGTGTGTGTGGATGGATGAGAAAGGGGGGGGGGGGGAAGTTATAAAAGTTTGATTATGCTGTACCCCCCAAATTGGAATGTGGCTACCTTTATGGTGGGGTAAAAAGGGGTTGCATATGCAAAATTTTGTTGTTGGTGAACTTTGGAGCTTTAGCTGAGGAATGAAAATAGAAAAGAAAAAAATGCTGTGTTTTATCATTAGTTTGTCTTTTATATGAGGAGTGGTGTGTTTGTGTGTTGGAGTGCATATTTTTGCTCAGATATGGATATATGTCTCTATCTTCGTATGATATGGCTGTGCTTGAAAGAGATAATACTGATATTATCATCATGATATATTGAATTGACCACTCCTGGTCTTCTGACTCTCATTGCTAGTAAGGTGTTCAGGCTGTTATGTTTTTACAGAGCCTCATGCTTTGTATGCAAATTATTGTTTTGAATGGAGAATAATCTCATGTGTGTGTATGTGTGTGCAGACAAGATAGCCCCGAGAGTGGTGTCATGCCCCGGTGACCAGAGTGTGACCAAGAACAGCGCCATGGTAACCGTCAGGTGGGAAGAGCCTGTGTTTGAGGACAACGTCGCCATCGCCAGAATCCAGCAGACCTACCGATCAGGTCAGTCAGCCATCATGACTTGCACAACCAACACTACATGGCTTTTTTCTTTCTTCTTTTTTTTGATAACTAACTCATGAGAAAACTCAAATCTTTTGTGTGTGGAATGGATTATCTTCGATTATGTTGACTAAATTCAATTAAAGACAAAATCTTTTGTTTCAAGGATAATGGAATAAGCATTTATGTTCTTTTTTACATCCACTCTCCGTATGTATGTAGTTTTGTAAATTTTGTCATCCATTTCCACCGGCACACAATGGCGTACTCTTTAGAAAAGCGGAACAGGTTTTAACGGTTATGTTATGTGTGTTGTGTTGTGTCAGGCCAAGCTTTCCACCAGGGAGAATACCAGGTGACATATGTGGCCTACGATGCTGAGAACAACTCTGCAGAATGCTCCTTTGCTGTTATCGTCAAACGTGAGTGGAGTTACTGTCCTTGTACGTCTCTCTGTTCCTTATGATTATCCTGTCTGTGTCTTTTTTCTGTATTTCTTGGTTTGATTTTCTGTTGTCCTGTTCTTTGTCTCTGTCTGTCTCTCTTTATCTGTCTTTGTCTCCTTCCCCAATCTCTCTCTCTCTTTCTCTCTCTGTCTTTTGCCATTTCTTGTTTTTATTTTTATTTTCCTTTCTTATATAATTTTTATTGTTTGCATCAATCCACGGCTTTTTGTGTTCTTGAAATATTTGTTAAACTGTTAATATTCATTAAATATTATTGATGAAATTATTTTTGTTCTTCGATAGGTGGCTAAATGAAAAAAGCATACCATCTGGAAATAAAACTGACTTTGACGTTATTGCTTGACCAGTTTTGTCAATCTCTTTTAATGTCTGAGGAGTGTGTGTGTGTGCATGTGTGTGTGCATGTGTGTGTGTGTAGGCATGCATGCGTGCATGCGTGTGTGTGTGTTTGTGTGGATGCACGCATGCACATGCGCATGCAAAACCCTGAAAAGATCTGATGATAGAAATCTTGCTAATTTAGATCATATTGATAAGTAGAATGTTCTTGTTAATACATGATTGTTGATGTTGACTATTTGCAACCAGCCAAACAAATAAAATGTCATGGAAATTGAAGATAAACAGTGTGTCTTAATTTAAAGGAGAGAAAAAGATTAGATAATGTATTTCCACTTAAAGAGGATAGTTTGTTTCAGCATATCTGTGGGTTGTATGTAGCATGTAGTATTTGTTTGGATGGAGGCTTACATTTTCTCATGAAGGCTTTTTTTTGGGGGGTGGGTGGGGGAGGAGAGTTCCACATCCTCTCCATTGTCAATAATTCTATATCCCACCTTGTCTCTTGAAGTAGTGCTTGACAGGTGGTACAGTAGGAAAGACGTCTGTTGGCCATACAGACAGACAGACAGACAGACGTGATGTGGTGTTTTTATTTATTTTATTCTTTTATATCAAGGATAAGGGAATAAGCACTCATGTGCTTTTTTACATCCAGTACCCATGTGTATGCTGTTTTGTAAATCTTGTCATCTGTTCCCACCAGCACACAATGGCCTTCTCTTACGAAAAGCGGAACCGGATTTAACATGCGTTGTTGATGTGATGTGATGTGATGTGATGTGATGTTAATATGATGTGATGTGATGTGACGTGATGTGACGTGACGTGATGTGGTGTGACATGATGTGACATGACGTGATGTGACATGATGTGACGTGATGTGGTGTGACATGATATGACATGACGTGATGTGACATGACGTGACGCGATGTGGTGTGACGTGATGTAACGTGACGTGACGCGATGTGACGTGATGTGACGTGATGTGATGTGGTGTGATGTGATGTGACGTGACGTGACATGCCGTGCTGTTTCAGCGTTTGACTGTGTGGAGCCTGTAGCCCCCAGGCACGGGGCCAAGGTGTGTCAGACCTGGCTGCACGGCACCTTCTGCTCCCTGCAGTGCCTCCCCTCCTACTTCTTCCAGCACCTTCCCCCCACCTTCTACACCTGTGGACACCTGGGATTCTGGGATCCTCCCCTCAGGGATCCCCGCCACTTCCCCGCATGCTCCTGTAAGTCTGGTGTTGTGTGCTTTTTTTTAATTTATTTATTTATTTATTTATTTATTTATTTATTTATT
The DNA here is from genome assembly GCA_030674155.1 of Stramonita haemastoma. Classification (NCBI taxonomy): domain Eukaryota; kingdom Metazoa; phylum Mollusca; class Gastropoda; order Neogastropoda; family Muricidae; genus Stramonita; species Stramonita haemastoma. Next base: position 115,204,318 of record CM060316.1, read on the forward strand.
TATCTATTTATTTATCTATTTATTTATTTATTTATTTATTTATTTATTACTCTGTTTACTTGTACATGGGGACAGGATAGCTCAGTGGTCAGAGCACTTGCTTTCCCCAAGCTAAGGTTAAGCAGCATTGACTGTGGTTACCACACACTGCTGGTTTCAGTACATGTGCAGTCAGGAAAATCTTCATCTGAAGATCTTTTAAAATCACTCTCCCAATAGTCTGCTGAACAGCACATTTGTCATGTATGTGAGACAGGACTCTGTCCAGTTTTCCAAACGAGAGCAAGACAGTCAGTATGCCTGAAGAAAGCCTGAGAAAGAGAACTTAGAGGCTTAAAGAAAAGCA
>CM060316.1:115212163-115227163 GCA_030674155.1 Stramonita haemastoma
TGTGCTGAAGTCGGATGCGCTGGGCCTGACTTGTCGGGCACTTTACGGAAGTGTGATGCTTTTTTGCTCATATAACAGACAACAATGGTTGCTGTCTGAGTGCTTGATGAAGGAGAAAACAAGAATATACATTATTTTATTGTATTTGTTTGGATATGTGATAACATGTTTGAGTAGAAAGACATTGTCTCATGCAAAAGGCAAATTCTTTTTGTTCAAAGACACACATTTTTATACAAACAGACAAAACTTATTAAAGAAAAGTTTAGAATATCACAAACTATACATTTCAATTAATTCTAGAATTAAAAGAAAAAAAAGGAATTTACATAGCTCTGAATCTTGGAAAAGCAAACAAACTGAAGCACTTGCATTCATCTATCACCTACTAACTTTAAACAAAAAAATAATTAAATTCCTATATTTCAACTTGCAGACATCGGATCCAACAGAAGAAATCCCACGACCGGATCTACCGCAGCCGTAAGGCCATGACCCCGGCGGCCTTTTACAACGAAGGTTACGAGTGGGGTCGCGACAGCGTGAGCACGCCCTCCCAGCTGATGGTGCGTGAGCAGTCGTCCTCCACCTCCTCCTCCTCCACCCTCTCCATGGCCCCGCGCTGGAACAGGTCCACCTTCGCCAACTCTGACGAGGTACCTGGGGAATCCACCCACTTCTGATAGCACCTTCCTCCACCCCTCCACTTGTCTTGCTTTTGACTTACAACATAAACATTTTGGATTTAACCTTCCTCCCCCCATTCCTCCACTCTCTTAGTTTTGACTTACAGCATAAACATTTTTGAGCACATCTTCCCCCCCCTCCCACCCCCCTCTTGCATACAGCATAAACATTTTTGAACGCACCTCCCCCCCCCCTTGCGTTTGACTTACAGTGTAAATATTCTTCATCAGGGTGGTTTTTTCCTCTCTCTGAAGATGAAGTTGTTATGTCATTGTAAGGGTTGTAGATGGTTTGTACAGTGGATGTTTTGGCCATTGCTATTGGTCGTCGTACATAATATTCCATGCATCTGTTAAAACTTCTGATGTCACCAACTTCCAACACTGAGGAAAATTGCAGGACTGGAATTGAAAGTTGAACTCTGACAGAAATGGACAGGTTCTGGTAATATGATAAATCCTTTCTTATTCAGAAGCCTGTTTCAAGTCAAGTCAAGTCAAAGTCAAAAACACTTTAAAACACTTTCAGAAAACTATTTTTTTTATCTGTATCTTTTTTCTGCCCATTTTTTTTTTTTTTTGTGGAAGGAAGGGATGGAGAACGGAGGAGAAGATTTGGGGGGGGGGGGGGGATCTCCATATGTCAATCATCAGCACTTAGGCTCACTTTTTAACTAGTGTGCACAGTCTGCATTCTCTGGCATTATTGTGTGCCCTTTGACCCCTGATCTGCCCTTAGACCCCTAACCTGCCCTGTGACCCCTGACCTGCCCTGTGCCCCCTGACCTGCCTGCCTCTTACTGACTGCTGTGTATTGCACAGTTAACTTTTGTCATGTACAGAAGCTTTAACACTGCACAGGAGTTTGATCCTTCATACACTGTTTGCTCTTGCTGCAACACTCACCCGTGTGATGAAGATTCGTTTTGCTTTGTAACCGAAGAGTGACCGTTTCTGTCGTAATTATTGATAATTAAGCAAGAAGTATTTCATGATGAATTGTACATTGTTTGAGAGATATTGTCATGACAATTACACAGATATTGCCAAGTGTGATACCTGAACTGCTACGAAGAGACCATTTTAACAGCAGAATCTTGTGGACTGGACAGCTCATTTAGCAGCGTGCATGATTAATACTGTACAGGTGGCAAGTGTGACTCCCTAAAGCTTACTTCATGCTCACTCCATTGACGTGTGTGTTGTGGTTGTGGTTGGTATGCTGCAGTGTCCAGTATGACCTCTCTCCTTTCCACCTTTTTTTTTACCTGGAGGGTCTTCAGTGTGCATTCATAAATGTACACTCTGAATATGGGCGTGTAAGTTTGTGTTGATCTTAGTTCTCTAATCGTATTTTCATGACACAGTTGACAATGACACAGTATTTGTCTGTATACATTTTGCTGGTTCCAATGAGTGTTTCAGCTGACTGGCAGCAGGTTTGCTTTGTATTGTAGTGTATCATTTTCAAAACCCTGGTGTCTGACGCTGGTAACTGTAACGGCCGTTCAACATGGCTCTGACATGGCAGTTGTACTTGGTCCAGGTTAAGTGGTGTTGAGTTTCTTTCTTGTACAGAGAGATCTACATAATCTGGGTCAGCGTTGATTGTCGACTTTTTGGTCAGTGAAGGCACCCATCATACATCTTTTTTTTCTGTTGTCATTTTGTTGTAGTGAGCTGAGATCTATAAATCAGAAGCTTTATCCATGTTGGACAAGACTGTTTTTGAGTCAGCATACCAATCATTGACACTGTTACATTTCTATGGGACTTTAAGAGTGATCACACCAATCATTGACACTGTTGCATTGCTACGGGACTGTTTTTGAGTCAACAGACCAATCATTGAGAGCGTTATATTACCGTGGGGCTGTCATCAGTCCAGTCATTGACAGTGTTACATTACCATGTGATAATCAAATGACAAGTGGATTTTTTCTTGCCCTGGGATCTTACATGAACACTTTTCTAGTCATCAGTGTGTTGATTTGTTGCATTGTGAATATGCTTAGCATGTGCCTCTAATCAAGATTGCATGTATTCTTGCTCATTTGCTTGTGATTTGCTACATGACATTATTTTGAACATTATATTTTCTTTTAAGTTCATTTTAAATTTGGCAAAAACCTTGTTTTTGTGTGAGCTGGCAGCTGCATGATTTCATTATTGTGAGGTAGTGTTTGTTTTGTGGTTGTGTGTTGTTGTTGTTGTTGTGGGGATTTTAGGTGGCTGTTTTCTGAACATTTATTTTTGTGGTTGATTATGTGCTTATAATGAGCAGAATGAAGTCGGTTAGTGTCATAATGAAATGAATGCATGTACACTATCTTCTGGACTTGTGATTGAGCTTACTGGCATGCACAGCTTTCACTCATGTGCATACATTTGCATGATGTTTGTTACTGGTACATTTTCTCATGCAGTAACATAAACACACATGCACACACGCATGCATGCACACCACACCCACCCACACCACACACCACACCACACCACCGCACTGCACCACAACACACCGCACCACACCACACCACACCACACTACCACACACACACACACACACACACACACACACACACACACACACACACACACACACACACACACACACACACATACACATAACATGCATGTTTTTAAAATTCTGCATTTGTGTGTGTGTGTGTGTGGAGAAAAAAAGCTTTGGTTCAATGTTTTGAATAAAGCAGCTTTAGCATCTTCTGCTTGTTTTTCTTGAGTTCTTGGTTTTGCTTGCCTGCTTGACTTGTGTTGATGATACCAACGCTCTAGCTGATGCCTGCCCGCACGCATGCTTGTTTGTGAATGACTTTCCCTGTCTGCACTTCTGATCACTGGTGTTGTGCGCACTTTTTTTCCTTTTGTATATTGATCATTAGTGTTTGCACACTCTTTAACCTTGCACAAAAAAATTATTATCACTTTTATTTATTTTTTTATTTTTTATTTCTTCTTTTGTATCGAGGATAATGGAATAATCACTCATGGGCTTTCTTACGTCCAGCCCCCGTGTGTATGCAGTTTTGTAAATTTTGTCATATGTTCCCACTGGCGCACAATGGCCCTCACGAAAAGCGGAACAGGATTTAACATGTGCGCAAGATGTTTTGTGTGCTTTTGCACATGGGGCCTTGGTTTATAGTCTCATCTGAAGGACTTTTGGGGCAAGTGGAGTCTGCACTGATGTTAACCCCAGGGGAAAAATCCCCTTGAATGGGATTAGAACCTGTGTTGTCAGATTGCAAGTGCAGTGTTCTGACCACTAGGCTATCCTGTCTCACTTTTTGGTTCAACTGAGCCACTTAACTGTGATTTACTGATCAAGTCACTCTGTAACTGCTGTCAGTGCTCAGAAAAGGATAGAAATTACATCTGGGAAACTATTTGAAATGTTCCCAACCTGCAATAGAAATGACATCTGGGAAACTATCAGAAATGTTCCCAACCTGCAATAGAAATGACATCTGGGAAACTATTAGAAATGTTCCCAACCTGCAATAGAAATGACATCTGGGAAACTATTAGAAATGTTCCCAACCTGCAATAGAAATGACACCTGGGAAACTATTAGAAATGTTCCCAACCTGCTATAGAAATGACATCTGAGAAACTATCAGAAATGTTCCCAACCTGCTATAGAAATGACATCTGGGAAACTATTAGAAATGTTCCCAACCTGCTATAGAAATGACATCTGGGAAACTATTAGAAATGTTCCCAACCTGCTATAGAAATGACATCTGGGAAACTATTAGAAATGTTCCCAACCTGCTATAGAAATGACATCTGGGAAACTATTAGAAATGTTCCCAACCTGCTATAGAAATGACATCTGGGAAACTATCAGAAATTTTCCTAACCTGCAATAGAAATGACATCTGGGAAACTATCAGAAATGTTCCCAACCTGCTATAGAAATGACATCTGGGAAACTATCAGAAATGTTCCCAACCTGCAATAGAAATGACATCTGGGAAACTATTAGAAATTTCCCCAACCTACAATAGAAATGACTTCTGGGAAACTATCAGAAATGTTCCCAACCTGCTATAGAAATGGCATCTGGGAAACTATCAGAAATGTCCCCAACCTGCTATAGAAATGACATCTGGGAAACTATCAGAAATTTCCCCAACCTGCAATAGAAATGACATCTGGGAAAGTATCAGAAATGTTCCCAACCTGCTATAGAAATGACATCTGGGAAACTATCAGAAATTTCCCCAACCTGCAATAGAAATGACATCTGGGAAACTATCAGAAATGTCCCCAACCTGCTATAGAAATGACATCTGGGAAACTATCAGAAATGTCCCCAACCTGCTATAGAAATGACATCTGGGAAACTATCAGAAATGTCCCCAACCTGCTATAGAAATGACATCTGGGAAACTATCAGAAATGTCCCCAACCTGCTATAGAAATGACATCTGGGAAACTATCAGAAATTTCCCCAACCTGCTATAGAAATGACATCTGGGAAACTATCAGAAATTTCCCCAACCTGCTATAGAAATGACATCTGGGAAACTATCAGAAATTTCCCCAACCTGCTATAGAAATGACATCTGGGAAACTATTAGAAATGTTCCCAACCTGCAATAGAAATGACATCTAGGAAACTATCAGAAATTTCCCCAACCTGCTATAGAAATGACATCTGGGAAACTATTAGAAATGTTCCCAACCTGCAATAGAAATAACACCTGGGAAACTATCAGAAATGTCCCCAACCTGCTATAGAAATGACATCTGGGAAACTATCAGAAATTTCCCCAACCTGCAATAGAAATGACACCTGGGAAACTATTAGAAATGTTCCCAACCTGCTATAGAAATGACATCTGGGAAACTATCAGAAATTTCCCCAACCTGCTATAGAAATGACATCTGGGAAACTATTAGAAATTTCCCCAACCTGCAATAGAAATGACATCTGGGAAACTATTAGAAATTTCCCCAACCTGCAATAGAAATGACATCTGGGAAACTATCAGAAATGTCCCCAACCTGCTATAGAAATGACATCTGGGAAACTATCAGAAATGTTCCCAACCTGCTATAGAAATGACATCTGGGAAACTATCAGAAATGTTCCCAACCTGCTATAGAAATGACATCTGGGAAACTATCAGAAATGTCCCCAACCTGCTATAGAAATGACATCTGGGAAACTATCAGAAATGTTCCCAACCTGCTATAGAAATGACATCTGGGAAACTATCAGAAATGTTCCCAACCTGCTATAGAAATGACATCTGGGAAACTATCAGAAATGTTCCCAACCTGCTATAGAAATGACATCTGGGAAACTATCAGAAATGTTCCCAACCTGCTATAGAAATGACATCTGGGAAACTATTAGAAATGTTCCCAACCTGCAATAGAAATGACATCTGGGAAACTATCAGAAATGTTCCCAACCTGCTATAGAAATGACATCTGGGAAACTATCAGAAATTTCCCCAACCTGCAATAGAAATGACATCTGGGAAACTATCAGAAATGTTCCCAACCTGCTATAGAAATGACATCTGGGAAACTATTAGAAATTTCCCCAACCTGCTATAGAAATGACATCTGGGAAACTATCAGAAATTTCCCCAACCTGCAATAGAAATGACATCTGGGAAACTATTAGAAATTTCCCCAACCTGCAATAGAAATGACATCTGGGAAACTATTAGAAATTTCCCCAACCTGCAATAGAAATGACATCTGGGAAACTATTAGAAATGTCCCCAACCTGCAATAGAAATGACATCTGGGAAACTATTAGAAATGTTCCCAACCTGCAATAGAAATGACATCTGGGAAACTATTAGAAATGTTCCCAACCTGCTATAGAAATGACATCTGGGAAACTATTAGAAATGTTCCCAACCTGCAATAGAAATGACAACTGGGAAACTATCAGAAATTTCCCCAACCTGCTATAGAAATGACATCTGAGAAACTATCAGAAATTTCCCCAACCTGCTATAGAAATGACATCTGGGAAACTATCAGAAATTTCCCCAACCTGCCTTGTCGCTAGAAGACTGCAGTCCTGCCCCTCATGGGGATGCTGTGGGGCCTGTCAGTATAAATAGCACCCCCACATTCTGGAAAATCTGTACTGGGAATTCCAGCTTTTCTATCCCTCTCTTTGCTTTTGCATTGTTTCTTTTCTTCCTGTCACCTTCTTGTCTATTTTCTGCCTTCTTGGACCATTCTCCTGCCTTTTCCCAGAAATAACTAAAAAGATAACGATTCTCTCCCATGCTGAAGTCAGATGTGCTGGGCCTGACTTGTCAGGCACTTAACGGCAACGCAACGCATTTTTGCATATGTGACAGACAACAATAGTTGCTGTCTGAGCATTCGGAGAAGAAGAAGACTAACACACACACAGACAAGGAGAAGGGAAAATAGAGAAATAAATGGTTTCATATTCTGGTAATGTGATTGTTAAAAAAAACACCTAAACAGCAGCCAGACCTTCACACACACAAAAAAAATCACAGCTACTATGAATGCTAAAAGGTTCAGTACCTAGCTGGTCACAAGACAGTATTTTGTGCTGGAGATTCTGCACAAATACTATTCATTATTTATCTATTTATCATTTTATTTTGAGGATAATGGAATAAGCACTCATGTGCTTTTTTTTTTTTTTTTTTTACATCTAGTCCCTGTGTGTATGCAGTTTTGTAAACTGTAGAAGCACCGTGTACAAAAATCTGGGCACAAAGAGATCCTGTTTAGTCATTGCAGATTATCCTGGCTTAGAGCCTTTCAGGACAATGTTAAGATCTTAGAACATCACAAATTGATTCAAGTGAAATGAAAGGCATTATTGAGGAAAAAGTAGTGAGGAAAGACAAGTGCAGGTACCAACTTCTCAATCATTTTGAAAATGACTTATCAAAGATTCAAAAAAAAAAAAAAAGAAATGAAAATAAATTCTAGGGAATGTCTTTCAGTGGCAGCATTGTAGGCATTTCTTAGTGAAAGGAAAGGCAGGGAAACACTGAAGAGAGTGCTTTCAGTGAACAGAGAAACTGGATAGGATTCTTCCTAGATTTGTATAGAAACACATCCCTGAAGACATACACAACACCTCACTGTTGGTGAGTCTTGGAGCTTTGCTGAGGAATGGGGAAAAAAAGGGAAAAAATATTGAAACACTCACGGCAGAGAGCATGGAAACTAAGTCTGTCCTTCTCTGGATGTGAACAACAGCCGCTGTACTACAACCTCATGAAAATCCTGGACCTGGACTGAAAGCTTAGGTGAAAGGTAAAGGTGTCCCATAGCCTCTGTGGCTGTAGGGGAGCAAGGCATCAGAGACCTCAGCTTCTCCAGGGGCCAGCATGTTGAGGGCGGCACTCAAATCCTCTCCCTCACAGCTTTACCTTCCCTGACCCTAAAGAGGCAGGTACCCATTGACAGCTGGGTGAACTGGGGGACTGTACTGAAACCAAGGCACGCAAAGGGTCACCCATCCACTCGGTAACCACACTCGTTGCTGCTTAACCTTAGCTTGGAGAAAGTGAGCGCTCTGACCACTGAGCTATCCCATCCTCCTGAAAGTTTACAAAACACAATAAACATTTATCTTCTCAAACTGAGACAAAAAGTTTTATCTCCTAATGATTGTAAACAATGGTGTTCCCTCCCCCCTCCCCTGTCTTTGCCTCTCCCTGGTTAAAAGGATATAAGTCAAGACATGCTGCTCATGTTACCAAAAAACCCACCAACTAAATACCCCCAAAATCAAGCCAGTCAGAGTTGTGCTACCTATCGGTTAGCATATTGGCGGACAAGGGTACATGGGAATAATTAGAAAACTTTCTTAAAAGAAACACAAGGCCCTTATTTTAAACCCTCTCTCTCACCAGTACATGCAAGGCATAAAAAATGCATGAACACAACAATTTATTTGAGACTAAACTGGCTTTTTCCTTTTCTCCAAGATGTTACATGGAATGAAGAGATGAAGTTGAACAAATGTGAATGGTTCCTTCACTGTGTCATTTTGATCTTGTGTCTATCTGCAGATAAAAAGGCAAACACATTATCCTGCATTTATTTGACATTGATTAATGGAAGTGCATGAAAAACTGCAGCAAAGAAAATAAACACATCCTGCATGCACACAGACACACACAGACACACAGATACAGACACACAGACACACAGATAGACAGACACGCAGACACACAGATACAGACACACAGACACATACACACACACACAGACACACAGACACACACACACACACACACACACACACACACACACACACACACACACACACACACACACACACACACACACACACATTCAGAAAAGCGAGCAAACAAACCGAAAGGTAATAATGAATCATGAAAGTGGACTGCTTGAAAAAAGGGCAGTAGCCTGAACCTGCATTTTGCCCCTGACAAAAAAGTTTGGTGGAAAATGGTAAACAAATTGTGGTGTCTGTGTTTCTGTGTCTCTGTGGGTTGTTCTCTGTGTCTTGTCTGTGTGATGTGTATGTGATGTTCATGCATATGTATGTATGTTCCAGGACGAAATGGATGCCTCTGTGTGTGTGTGTGTGCGCGTGCGCGTGCATGCTGCATGCTGCATGCATGTGTCATGCGCGTGTGTGCTGTGTGTCGTGCATGCGTGTGTGTGCATGCATGACGTTGTGTGCATGCTGTGTTCATGCCTATGTATGTATGTTCCAGGACAAAATGGAGTGTGTGTGTGTGTGTGTGTGTGTGTGTGCGCGAGTACGCGTGCATGCATGCATGCGTTGTGTGTGTGTGTGTGTGTGTGTTGCATGCTGTGTTCATGCCTATGTATGCATGTTCCAGGATGAAATGGACGCCTGCTGGTTCGAGTCCTTCCCCATGGACGACCTATCTCTGGGGTCAGACGCCTTCACCAGAACAGCTCGGCTGGAATCAGAGAGCTACTTCTGACACAGAGGAGAAAGATTCTCATCCCTCCACAAAACACCCTTTTGGGGGTATCCACCTTCCCTCAGATACACCCAAAGTCGGCTTCACTGTCCTGAGGGCACGTTGCCAGAAGCTGTCTTCCAGGTTTTCCTCAGAAGTGTCTTCCCAGTTACTTTGAGACTGAAGAAGCAGGCATCATCACATTATAACAATGGTGGTGTCTTTCCACAAGTTGGCTTCACTGTCCTGAGGGCATGTTGCCAGAAACTGTCATCCCAGTTATCCTCAGACTGAAGAAGCAGGCATCATCACATCGTATTAATGTTCGTGTTACCTTTCCACGGATAGAGGCAGGAGCCATCTCTGACCTGTTTTCTGAGAGTTTACTGTACTTGAACACAGCGTGTGTGACAGACGTACCCCCTCTCAAAAAATCTGCATGTGACATAAAGTGCAATGTGACCAAGCTGAAAAAGCATGACCAAGCTGATGTGCAAGTGACCTCTGTATCATCATTGACACCATTGTGAGTATGCAAGTGACCTCTAAGTTATATATCCATTGACACCAAGTTGTGAGTGTGCAAGTGACCTCTGGGTTACCCATCCATTGACAAACATTGCCTGGCACAAACTAAAGGCACATCTGAAATTAGTAACAGAACCTGTGCCGTGTTTACAAGGGGAGGTAATGATGCCCATCTCCTGACTTTTTATCATTTTTCTTTCTTGTCAGTGCTGTGAACATGCTCATAGTTTTCAGAGTATTATGTTGAGTCATGTGTAGTGTGCACATGGCGTGAAGTGTGAAACAAAAGCAAGTTTGGTCATCTATATTTTTGTATCATCATCATGTGTCATTGTGAAAAGGCTCTGGATGAAAGTGATCTTCTTTATTTTTCACGTATGATATGGAAGGTTTGACAGCAAGGTAATTAGTTTCATGTGCCATGCTGCCTGTTCTGTGTTGGGCTTGACTCTTGCTGTATTTAATGCACATTGAGGAATGGACTGAAGTCACATAGGCCTGTGAATTTGCAACAGTTGGAAATTGTAATACTTTTGTATGTAAATACTGTGTGTGTGTGTGTTGTGTGTGTGTGTGTGTGTGTGTGTGTGTGTGTGTGTGTGTGTGTGTGTGTGTGTGGGAGAGAGAGAGAGAGAGAGAGGAGAGAGAGAGAGAGAGAGAGAGAGAGAGAGAGAGAGAGAGAGAGAGAGAGATTTTACAGCACTTTTGTGTTGTTTGCTTCTGAAAAGTCACCCAAAGCAATTCATGGATGCGCATTGTATAAAATATTCCCATGGCTCCTGTCATCATCATTGTTATCATTATTGTAACTGATAACTTACTCTTTCACTCACTTTTTTTTTCTAACTAACTGACTTATTTACAGCTTTTCTAGCTTATTCACTCACCTCTCATCGCTCCTGTCATCATCATCATGATTATCATAATTGTAATGATGACTTAGTCATTCATTCACTTAAATTTTTGTATTTTATTATTGACTGTCTTACATCAATAAATACATAATTTACTGACAACACTCACCAGACTGCTACACTACAGACTCTGTCAGACAGACGACAGTAATGACAGACATTCCTCTAGGCCAGGTGGATAGAGTTCGTTATCAGTGTGGTGGCAGTGCAGCAACACTGTGTACAGTTCTGACTTTGCTCAAGGAGACCGATGTATCCTCGATTAGAGCGACCAATTTGCTCCTCCCCCCCCCCCCCCCACCACCACCCACACAGTCTCCTGCTACTGCTGCTGAAATAAACACAAGAGGCAGGAATCTCGCGTTACAAGCTTCCAGTTGATACCTTATTTCTGTGCCAGTAAAATCTTTGGATGTTTGTCACTTTGTTATGACAGTATAGGCGAAAGAAGCTGTTGTTTTATGAATAAAGGTCCTAAGTTTGAAGAGTTGTATGTCTGTATAATCTATCAAAAATAGTCTTTAAATGGAAATAGGAAGTTTTGAGGAGCTGTCTGTATTGTCTGTTTAATTCATCAAAAATAGTCTTCAGATCAAAATATGATGTAGTTTTATAAGTAAAAGTTCTGAATTTGAGGAGTTGTCTGTATTGTCTTTATTTATCAAAAATAGTCTTCAAATCTTCCAGTGAAAGTTGATTGTGACAAAGAACACATAAAAGGAATATAAACAAATGCTTTATAGATGTGAGGAAGAAAAGTACTTCAAATCTGCTAGAATGTTTTTTAATGATTACATGGGGTTTTGGGTATACCTTGATTTGAAGAAAAGAATGAAGTTTGACCAGAGAGAGTGGGACTTTTTGATTGTTGCATTTACATCAAGAATTGATATTTTCACCTGTACCTCAATGGCACTTCTTCTCACCGTTTTTTCATGAGTATTTTTAAGTGATTTATGAACAAGAAGCTTTGGTCTCCTTTTCCAAAAAGAAATCTCTTTGAATTAACTTGTTGATTACTGTTTGCTGTATGGCTGTCATGAGATGTTTCAGGCCAACATAGTAAGGCCCATTCTCCCCGCTGCTACTGCCAAGTGATATACTTTGTGTGTTTTTTGTTTGTTGTTGTACTGTTGAGTATCTGTCTCTGGTAAATTAAGCTGTCCCGTTTTCTCCAGTAGTGGTGTGTGTGTGTGTGTGTGTGTGTGTGTGTGTGTGTGTGTGTGTGTGTGTGTGTGTGTGTGTGTGTTTGTGTGTTTGTGTGTGCGTGTGTTTGTGTGGTTGTGTGTGTGTGTGCATGCGTGCGTGCGTGCGTGTGTGTGTGTAAGAGAGGGTGTGTTGTTGCATGTTTGTTTTTGAATGCTTTTTAGATCAGCTTCCTGCAGCATAGGGCCAGAGTGAACAGCTGAAAAAAACGTTCTCTTTGATATAGCCTGTGTGTGTGTGTGTGTGTGTCAGAGAGCGCGTGCTTAAGTCATATAGCATTGATCCATGTTGGAAATGATATTTATTACTCCACATTAGGAAGTGTAACAGAGTCACATCTCACGCATTTTCAGTCAGTACAGAACTGAAAGAGTGTTTTCTATAAGCTACTGTAAGTCATGTAAATATGATTGTAACATTGGAAAAAAACCCAACCTGGTGCGTATGTAAAGTCAATGTTGTCTCTAAGGGTAATATATTGGATAAATTAAACATTCTTTGGTTTTCATGTTAAGCTGTTTTAATGTAATACAGTTACAAGTATCATACCTTAATTTGTCCAATGTGTGAGTGTTTGAACTTTCAGGGTCCAGACTGGGCTCCCAAACCATCTGCAGACCCACAGCCATGGTATGGTATTGGTATGGTCCCACAGCCATGGACCATACCAACCAAAGGTGAAGGCATGGTCATCTGTACCTTTCATGGACAAAGTCAAATTCAAATTCAAAATACTTTATTATCTCTAAAGCAGATAAATGAATAGGAACTATAGTACCCCAGAGATAAAGGACAAACAGACAAGAATAGTTGTAGTCAGGAGAATACATCTTTTGGATTGTACACCATTGTCACTGGTTAACATACATCACATCTTAGCCAGCATCATCATCTGTCGTAATTTGGACCACGTTTTGGATGTATGTTTTGTTCTTGTAAATCATATGAGGCACAAACTTAAGCAAATGTCTTAAAAAATCATATTTGTCTTTTGTTGTGGCTGTTTTTGTTAAAGAGTTAATTTGTTGTCCATGGTGTAATGTATTGATATTGTGGGTGACATACTGCTGCTGAGTGGAGGCTGCATGCCGTGAGAGAAGTGAGCAGTGTGAAGGGGAATAACCTGATGGAAGTGAAGTGTCTACGATGATGTCTTCAGTATTCATGTAAAACCTGAGCTTGCTATGTACAGCATATGCAAATATACATAAGGAAAGGAGAGCTCCATTTTCAACTTGTTGAAAAGTTCTTCCAGATAATCATTACATGTGAATGTGTGTGTGTGTGTGTGTGTGTGTGTGTGTGTGTGTGTGTGTGTGTGTGTGTGTGTGTGTGTGTGTGTGTGTGTACCCATCTTTGCAGTTATTATCACATCCACGGTTGTTCATGTTCATATATTGTTGCAGTCATGAATTTGAATATAATCATTTCTCAAAGACCAAGAAAAAAACGCTCATCGTTTCACTCCACATGAACTGTGGCATTGCGTGTGCCCATGTTCGCTCTGGTAGAAAGAGACACCAATGCAGAAACATAGTCTCTGATGCTGTTTAACTGATGAGAATGATTCAGCAGCGTTTGTAAGAACAATGTTTTTCAGATGTTTGAACAGACAGGCTCTTATCTTCTCCTTTCTATTCAGATCGTGAACAATTTCACAGACCGTGAACAATTTCACAGATCGTAAACTATATTTCACTAACAGAAATCCAATTTATTCACAAATAGTCAGGATGGTGTTTGTTTCTTTCTTTCTTTTAAAAAGGATTTTTGCTGTTTTGATGCTTGTTGTTATCTAGTAATAATAACAATCGAAGTGTTGGTAGTGTCATATTTTTCTGTATTGACCTTTGAATCTCCATGATAGTGTAGTTGATACTGATATTCTGTGAATATCCAGCTGTGTACATGCTATGAATCAGTCTTTATGAGATCAGTGTTTATTGCAATTGCCGAGTTAAAGCCAAAGATGCATCATGAAATTTTGTTGCAATTCATGTGTTCAGATGAAAATTTCACAGGCAGTTTTGTCCTGTTCAGTCATTACAAACAGCAAAGGCTGTGACCAGAAAAATGTCACTCAAATTTTGTTTGAACTGTTTGCTGCCCTTTGACTTGCTTAATCAGTCAATTTGTGTGAATCCTTATTGAATTCTTTTCTTTTTACTATCATAGCAGGTTTTTCTGTGTGCATTAACATGCACAAAAAATCCACCTAGTACTAAAGCAAGTACTGCATGGTCCAGTTCATAGTAATGCCCAAACTTAGTAACACTGCCTGCAAATCTTTGTAAAGTCCTGCTTTGAAGGGGAGGCAACTTGGAGTCATCTGGCATCTAATGTGTCATTGGTGGCCAGTTTAGTGTTGTTGTTGTTGTTATATCAAATTCTTTTTTTGAAACTCAGCCATATTTGTTTTTGGTTTGCCTTTTTCATTGATACTGACGGTGAAATAAAAGGCTCTGATGTATTGTTATACAGTACTAGTCCCTATTTGTGGTTGCTGCTTTGTTGTCATCAAGGATCTGCTATCTAAAGAAATCAAGACCTGAAAAACTGGACTGAAGATTTAAACTCTTGGTCATCACTCTCAAAGACAGTTTTAACTACTTTGATTTAAGATCTGAGGTGCGTTACACTTCTTGATGCAAGTGTATGTCAATTTTTTTTTAACACTCTCAACAGTTGTGTCATTCTTAAGAAAATATGTGT
>CM060316.1:115232163-115234663 GCA_030674155.1 Stramonita haemastoma
CGTCGCGCATTAGGGCAACATGGACCAATGGACATGTAGGCAAAATAAGATAAACGAAAGGTAAATTGTATTTTTAATATTTTTTCCTAACTTGCTTTTGAAAAAAAAAGTTGATTGTAGATGTTTTCTGTTCAGTATAATAGACTATTGCTACCCTCATCCCGATACAAATGAAAAGGGAATGAAAGAGGTTTTGTAAGTACATATCCGGCACACCCTGCAAGTAAATCTCTCCCAGAGACAGCAGGCTATATAAATGAGCGTTAAGACAGTGATTGTCTTCAGGCTGTTGACAATTTAGTTTTATTTTTCTCAATAAATATGTGCGTTTCTTTTCTTTCTTTTTTTTTTTAAAAAAAAGGAGAGAATGTGTACCTGTAGTGACCTGTTCATTTACTTACCCCTTGTTCCTTTATCTTACTGATTGTCAGATTGTTGTTTCTTAGTCGTGCTTTTTACAAAGGCGTTCCTTCTTGATTTGCTGATAGTCCCTAATCTGGGCAAGAGTCGGAGGAAAATAATTTATGCGAATGCTTATTTGTAACCCTTGGAAATAAAAGATCTCTCCTCTCTCTCTCTCTCTCTCTCTCTCTCTCTCTCTCTCTCTCTCTCTCCTCCTCTCTCTCTCCTCTCTCTTCCTCTCTCTCTCTCTCTCTTTTATCAAAATGTTATGATTTGAATGACTTATTTTGTTATAGATGGTGGTGGATTGATGTTTTCAGTCGTTTACCTCATCATATTCTCATGTTTGCTCTTTAGTGCGCTTTTTTTTTTCAAATCAAAATCTTCATTTGATTCTTACTTCTTATTTCAATTTCTGACTGCCCGCCTTTAAAAAAAAAAAAAACTAGCTTATTAATGTATTGCTTTCTTATTTCTTGTCTGTTGTTTGCCACTTGGTATGGTTTCTTGCTCTTGGTATTTGGATCATTATTATTGTTGTTGTTTAGTTAGAGGGTTTATTTTTTAATCTTGATGAATCCCTGATAAAGGCGGGGACTGGATGTAAAAAGGCACACGACTGCTTATTCATTATCCTCGAATAAAAGAATTTCCATTCCCCCCCCCCCCCCCCCCCCCCTCTCTCTCTCTCTCTCCTCTCTCTCTCCTCTCTCTCTCTCTCTCTCTCTCCTCTCTCTCTCTCTCTCTCTTCTCTCCTCTCTCTCTCTTCCATTCGCTCTTCCTCTCCTTCTCTCTCGTCAGGACGATAGCCTGTGTCAGAACATTGCGCTGGCGATTTGACGACCCGGTTCGAATCCGGTCGAGGAGATTTTTCTCCTGCGTTAACATCAAGCTGACTCCACTCTCCCCCAAGTCCGTCGGATGAACTTTAAACCGAGGCCCCGTGTGCGAACGCACGCAGAACATCTTAGCGCACACGTTAAATCTGTTCCGCTTTTCGTAAAGAAGTAGGCCAAACGTGTGCCGGTGGAACAGATACATTTACCAAAACTGCATACCACTGGGACTGGATGTAAAAAAGCACAAGATGCTTTTTCCATTATCTCGATATAAAAAATAAATCAAATCAAATCAATCAATAAAACTCTCTCTCTCTCTCTCTCTCTCTCTCTCTCTCTCTCTCCTCTCTCTCCCTCTCTCTCTCTCTCTCTCTCTCTCTCTCTCTCTCTCTCTCTCTCTCTCTCAACATTTAAGTACAACACTTAAGTACAATTACGAACACATCATTAGGGGAAAAAAAACCCCAAACAATTAAATGCACCAAAAAAAAAGAAAATCCCACCAACCCAAAACAACATAACAAACACCTCTCCCTTAAAAAAAAAAAAAGCAACCCTCCCCCCCCCCCCTCCCCCTTCCAAAAATGCGGCTGTTATCTTCAGGCAGAAGAAATTTGACCCCAATAAGGATCAAGGCCGAACAAAGAGTCAAGGACACACAGTAAGCCTACACATGGTACTGGGGAAAGCTAACAAGTATGTTACTAAAATCACCAATAATTTATTATCGTCTATAGCGAGTAGACAATTGTCTATTGTTGTCCACAGACAGTGTACTTATAAACACAACACTGAGTCCTGTAGACCGATATCAGTAGGTGGGGCTGTGGTTTGAAGAAAAAGTTGCAAACAAACTGGTGTAACTGACAGTGCATGTGGTAGCCACAGGTAGGCATAGCCCAGACAAAGTTAGAGACTTTGAAACAAGTGTTGGCAGACTTCGGTCTATGTCATTACAGACTTTCTGTACACCACAGGATTGTGATCTGTTCTTGTCTCCAGTTAGTGCAGCGAAGTTAGTGCAATCAGTGAGAGAACACTGACGCCAGCACCACACAACTGACACTTGCTCTCTGGTTGTGTGTCTTGTGTATGGTGATGGAAGGTATTGTATAGTGCAGTTGGAGCCATGCCCTTGAGGTTCAGTTACAGTGTGGTCATCTGGATGTTGATGACGATGAGTGTGACGTCACTGAGCCCCCAGAGTTGTGACGTCATCAGGAATCAAGATGTCAAAGCAGCTCAAAGGATATGGAATT
>CM060316.1:115239663-115247163 GCA_030674155.1 Stramonita haemastoma
ATTTCGAAGAGATGTGATAAAGAGTCCGTTGAGTCCCGTCCTACCCCGACTTTTGCACAGAAACAGAGCCCACGACACCGAGAGAGTGCTGTACTGTATGCATACACACTTTACCAGCATCTTTGAAAATTAATGCGTGGCGGCGTACTTGTGGCGAGAACATAGCCCCGAAGAGGTCAGCATGGTTTGAATACAGCAAGTTTTTCGGAACGAAAGCTGGTACGGAGTATGCAATAAAATGTAGTAGTATAAATAATGTAATAATGATGATAGTATACATATAATTATGATGTACCCCAACAATGTGCAGGGCAGTTGCCACATGTACAACACCCCCGAGAAAACGTACAGGTAATCTCAGCTCCACACATGCCCACGCGCACCCCCCCCCACCCCCCCAATCTGAAAAAGGCCCGTTTCGAAAAGATGTTTTGTTTTTTGTTGTTTTAAAAATTGTTTATATTTTAATTTGTTATTAGAAAGAGAGAGAGATAGATATCTTTTATAGAGAATGAACAAGCACTCTGGCAATCAGCGTGTATGCAGTTTGAAAGTATCGAGAGAGAGAGAGAGAGAGAAGAGAGAGAGATAACGTTATCTAAAGGATCGGAGTTTCGAATAGTATTTATTTTATAGACTTTGTATTGAGAAACACATCTCTCTAAACCTGGCGAAGACTATGACAGATTCCATGTACACCTGATAAAACGATTCTTAAAGTAAAAAACATAAATTATAAAATAAAAAGAAATGGAAAAGTAAATCTAAAGAAAGAGGGAGTCACTGTTCGGAATTTGACAATTGGAATGTTCGGTAATTGAACTTTCCTAACCCCTTTAAAAATCATCCTGTTCAGACAATCTTCAGGTGATTGCTTGTAAAAACGACTTTTTTACTTGAAATAATCATATCGATTATTTAAACCATACATTTTCACTTAAAAAGCTCAGAGTCATTCTATAACCAAACTTTCTGACGTCAAAGACAGCATAGCTAAAATCATAAGGCGTTTTCGTGGCCGCTTTTCTCGGCCATTATTTTTCGTACAGGGACGTACTTCACCATTCGCACTTCAAATTTAAGCAGTTCAATCCTGTTTTTGAGAAATCGGCTGTTCGGTATTAGTCATCTGTTCGGTATTTGGGACTTTCCCCTATTACACATAATATTAATGATAACACACAATATGATACACTACAACAGATTGCTGGGTCGTCGCCACACACACACACACACACACACACACAAAACGCACACACAAACACGAGCGCACGCGCGTGCCTGCGTGCATGTTGTGTGTGTGTGTGTGTGTCGTGTGCGTGTGCGTGCGTGCGTGCGTGCGGTTGTGTGTGTGTGTGTGTGTGTGTGTGTGTGTGTGTGTGTGTGTGTGTGTGTGTGTGTGTGGCCGGCATGCATGGATGCTTAATCTTGAAGTACTTTTTCTTTGTTTTTTTCGATCTTCGTCGTTTAAAAAGCCCGAATCCCCATCGCCCCGGCAAAGTAATTACGCTGCACGCCCGTACACGAGCGCGCGCGCGTGCGTGCGTTTGTGTGTGTGTGGGGGGGGGGGGGGGGGGGGAGGGGGCTGGGGGTTGTGTGTGCTTGCATGTGTGTGCCTGCATGTCTGTGTGCATGCATGTGCGTGCATTCGCTAGTGTTTTTAAACTGGTTAAAGCTATTTGCGATGTGTTGCATGTCCATAGCTTTGTTATGTTACGCATGTTAAACAAATTCCATATATTATCAAAGTGTTGGTATTACTTTCAATTTTAAAAGATATTTTGAATTTAGATATTTTACAATTGTTCGTGCATGTTTATTTCCGAGAGACATTTAGACATTGAGCATGGGCTAGAGAGTTTACGTATATTTAGATTGGATCTATTTAAATGTTAGGAAAGGGAGAGAGCGAGAGACAGACAAGGGGAGGGAGGGAGGGAGGGAGGAGAGAGAGAGAGAGAGAGAGAGAGAGAGAGAGAGAGAGAGAGAGAGAGAGAGAGAGAGAGAGAGAGATCAAACGTGTGTATGTATAAATATCTGAGATCTTGTGCATATACTTTACATTTGTAAACACTCAAAAACAGTTATTCATGAAGGGAACTATGAACAAAGACATTGATCAAGTTTTTGTTTTATTTTCGGTCATATTTCATGTCAATTCAGTTCAAACACATATCTCAGAGAGAGATTCATGCAGGTTACAAGCCATATATAAAGAGTAAACATGTAAATATAATATCACGGATATATACCACAACAGTATCCGAACATTAGCACCCCCAAAAAATCAACTATACCTCAGCCAATTATAAACTCAGCCAAGTAAAATCACAAACACTCGTTTTTGGTGCTTCCTTGTATCACTTTTCATCCAGTTTTGACAATGCTTGTTTAAAGTAGATCTGTAATTTTCTTTTTTTCTTCTTTTTTTTTATATTTCGTTTGATTTCAGCTGCGAGCCGGCTACCCAACCCTAACTCCAGCCTTTTTTGCTGAAGGGGGAGGTAGGCTTTTCCCAATGCTCTGACCAGCAGTGACACAATGACTGACCCACTGACTGTTTTTTAAATTATCACGCTATTCAAATGACCAAAATGATCTGTTTATTCTAATATGTTTTTAAAACATGGAAGTGACAAAACACTTCTCGATTCCAGTTATGTTATCTTTATGACAAAAAATCACAGACATCCTTAAAGATGTTCTTGTGGTCAGGAAAAAAAGTCAAGTCAGTCAAGTGCCTGTGGTGTGTGCTCACCACTTGTGTCTAAACATTCTAATCTATACATTTTATCCATTCTATACAGAGCTGTTATGACAGTAAAATGGAAGCAAAACTAGCAACTTTTTGTTGGTCCTCTAAAGAATCATGCATTATCTTCATCGCAAATAACGATAATTAAAATGGGTAACAAAACATTTTTTTACATCTTCGTACATTTCTAGTTGGGATTCTAGAACGAGCTCAACTGGGTTAGAAGCAAAATAAAGCAGTTTTTAACGAAGTGTACTAACAAAGCAAGGAAATCATTGATAAAACTGCAACCCAAAAGCAAAAGTCTTGCATGCTACTGACAAATGGGAGTTTCAGTTCACGTTTTCATGGGAGTAAAATTTGAAAAAAAAACCCGTCATGTTCAATACAGTAGAATGCACCTAAAACTCCAACTGAAAAATATTTTCTAGTAATACTCGTGCAACTCTACTGTTGACTCTGGAAGGATATAATACAGGGGGGAGGGAGGGGGGGGGGAGGGGCAGCAAACAAAACAGAGGGTATTAACTGAAAAATAGATACGGTACTATGCAAAACTGTCTTAGAATTCCATACAAACTTTTTACAAAACTGCATACACAGGGGGACTGGATGTAAAAAAAACCCACGAGTGTTTATTCTATTATGCTTGATAATATAAAAAAGTTAAATACAATTCTTGTGCTAAAATGCACGTTGATCTTTGCCAAATCGGTTTAAAGCACACACACACAAAATCAAAATAATTTTGACTGATTCGACTTGAAATAGAGCCAACTGTTTCGTACAACTGCTTGTAAACAGTTTGCCATCACCCATTGATTAAGCAAATCACACAGGCTACACCATTTTCTAGTTTTACACAACCCAGGTATCGAGAGTAGAAAAGTAAAAGCAAGAAGACAGGCCGATTAAAGAACAAAAACAAAACAAAAGCCCATCAAAAACTGTACCGCATTGCATTATCGCAAGAATACAGTATTTCACAACATTGGCTATTATTGGAATTTTGCTAAAGACATTCAGGTGGAGCTTCATGCTTTCAGAAAAGCAGGCATATATAACAGTACAATACAAAGGTTTGACCAATGCCAGAAAGCAGACCAGAAATCACGCAGCAATGAGCACTGATCAAAGTCAAGTCTCACTCCAGCCTTGCCAATAAAAAAATACTTGTGGGCCTACAACTCTCCTTTGTCTCTAGTTATTTATTCTTTCATTCTTGATTTTAAATTTTCCGTTATTTTCAGGTTTTTTGTTTTGTTTCATTACGATCTGGGATATCCAACTTGATGCTCTTTCATTTCGAGAAAAAAAACATGAAAAAACATAGGACTGCGATAGAGATCAAGTTTATTTGAGTTGAAAATGGGAATCAAAAACTGCTGGAGAAATGCAGATGGAGTAGTCTACTGATGGGCTGGGAGTGCTACATGTATGACCTGGGTAGTGGACATGTCCCTGACCTATGGCAAAGCAAAAGGCAAGAAGGAAATAAGGTAACGGGACATACTGATACAAGTTGCCTGCTATCTTACACATATTCGAGAATGAAAAATCGACTTTCTTGCATCTTATCCAGTTAAAGATAAAAAAGATTAACGGTACATTGCCTTTTCTAATTCACACAAAGGTAAAGGTGTCCATAGCCTACGTGGTCGTTGGGTAGAGAGTTATCAGAGACCTCAGCTTCTCTAGGGCCCAGCATATTGAGGTGGCGCCCAATTCCTCTCCCCTGCATTAACCTTCCCCGACTTTAAAGAGGGCGGGTACCCGTTAACAATGAGTTCTCCGACCACTGAGTTATCCTACCTTTTCTAATGCAAGTTTGTTAAATAAGATGTACTAGTAATTTTTTGAAAAAATACTGCAATTAAAAAAAAAATCCGACACTTCACTACTTCCTTCACCTCCACCTTTCCAAATTTTCAGTGAGTTTTTATCATGTTTTTTTATAACTCAATTTTTTACAGCGGCAAATCCAGCAGTTTGATTTTCTTTAAAAACCCTGCTACATGTACGGACAACATATTCATGTTATTTCGGTAACAGCTATTTTTTTTCTATTTCACACCTCGACCCCAAACACAACACACACACACACACACACACACACACACACACACACACACACACACACACCCCACACACATAGAAACCCACAAGAACATTCTACTCTTTTTCTGCAGTGCAGCCTCACTGTGCATTGCTCCAATGCTCAATAATTCCTTAGAACATCAGTGTCCCCCATTTCTGTTTTAAATCTTTAAAAAAAAAAAATGAACCCCCTCGCCAAATAGTTGGGCATTCTACAACCGGCACCCTCTTTTGTTTTTAAATAATTTTTTTTTCTAAAATACAATTTTTCTCATCCCTATGTACATAAACATTACCACCACCCCGCTCCCTCCCCCTTCTAGCCTTTTTTGCTAAAGTTCTAGCATCCCTCCTCCCACTGACCCTGAAAAAATGTATGCATTGTGTTAACATACACCCCCCCCCCCCTGGAAAATGCCAGGGGCTCTTTCAGTATAAAGAGCTTCCCACTTTCTGGAAATGCTCTGCAAGAAATTTCCTCTTCTCTATCCTTCGCGCTTTCTTTCCCACTTTCCCTTCGGCTCTATCCTCTTTCTTATTTCCCACAGACGCAGTCTATTCGAGCTTTTCTCTTGCATATCTTTTCTCGTTTGAAAACTTCTTAAAGAACTGCCCTGTAGTGGGAATGTGTGTGCCAAGGCCAGCAAGGCATAGACCTCCTGCAGAGGAGCAGCGTGGAAAAAGTCCAGGCACTTTGCATTCTAGCCAACACGAGTGAACGAAGAAAAGTGTCCTCAGCATTTACCATATATCTACCTGCCTTTTGTGTCCACATGGGGGGTCATGGTTAGAGTTGAGGTTAGTGTAAAGGTTAGTGTTAAAGAGTTAATAGCGGGTAAGGGTCGTCTGTCAGATGGTGGGTCTGAATGTTAGCAAAATGGACACAATAGGCACATAGACAAATAGTAAGTAGCTATAGACAATGGTACGTAGCCCACAGTATTATTATGGAGCTTTAAATCAGAATCCCTAGTCCCAGCAACAGCAGATTTTACTGTTCATTTTTGGTTTTTTCCTTGGCTAGAGTTCCAAGGTTTACCAATGGTGAGATTCTGTGTAAGCGACCGGTCAAATCGATTTCAAACCTTTTAGAAGTTGCATCCCTTTAAAAAAGAAAAACAACCGAGCCCAACATAAACCATGTAAGAAAAATTAGCCAGATTTTTCTATCCTCACTGCTTTAAAAATGCATCCATACCCTCAACACCCCTTCCCTTTTTTCCTTGCCTCCCTTTCCAACCTAATGTCTCCTCCACATAACTTCCAATTTTACCCCCCCCCCCCCCCCACACCTAACCATTTTACACACACACACACACACACACACACACACACACACACACACACACACACACACACACACACCACACACACACACACACACCACCTGTGCGCATGTTGGAGAGGGAGTTATCGCTCCTACTGGCACTATGGCCTTTTTTCCGAACAGCAGAACGGGTTTATAACGTGTGTGCAAGATGTTCTGTGCGCGTTCGCACACAGGGCCTCGGCTTATAGTCTCATCTGAAGGATTGACATTTAGATCTTTTTTTTTCTCTTCTTGTCGAAATGGGAAGAAAAAGCTAGGCTGGGAATCAAACCCAGAACCTCATGGTGTACTTGTCGGCAAGCGAACGTCTTAACCATCCGCGACCCTTCTTAGGACTTTTTAGTACACATTTCTACTCCATCCAAAAGGAATGGTTATTTCATTGCTTTTTGTATTTTTTTTAAATTTCGAGGTCTTACAGTTTGAGTTAAAAAAATTTTTTTTTCGAGGTCTAAAACTTTGGTCCCCAAGGGCTGCATAGGTTATGGAACACATGGACCTATTTTCCAATAACGATGAATTTTTTGTTTCATATCCCCCCCTTCCCACCCACCCCCCCCACCCCGAAAAAAAATCAGAGCGTTGATTGGGATTATTAAGGGGCAGAAACTCTTAAAAACACGATTGTTTCATTCGACTTCGTGGGAAAAAAATTACAGGTCCCACAGGATATAGTAGAAACAGTTCTACAACTATTTTATAACATTCATTAAAAACAACAAAAAAAAACTTTAAAAGATTATATCACAAGATGATTTTTTGTTTTATTCCTGGGTTCGAGCTCTTAAGTTCTCCAATGGTGAAATCTTGTGAATGCGACTTTCTTGCTCACCATTAAGGTAGCCACATTCCGACTTCGGGGATGATGTCTGAACACAACACTTGTGTGCATGCATTTTTTTTCAAATGTCATTCTGTCCCACCGGAACACAATGACTTACGCTTTTGAAACGGTTTGTTTAACGTGGCGCAAGATGTTCTGCGTTTGCACAGGGGAGGGGGTGGGGCTTCGGTTTATAGTTTTATTTAAAGGACTTTTCGGGGAGTGGAGTCGGCACTGATGTTGACTCGAGGGGAATCATCTCTTGAAGGGATGTTTGGGTGTTGGCAGCCAAAACCTGGGGCTGGGGGTGTTGTCCTCCTCCTTGTTGACCCTTACCTGCAGTATGGAACTGCTTCCAGACCCCTGGGATGCTTGGTACTTTGGTCTGGCGCCAGAACTCCTGAAAACAGCATCAACCAGCAGCTTGAGAAATCCGGACGGTTTGCATCTTCAACAAATCAATTCAGCATCTGTTTAAAATAAATTAATTTTCTG
>CM060316.1:115257163-115262163 GCA_030674155.1 Stramonita haemastoma
TTATTCTTTTATACGAGGATAATGGAATAAGCTCTTCTGGCTTTTTTACATCCGGTCCCCGTATGTATGCAGTTTTGTAAATCTTGTCATCTGTTCCCACCTGTACACAATGGCCTACTCTTACGAAAGGCGGAACATGATTTAACGTGTGCGCAAGATGTTCTGCGTCGCGTTCGCACACGGGGCCTCGGTTTATAGTCTTAACCAAAGGACTTTTGGGGAGAGTGAAGTCAGCACCGATGTTAACTCCAGGGGAAAAATCCCCTCAAACAGGAATCGAACCCGGGTGTCCAAATTGCGAACGCCATGTTCTGACCTCTAGGTTATCCCGTCCTATCCCCTCCCTTCACAGAGGCAGGTGGTGATTGATTCATCAAGACGTTCTTTACAACCACAAACATAAAACAAGCTGACAGGAAACAAACATGATTATATTCAAATTTTTATTGTCAAGCAATGTATGTGAAAAAAACACATACCAAAAAAAAGCATTATTCTAACATGATTTGGGTTCAGAGGGAACAGAGAGAGAGGAGAGGAGAGAGAGAGAGGAGAGAGAGAAGAGAGAAGAGAGAGAAGAGAGAGAGAGAGAGAGAGGAGGAGAGAGAAGAGAGAGAGAGAGAGACACACACACACACACACAGACAGACAGACAGACAGACAGAGACAGACAGACAGACAGACAGTCAGAGACAGAGACAGAGAGAAAATAATTCCCTTTGGGCTACTATTGTGAGTAACTTAGAATGACCACAAATTTAGTCACGGGTTAGAGATAATATTTATCCGATTTTTTTGGGATGTCTTTGTTCCGTTGGTGCTTGGTTTCTAAAATTACGCACAACAATTAAAAATGTTTTTGAAAAGATAAGTTAATTTGTGGACAGAATATGATCTTTTTTTGTTTACTTCGAGTGTTCCAATGCAATAAATACTCTCTCACACACTTTTGTTCATGTTTTATACTTGTTAGAAATGGATCACAAAATTCATCAAATGATAACTGCAAGACCACTACGTCCCTATACAGTAACTAACCATCAAAAAGAGTATTTTCTAAATTTTTCATTTAACCTCTTTGTTATTTCGTTCAGGTATCTATAGTAATGAGAAAGAAGGCAACAACATTTCGTTGATCAATCAGCCCTGGACACTACTCTTGACTACCGACACTAGAGGGCACGTGATAAATGGATGTGGCCTAGTTGTAAGGGCAGGAGGACAGACTTCAGCGTGGGGGAATCACTTCCCCATCAGGAAGGTGGGCAGCCTTGGGGCACAGTGGTTCTTCTGATGTTCTTCTTCAGGATCACTGCAAGACGAAAACAAGATGGCACAGTTAACAGCAAGGCTTACTTGCACACAGCACACAAGGAAGAGATGGCACAGTTAATAGCAGGGCTTCCTATACACAGTACTCAGTAAGAGATAGCACAGTATAGTAAGGATTTCTTGCAACAGCACAAGTGAGTGCATAATAGCAAGGCTTACTTGCACTCAGCACTCAGTGTGAGATGTAGTAG
The DNA here is from genome assembly GCA_030674155.1 of Stramonita haemastoma. Classification (NCBI taxonomy): domain Eukaryota; kingdom Metazoa; phylum Mollusca; class Gastropoda; order Neogastropoda; family Muricidae; genus Stramonita; species Stramonita haemastoma. The sequence continues at coordinate 115,258,687 of CM060316.1, forward strand.
TCAAAGTCAGTCAAAACACTTTAATCATCCTAAGGCAATACAATGAAGGCTATGATACAATCATAATAACACGAGAGTACATTCTTTTGTTCAACTTATTAACTTCAATAAATGTCACAAACACTCACACTCTACGCGCGGCGCTTGCACACACGCAACACAGCATACACACACACAATGTTGAGGCACAGTTAATAGCAAGGCTTACTTGCACACAGCACTCAAGTAAGAGATGGCACAGTTAATAGAAGGTTACTTGCACACAGCACTCAGTAAGAGATGGCACAGTTAATAGCAAGGCTATTGCAAGCCTCAGTAGAATGGCACAGTTAAAGCATCCCATATTATACAGTAAGAGATGGCACAGTTAATAGACTACTGTATATATATAGTAAGATGGCAAGTTAATAGATACTGTATATCTACAAAGAGATCACAGTTAGAAGGTACTGTGTACAATCAATAAGAGACGGCACAGTTAATAGACTTTCTGTACACATTATTCAAGTAAGACGTATCACAGTTAATGAAGGAAGGAAGGAAGGAAGGAAAGGAAAAAAGAAAGAAAGGGAAAAGAAGGAAGAAAGAAGAGAAAAAGAAGAGAAAAGGAGAGGAGAGAATGAGAGGAGAAGATAGAGAGAGAGAGAGAGAGAGGGAGAGAGAGAGGAGAGAGAGAGAGAGAGAGAGAGAGAGAAGACAGACAGAAGACAGAGAGACGGAGGACGGAGGAGACGGACGACGGAGGACAGACAGGACAGACAGACAGACAGACAGACAGACAGACAGGACAGACAGACAGGACAGACAGATAGACAGACATACAACACACGGACAGACACACAGACAGACAGAAGACTGACCACTTGGTCTGGACAAGGTTAGCAATGGTGTTTGACCAGCACTTGCACAATCCTAATAATCATTTGTCAAACCTCGAACACCTCTGCGTGTGATATATAACGGCAGGGAAAGAAAAAAGAGAAAGGAAGGAAGGAAAGAAAGGGAGAAAAAGAAGGAGGGGGTGGGGGAAGAAACAGGAGCACAAAGAAAAAGGGGAGAGAAGATGGAGGAAGAGGACTGACCGCTTTGGACAATGTCGGGTGTGTTTCTCCAACACTTGCATTCCACATCGTTGTAGGAACATTTCAAGCGGTATTTCTCTGAAACACACACACCACACACACACACACACACACACACACACACACACACACACACACACCACACACACACACACACACACACACACCACACACACACACACACGCACGCACGAACGCACGAACGCACGCACGCACGCACGCGCACACACACACAAAATTCAACGATTTAGATAAAACAACCTGCAGGTCAGCCAAAGATAACTGAAGGACTATTGACAACAACAATAATAAACACAGCAACAACAACACCAACAGAACACGGAAGATGATGACTATCGCGTACTCCCGATAGGTAGTAGTAGTAGTAGGCACCCATCAGTCTCGGAAGACTATGGAGTTGCGCTCTAGTCTTTAGAGCGCAAAGCCTGGGCAAGTATGTATGGAGGGCAAGCTGTTACCCATGCAGCAGACCCCCCCTCTCCACGGCACTGGAATGATCCATTGGAAAGGCAATGACCGATACGAATGTTCCAGTACTGTCGCAGGAGCCACCAGAACGTTGCCATATACCTACAGCCCCGAGCCGCTCTGGGACTCCAACTCCCCGATTTTTCCTCAGGGATGGTGTCTAAACACGACACCTGTGTGCATGCTGGTTTGTTATAATTTTGTCATCCGCTCCTACCGGCACACGATGGCCTAGTCTCGATAGTCCCGATAGGACTGCTACGACAATAACTACATTCCTTCGGATGAGAAGATAAATCGAGATCCCGTGTGCTATACAAAATTATTTAGCGCACGTAAAAGAACCCATTGCAACAAGAGAGTTGTCCCCTGACAAAATTCTGTAAAACCCCCACTGTGATAGGGAAACAAATACAGCTGGAGACAGGAAAAGAAAAAAATGGATGGCGCTGCTCTTGTGGCGACGCGCTCTCCCCGGGAAGAGCAGCCCGAATTTCACGCAGAGAAATCTGCCGTGACTTAAAGTGGTACAAAGTACAAACAAAACCCACAAAAAACCCGGTGGTGTAAGGGTCTTCTTGGGATGCCTTTAAAAGATGTCTTGCTTTGCTTTATGCCTTGGTCTGCTTTTATCCTTGGACGGGACAGTTCAGTGGTCAGAGCACTCGCTCTCCCCAAGTTAAGGTTAAGCAGCATCGAGCGTGGTTACCAAATGGATGGGTGACCCTTTGCGCGCCTTGGTTTCAGTACAGTCCCCAAGTTCACCTGGCTGTAAATGGGTACCTGCGCTCTCAATGGTCAGGGAAGGTAAAGCAGCGAGGGGGAGGAGATGGGCGCCACCCTCAATATGCTGGCCCCTTGAGAAGCTGAGGTCTCTGATGCTTCGCTCCCCTACGACCACAACGGTTATGGGACACCTTTACCTTTTCAAAGATGCTGAGGTCTCTGATGCTTCGCTCCCCTACGACACAACGGTTTGGACACTTTACTTTCAAGATGCGGGTCTTGATGCTTCGCCCTACGACACAACGTTTGGACACCTTACTTTCAAGATGCTGAGGTCTCTGATGCTTCGCTCCCTACGACCACAACGGTTATGGGACACCTTTACCTTTTCAAAGATGCTGAGGTCTCTGATGCTTCGCTCCCCTACGACCACAACGGTTATGGGACACCTTTACCTTTCACAGGCTGTTAGTCAGGGTGTAGTCTGCCATGCTTTTATTGGGAACTTAGGAGACCACAGCTGAGCTACTTTACCGCTCACATTTCGAGAGAGTTGCTCAAAGTAAAAGCTACAACAACAACAACAACAGCAGTAGCAGCAGTAGCAACAGCAGCAGCAGCAGAAGCAGCAGCAGCAGCAGAATCAGCAGCAGCAGCAGTAGTAGCAGTAGTAGCAACAGCAGCAGCAACAACAACAGCAGCAGCAATAGCAGCAGCACAGCAAAACCAGTAACTACAACAAACACAATAACAACACAACTACATTTAACAACGTATACAACAGCAACGACTAAAGTAATACCATCATTATCACCACCACAACAACTGCACAGTAAGAGGGACACCAACATGAACAAATTAATAATCACATCTACCAGCACAACAAGATCATCATCAACAACAAATCAACGACATAACTGCATTCAGAACAATACAACTACATTCAGAACAATACAACTACATTCAGAACAATACAACTACATTCAGAACAATACAACTACATTCAGAACAATACAACTACATTCAGAACAATACAACTACATTCAGAACAATACAACTACATTCAGACAAACAACACATTCAACAAACAACTACATTCAGAACAATACAACTACATTCAGAACAATACAACTACAATCAGAACATACACTACATTCAGAACAATACAACTACATTCAGA
>CM060316.1:115267163-115274663 GCA_030674155.1 Stramonita haemastoma
GATAGAAAAACGTAGGATTGTGGTCGAAAAACGTAGGATTGTTGTGATGGAAAAAGTGATTGTGATAGAAACACGTAGGATTGTTGTGATGAAACAAAGATTGTTGATAGAAAAACGTAGGATTGTTGTGATAGAAAAACGTAGGATTGTGGATGAAAAACGTAGGATTGTTGTGATAGAAAAACGTAGGATTGTTGATAGAAAACGTAGGATTGTTGGATGGAAAAATAGGATTGTGATAGAAACACGTAGGATTGTTGTGATAGAAAAACGTAGGATTGTTGTATAGAAAAACGTAGGATTGTTGGATAGAAAAACGTAGGATTGTTCGGATAGAAAAACGTAGGATTGTGATAGAACATAGGATTGTGATGGAAAAACATAGGATTATGATAGAAAAACGTAGGATTGTGATAGAACATAGGATTGTGATGGAAAAACAAAGGATTATGATAGAAAAACGTAGGATTGTTGTGATAGAAAAACGTAGAATTGTGATAGAGTTTTTGGCACCTCACAAAAATAAGGCAGGGTAAACTAGCCAGCCAACTAATCAACCAACAATGAAGAAACAAAACTACAGGCCAAACCAAAAAGGGCTAATATGCACGGATAAGCATTTCAAGATCCCTGTAACGAATCCCAGTTTTGTTCCCTTTTTAAATGTTTTCTTTCTTAAACTAAACAGATTCTCTCTCTAATGCGCCACAGGAAAGGCAACTTTGAAAACTTCCTGGCGATAAGTTAGTGTTGTGTTGTGGTGTTGCCTTAGGTACAACATACACATCATTATGAACTTGATTTGAGAGGGGAGGCGGGGGACGCATTTAAATTCACCTGAAAAGATGAAAAATCATAATTGACACACACATGCACAAACTGAATACACACACACACACACACACACGCACGCACGCACACACACGCACGCACGCATGCACACACACACACACACACACACACGCACCACACACACACACACACACACACCACCACACACGCACGCACCACCACACCACGCACCACACAACACACACACACACCACACACACACACACAACACACACACACACACCACACACACCACACACACACCACCACCACGCACGCACGCGCGCGCGCGCGCGCGCGTTAAAGAACACACACACACACACACACTACACACACTACACACACTGCACACACAACACACACACTTAACACACACACCCACACTCCCCCCCCCCCCACACACACACTACAACACACACACAGACATACATACACCCTCCCACCCCCCCACACCCCACACCCCAACACTACACCCCTCCCCTCCCCCCCAACACACACACACATACTACACAGACAGTACAACAGGGAAGCCAGCAGCATACGTGCAGTTGAGTTTGTCGTAGAGGCAGCTGGGAGCGCTGCGCATAACGCCCATGTTGTTCATGTGGGCCATGCCGAAACTCCACAGACAGCTGGAGAACAGCAGGCTGTCTTCCCTCGGGTTGCAAGGGCTGGAGCTGACTGACGGCTGCTGGCCAGAAACAGCCCCCCCTGCATCCACACGTGGAATTCATTCTTTAGAGAGATGGCTTGATGAAAAAAAGCAAATCGATGCTTATTCAATGTACCATCTGGAAATAATTTTAAAAAATATTTTATTAACTGTTATTGATTGCTTGTGAACAACAGCAAAAACAATACTGCAAGGCACTTGTCTATGGAGGAAGAAAAAACGGCAGGCCAAGGAAGAGATGGGAGGACAACATCAGCGAATGGACAGGCCTAGAACTCAACAAAACTTTGAGAAAGGGCAATGGAGGAACTGGTTGTCAAGTCTTCACTGGGTGCCCCCCACGGTCGCCAGACTAAGAGGAAGATAGACAGACAGACAGACAGACAGACAGACAGACAGACAGACAGATGAGATAGATAGATAGATAGATAGATAGATAGATAGATAGATAGATAGGATAGGTAGATTGCTTGTGTGTTGTGTAGGTCGAATGCAAGCCGCTTTGATTTGTGTCTTTGCAAGATCTAGCGCTATATAAATTCCATGTATTGTTATTGTTATCATCATCATCATCATCATCATCATCATCATCATCATCATCATCATCATCATCATCATCATCATTTAATTTGATTGAGATTGTATTAGAGTCCCAGAGGAATTATCCGATTTAGAGACTGTGGCAGCAAGTCATGCCACTTCGGCGCCTCGGGCCACCCCCAAGAACAGTGCAATGCTCTGAAAGCCCCGTGCCAGGCCCGCGCAAGCACAAGAGTGCTGGCGTATTCCTGAGCTCATCTACACCAAACCAGTCAGACCCGTGTGCTGACAGAATCATGCACGTCAAAAACCCCACGACAGTTGACAATCGGAAAGAGCAGGCACTGTAGGCTACCTCCCAACCGTCCTGGCCATGGCGCTGTGGGCAGGTTCACATCCCGCTGTGTCTCCGAAGTCGGAATGTGGCTACTTCAATGATGTTGGTGATGGTGGTGGGGGGGATACTAAAAAATCTGACCAATGGGAAACTTCCTAGCTCTAGCGAAAGAACGGAAAGAAGGGGGTTTGTGTTAATTTTTTTTAGGATTTGTTAAGATCCTTTCTATGAATGATATAAAAACACTGATAAAACCATGGTTGGATATAGAAGAGAACACCAGGGCCTGTCTTTTCTGCTCGAAATAAAGAATGGAATTGTTTTACCTCCCCTCCCCACCCTTCTCTCTCACACGCAAACACACAACACACACAGAGTGCACATGCACACACGCACACATGCACGCACACCACACTTTTTGAAAGAGCATGCAACACACACTTTTTGAAAGAGCATGCCATTGTCTGCAAGTGGGAACAGATGACAGTATTTACAAAACTTCCTACGCATGGGGACTGGATGAAAAAAAGCACACGAGTGTTTATTCTATTATTCTCGAAATGGAAGAATAAAATAAAAATAAAATAAACACACACACACACACACACACACACACACACACACACACACACACACACACACACACACACACACACTTTTACTTCCTGCTCCCTTCCCGCTAATGTTTTTTCATTATTAAAATTACGCTCTGTCTACGTGTCAGCGTGACGAATGTAACGACATCAGGGCGGCCTTTTCTACGCCATTAGTCAAGAATGCCACATGACGTCATTTGAGTTCACTGTGGGCCTTCCTGTTCAGGACGGACCTTGACGCTGAATTCAGGGAGGAAAAGAAACAAAGAGGAAGACAGGAAACAGGGAAAGAAGGAAAAACAAAAACCGACACTGACTTATTATCATCTCTGAATTTAAGACGAATCGCACCCCCCCCCCCCCTCCTCCTTTCCCACCCTCTTCCCCCTCCTCCTTCCCCCCTACCCCCCTTCTTGCTACATTCTCTGGCTACAGCCCCAGAGGGTTTAGCAATGGTGAGAGTTTTGAATATGCAACCGTTTTGTTTGTTTGTTTGTCTTTTTGCTCAATAGTTAGGTAGCTGCAATCTACCTTTAGTGTTGATGTCTGGGGGACAGGGGGGCCTGGTGGTTAGAGAGATGCGACTCATGATCTGCTGACCCGGATTCAAATCTCTTTCAAGAGGATTTTTCCTCTGGAGTTTACATCAGTGCCTACTCCACTACCCCCACAAGTCCTTCATATGAGACTATAAACCGAGGTCCCGTGAGCGAAGGCACACAAAACATCTTGAGCACACGTTAAAACCTGTTCCACTTTTTGGAAGAGTAGGCCAATCTGTGCCGGTGGGAATGGATGGCAAAATTTCTAAAACAGCATACACATGGGGACTGGATGTAAAAAAGTACATGAGTGCTTATTCCATTACACTCGAAATAAAAGACTAATAAAAAAAAAAGAGTAAACACGACGATAGTGTGTGTGTTCTTTTATATATATATAATATATATATATATATATATATATATATATATATAATATATATATATATATATATATATATATATATATATATATATTATTTGTCATCCATTCTTACCAGCACGAATAACCCAGTCTTTTGAAATGCAGAACAAGTTTTTCATGTGTGCACAAGATGTTCTGTGTGCTCTTAACTTGCACACGGGGCCTCGATTGACAGATTTATAGGGAGGACTTTTGGGGAGTGGAGTCAGTACTGATGTTAACGCCAGGGAAATTTGACCGTGAAAGGGAGTCACCTTGGTGACCCTGATCCCGGCCCCGATCCGAGTACAAGGCTCTAACCACTAGGCTACCCCACCCCTTTGTCCTTTTGTCTCCGTCTCTGTCCGTGCGTCACTCTGGTGTTGTTTGTCTATGTGTCATTCCTTTTGTCTCTGTCTCTGTCCGTGCTCACTCCGTGTGTCTCTGTCTATGTGTCATTCCTTTTGTCTCTACTTGTCTGTCTCACACGCAAAACAAAGACAACAAAATTTACCAGAAAGTTACATCAACCTATGATAGTGACATGGTCGGTTGTAAATATAAGAGATGTCACATGTTACTTCCCCTTTGCAAAGGTAGTCGCAGCATGTGCTATTTTAAGACACAACTGTGACTTGTGTGAGTCAATGTTTGATTTTACTGGTGGCTATAATCAGTAGTTTGCGCTTTGGTTTCAGTACAGTCCCCCAGTTCACCCAGCTGTCAATGGGTACCTGCCCTCTTTAGGGTCAGGGAAGCTAAAGCAGCGAGGGAGAGGAGATGGCGCTGCCCTCAATATGCTGGCCCCTAGAGAAGCTGAGGTCTCTGATGTCTCGCTTTCCTACGACCACGTAGGTTATGGGACACCTTTACCTGTATTTTACCTTTACCCATGATCAGTAGTTCAGCGCAGCTGATCGCATAAAGTCCATTACTTTAGCAAACATGCTGAAAACGGCTGGAATATCCTACGTTGTGTAGAATGAAATAGGAGCTAGGTCTGCATGGTTACCTAGTATGCATGACTTTCATCCTACCCACTCAGCAGACAAGGAACACTGCAGGGTCAAAGGCCACAGTATGTTCAGTCCCACGACAGTATTGATGCCTGAACTACTGGAATCCTCACTGTGCCCTGTCCTGCAGTTTGCATCCTCAATCACGTCCTCTGTCTTTAAAGCAAACTTTTCTTACACTCTGTTTTTATTTACTTCCACTATCCCCAAAGTTGGAGTGGGGCTACCTACATGGGGGGGGGGGGGGGGGGGGGGGGGGGAGGGGGGGCGGTCCCATGCACAAACATCTCCCCATTAGTGAACATCAGAGCTCTAGTCGAGGAACGAAAAAAAGAGAAAACTGTGCCCGCTACTTTGTTCCTCCTCAAAGACAGTATTTCGTAAATGCATACAAATGGCAGTCAGTGTACATGGTTGGTCTCCCTTTACTTATCAAAGTACATGTGGAGGGACCATGTCTATGCAGTTACTTGAATTAGCATACATCCCCATGAAGGCAAAGTTGTTTACGCTGATACGTTTACTATGTTGTGATTCTAAAATGGTGACAATCATGAAACCATAATTTCTTGATCCTAAAATGGTGACAGAAAAACCATAATTTCTTCATTCTAAAGTGGTGATATAAAATCAAATATCGTGTTTCTGAAATGGTGACATAAAACAATAATTTCTTGACACTAAAATGGTGACAGAAAACCATAATTTCTTGACCCTAAAATGATGGAATAACACCATAATTTCTTCATTCTAAAACGGTGAAACAAAACCATAACATCTTGATTCTTAAATGGTGATACAAAACCAAAATTTCTTGATCCTAAAAGGATGACATAAAACCATAATTTCTTGATCTGAAATTCTAACATAAACCCTAATTTCTTGATCCTAAAAGGATGACATAAAACCAAAATTTTTTTTGTCTGAAATGGTGACATGATACCATAATTTCTTGACTCTAAAACGGTGAAATAAAACCATAACATCTTGATTCTAAAATGGTGACATAAAACCATTATTTCTTGATCCTAAAACGGTGACACAATGGGGCGACTCAAACAGGAAACATGAAGACTACAATTTCCTAAAACGCTTAAAAAAAGCAACAAACAATTAAAACGTCGTAATTTAATAAAAGAGAGTTAAAGCAATAAAAAAGATTTTTTAACATTTGACCCCCCCCCCCCCCCCCAAAAACCCCAAGGAAACCAAAAGTATGATCTTACCACAGTCAGTACAGCAGAAGGGTGGCTAACATCGCAGCGGAAAGAGGTCTTGCATCCATCTTGAGCTTAGTTAGCGTGACTGGAGTTCCAAGTTGTTGAGGGCACTGTCTACACGGCTGGGCCACTGTCTCCAGTCAGCCGTATTAATAACGGGGGTGGCAGCAAGAACGATAAACCCGTCAGCCCTGTCGTCCATTTTTCTCTTTGCCACACGCAGTTCTTGGTCCCACTTCCTTGAGATTCGTCCTTTATTTATTTTCTTTTCATGTATTATATGTCTGTCTGTCTGTCTGTCTGTCTGTCTGTCTGTCCTGTCCTCTAGTCTTTCTCCCCCAATGGGTTAGGGCAGTGCATCTAGCGGTCGTTGTCATTTCAACATTTGAAGGGGACGGGGTAAGCCTAGTGATGCGCTTGTGATCTGCTGACCTGGGTTCGAATCTTCCTTCGAGAGGATTTTTCCTCTGGAGTTAACATAAGTGCCGACTCCACTCCCCATAAAAATCTTTCGTGTGCGAACGCACGCAGAACATCTTGCGCACACGTTAAAACCCGTTCCGCTTTTCAGAAGAGTAGCCATTGTGTGCCGGTGGAAACTGGTGACAAAACTAATATAACTGCACACACACAGGGACTGGATATAAAAAAGTACATGAATGCTTATCCCATTATCCTCGAAATGAAAAAAACCCAACAACAAACCAAAAAACCCCATGCCAAAACATGTGAATAGTCAGCGAGGATCACTTCATCAACATCACTGGACCCTGCTATAGCACAAAGATTGTAAAATAAATAAAACCCCAACTAAGTACACGCCTGAAGTCGCAATGCAGATACCTTCATGATGTGCTAAAACAGTCGCACACGCGAAATGTCACCGTTGGCGAACCTCGGAGATGTAGCGAAGAGCGAAACCAAAACACCAAACCAAAGCTGTAGCTAGGCAGGGGAGGCGGGTAACCCAGTGGCTAGAATGTGGTGCTGGCGATCTTATATATATATATATATATATATATATAATTATATATATATATATATATATATATATATATAAAATAATATATATATATATATATATATATATACAGACATACACACACAGACATACAGACACACAGACACAGACCACACACACACACACAGACACACACAGACACACACAGACACACAACACACACACACACACACACACACACACACACACACACACACACACACACACACACACACACACAACACACACACAACCACAACAGGTTTTTTCTTTTTGCAGTTTACAAAAAAATGACAACATGAAATTTTCCCCACAATGCTTGTCTAAATTGGCCAAAGTAGA
>CM060316.1:115279663-115302163 GCA_030674155.1 Stramonita haemastoma
TGCTAAAATAAGTGTGCACACCACACACACACACACAACACAACACACACACACATACACACGCACATACACACACACACACACACACACACACACACACACACAACACACACACACACACACACACACACACACACACACACACACACACACACACACACACACACACACACACACACACACACACACACACACACACACACACACACCAGAGAGTGAGGGAGAGAATCTTTTAATTCGAGGATAATGAATAAGCACTCATGTGCTTTTTTGCATCTAATAGGCTACTTTTAAAATGACTTTTTTCATGTATATCTTTTCATCATATAAGTTGACATAGTATGAGGTTTGATTTGCAGTGATTGCTGGTTTATATTATATATATATATATATATATATATATATATATATATATATATATATATATATATATATATATATATATATATATAAAGTTGAAGAAAATAGGTGGAACTGGTCACAACTTATTTCTCATTTGAAAAAACGTTTTCTTTAAAAAAAAGGAAACAAAGGAACAGAAACCAACCAACCGACCGATGAAAAGAGAGAGATTGAAGAACAGAGATCTTTAGAATATGACATTTTTTGGAGGACAGCTTTGGAAATGTTTTCGTAACAGAGCCATTTAGTGTTAACACATACACCCATGTCACAATCGTGTTTCAAAATAGCCGACTCTGCCATAGTTCTTTCATAGGGGACGCAACTTAACTCATTCAAGATGTGTACTCGTAAGAGTAGGCCATCGTGTGCCAGTGGGAACAGATGATAAGATTGACAAAACTGCATACACACGAGGACTGGATGTAAAAAAGCACACGGGTGCTTGTTCCATTATCCTCGATATAAAAGAATGAACTAAAAAAATAAATATTTCACGTATTACACAGGGACAGGCTAGCCTGGTAGTCAGAGTGATGCTCTCGTGATCTGCTGACCCCGGTTTCAATCTCGTTCAAGAGAATTTTTCCTCTAGAGTTAACATCAGTGCCCACTCCACTCACACTCCCCCCCCCCCCCCCAAAAAAAAAGTAATTTGGATGAGACTATAAACCGAGGTCCTGTGTGCGAACGCACGCAGAACATCTTGGGCACATTAAAACCGTTCTGCTATTCGGAAGAATAGGCCATTGTGTGCCGGTGGGAACAGTTGAAAAAATTGGCAAAACTGCCTACGCACGGGGACTGGATGTAAAAAAGGAGATGTGTGCTTATTCCATTATCCTCGAATAAAAGAATGATAAAGTGTTATGATAAAAAAAAACCGGTATGTATTGTATGATATGATGATAATACTCATGTATTACACAGCTAGGGATAATATTTACTGCCTAAAGATATGAGACCTACTGGGATGTGATAGATGACAAAAGGTAAAGGTGCCCCATAACCTTTGTGGTCGTAGGGGAGCGAGGCATTAGAGACCTCAGCTTCTCTAAGGGCCAGCATAATTATTGAGGGCGGCGCCTATCTCCTCTCCCTCGCTGCTTTACCTTCCCTGACCCTAAAGAGGGCAGGTACCCATTGACAGGTGGGTGAACTGGGGGACTGTACTGAAGCCAAGGCGCTCAAACGGTCACCCATCCATTTGGTAACCACGCTGGATGCTGCTTAGCCTTAGCTTGGGGAAAGCGAGTGTTCTGACCACTGAGCTATCCCGTGACCGATGGACAAGTCCTTGACCGGTGTAGGCTGGTCCTCAGGTGACGTAGGAATGAAGAGGACACTTGCAAGTGACGTAGGTAGCCAAGGTACGCTGAGGGGAAAACAGGAGATTGATATCCCCACAGGATACTTTGGCCTGATTTGCTCTTTGACCGAAACCTGTCCTCTTTCTTTCTTTATCCAGGCTAGGCACAGGAGCTAGATCTAGATGAATTCCTCGAATAAGAGACAGAAAGTGACTTATCATCGAAGAAAACGCGGTTAGTACCCTGTCTGTCTGTCTGTCTGTCTGTCTGTCTGTCTGTCTGTCTGTCTGTCTCTGTGTTTATCTGTTTATCTGTCTGTCTGTCTGTCTGTCTGTCTGTCCCTCTTTCTCTGTCTCTCTGTCTCTGTCTCTGTCTCTGTCTGTCTGTCTGTCTGTCTGTCTGTCTGTCTGTCTCTCTCTCTCCTCTCTCTCTCTCTCTCTCTCTCGTCTCTCTCTCTCTCTCTCTCTCCTCTCTTCTCTCTCTCTCTCTCTCTCTCTCTCTCTCTCTCTCTTACATTGTTTGAGTTTTTTCTTTTTCTTTGAAAAAAATTGTTTGTTGTTTAGTTGAGAGGGTTTTTGTTGCTGGTCTCTTGAAATAAATTTTATTCAATTCAAATCAATTCTCTCTCTTTCTCGATATACTTATGAGACTATAAGCCAAGGTTCCATGTGCGAACGCTCGCAGAACATCTGGCACACACGTGGATCGGTGGTCTAGAGGTAACGTGCCTGACTACAAAGCGAAAAGTCCGGGTCGGAATTGTGCGGTGGTTCGAATCCCGTTTGGGCCCGAAATTTCACCCCCATCCATTAAACCGTGAGTGGTGGTCTGGTTGGCAGTTTTTCGGATGAAACGATAAACCGAGGTCCCGTGTGTTATACATAATTTAGCGCACTTTAAAGAACCCACGGCAACAAGAGAGTTGTCCCTGGCAAAATTCTGCAGAAAAAAACCACTCTGATGGGGAAAACAAATACAGTTGCAGATCGGAAAAAGAAAATAATAATGGGTAGGCGCTGCACTTGTGGCGACGCGCTCTCCCCGGGGAGAGCAGCCCGAATTTCACGCAGAGAAATCTGCTGTGACATAAAACCCCCCCATAAAAATAAATAAACAAATAGAATAAAACTTGTTCCACTTTTTGGAAGAGTAGGCCATTGTGTGCCGGTGGGAACGGATGACAAAACTGGCAAAACCTGCAGGCACACTGGGACTGGATGTAAAAAAAGCACAAGAGTGCTTATTCCATTATCGTCGAAATGAAAGATTAACTAGCTAAGTAAGTAAGTAAGTAAGTAAGTAAGTAAGTAAGTAAGTAAGTAAGTAAGTAAGTAAAGTAATAACTAGCTAACTAGCTACCTACCTATCTAACTAACTAAAACAAACAAACTAGCTAACTAACTAGCTAACTAGCTAGCTGACCAGCTAACTAGCTACACTAACTAATTGAATAAATAAATAAACAAACAAATAAATAAACAAACAAATAAATAACAAACACACACACAAACAAATAACTACTCGAATACAACGGCCAGCAGTGTTGCAGGGAGGAAGTTTGTCCTCAGGGTTGATCCTCCCCCTCAAACGCTGATTTACATCCTGGCTTTGGTTCTTTGGCCGCTGTGTCAGGGACGGCTGACGTCTGCTGACATCACGTTGATCCCTGTCACACTGGATTACTGACAGAAGTCAAACTTATGACGTTATTTTTATACTTCTGCGTTTCGTGTTACCCCCTTCTGCCCGTTGGGAACAAATGACAGTTTTGACAAAACTGCATACACACGGGGACAATGTAAAAAAAAAAAGCACATGAGTGCTTATTCTATTATTCTCGATATAAAAGAATAAATAAAAAATAAAAAAAATAAAAAAGGGAAGAACGACAACCAACTTTTCCTCCAAAAGACTACACTGTACTGATGTTCCTGTTTGTGTTTTTTTTGTCGTCACTGAAGCTCCTTAGTTGTCTTTTCTTTAGAATACTTTAGTATTCACTGCGGTGTCGGGAGGAGGAATGGGGGGGGGGGGGGGGGGAGGAATAGAGGCAGGGTGATAGAAGAGGAAGAGGCATTGAAGGGGTCTGGAGGTATCACATCTGCAAAGAAAGCGACAAGTCCGGGTTTGATCTCTGCATTCAGCGCACGTAAAAGAACCCACGGCAAAAAGAGAGTTGTCCCGAGCAAAATTCTGTAGAAAAAAGCCACCCTGATAGAGAAACAAATGCACATTCAGACAAGAAAGAAATATGACAATGGGTGGCGCTGTTCTTGTGGCGATGCGCTGTCTCCGTGGAGAGAGGACTGAAATTCAGGCAGATAAATCTGCTATGACTTTAAGCGATATACAAATACAATTGAAAAGTGAAGAACTGTACTGTTATTTTCACCTACACGAAGACGGGCAATGTCGATTCCGTTATGACGACCACACCTGTACATTCTCACATTGTGGTGGATGAAACACAGGGAAGAGCAGCTGGAGCTCTGTTGACCTTGTTCAAGTATTCTCTCTGTCATAACATACACCACCACAAGCACAAAGACACGTAAACGCAATTTAATGTTTTATTCAGGATGGGTTTTATTTTCTAAAAATAACGTTTTAACGGCATTTCAAACTTCATTAAACAAACAGTTTTGTTTTAATAATACTAAAGAAAAATACTGAAAGATAGAGGCCCCCTGCATGGCTGAAAAAAGTTTTTTGTTTTTGTTTTTAGGGGATTTCTTTTATGTTGTTTGTTTTTGTGGGTTTTTGTACTCTCATATGCTTTTTATTTCTCTGACGTGAATCACAGTTACTTTGCAGAGGAGAGCGTTTAAAAGCACAATGCTCACAGATGACATTTACAAAACTGCATACACACGGGGACTGGATGTAAAAAAAAACAAGAGTGCTCATTCCATCTATCCTCGATATAAAAGAACAACAACAAAAAGAATAAGTCAAATCTGCAAGGTCATGGGTACCGCCATGTTGATGCGATGAGTGACAGCAACCACTGGTGTCATCTTACCTCTTCCCTTTGGAAAACCAGCCAAAGTTCATACAACGTTATTTTCTTTATTTGAGGTGGGGGTTGAGGGTTACTTTTCAGTTGACAAATCTTCAAACAGTGGCGTATTAGTATCTTAAGCCACACTGCGTTTAAAACTTGAGTTTACAAGATGAATGCGCTTTTGTAAGGGTACCTCAAGGAACATTACAAAGTTTGTTTGTGTGTGTTTGTTTGTTCGTTTGTTTTTGTTTATGTTTTTAGCCTGCTGGTATTCTATTATCTACATATTGTTTTACTGGGGTTGGAGGTGAAGAGACTTATTTTGAGCTGTAGGGGGACATAACCAACACCGGCCAGCAGATTTACAATGTGTTACGCTATGCCGGCCATGTTGGTGACGTCACGCTTCAGACCTTTCCTCTCTTTCTTCCAACGGCCTAAGGGGAAAGTACTGCAATGTTGTGGGGTACTGGTGACCCTTCATGAACTGTGTCAGTTTGCAGTACTGCCTTATGTCCACAGTTTATTCTATGCACTGTTCATGATCAGTTGTTTATTTGCTGCCGTTTCAAGTCATACTGTATTGCAGCTTTGTGTCCCTCCACAGGTAAAGGTGTCCCATATCCTATGTGATGGTAGGGGAACGAGGCGTCAGAGACCTCAGCTTCTCTGGGGGCCAGCATGTTGAGGGCGGTGCCCATCTCCTCTCCCTCGCTGCTTTACCTTCCCTGACTCTAAAGAGAGCAGGTACCCATTGACAGCTGGGTTTAACTTGGGGACTGTACTGAAGCCAAGGCGCGCAAACGGTCACCCATCCAGTTGGTAACCACGTTCGATGCTGCTCAACCTTAGCTTGGGAAAGCGAGTGCTCTGACCACTGAGCTATCCCGTCTCTCTACATGTCAGTCCACAAAAAAACAAACAAAAACAAAAGTTCTAAGCCACAGAACAGAAAAAAGCAAACGCGATAAATCCAAAATCTCAACAGAAATAGATGCAAGTACAGCAAAATAAACTCGATGAAGAGACAACTTTAAGGGAGTGACCCCCTCGCCATGTTCACTGTTTGTCTGTTGAACAGCTAATTTCATGCTAAACATTACACACCGTCCTCCCTTTCCCTTGTTTACAGCTTAGGATCTCTGTTTCCCTTCTTCTTTGTCAGCTCATCGTCAACAGAATCTTCCCAGCTGTCATTGCTTTGAGCTAGACATGGAGTAGACTGACGGCCATTTATACTGCTGTCATGTATCATCGTAGAGCAAAGCCCTTCAAGGATTGAATTTGCATGCTAAACATTTGACATGGATGAAAACAAAGTTCGTGCTCAGCTTTCATTTTATCTGCTCAGCGTGTGATGTTTTTTCCCCTCAACAAATATTTATTTACTGTAGACATTTTGACAAGTTTAATTTTGTTTAGTCTCTTCTTCTTCTTCTTCTTCTTCTTCTTCTTCTTCTTTCTTCTTCTTCTTCTTCTTCTTCTTCTTTCTTTAATAATAATATTATCATTATATTATTATTGTTGTTGTTATTCTTTGAACAAATCAAATACATCTCATTATACATCACTGTTGTCGTCAATTGTGTTTTTGTTTTTAGACCACTTCAAAGGAGATACCATGATGTTATCTGTCATCATTTTGCGCGCGCGCGCGCGCGTGTGTGGTATGGTGGTGTGTGTTGGTTGAGTAACATGCACAGCCCTGAGACATCCTTTTCATGCTTATTTCTCATATATCTTTTTCGTAGCATGTCCTGGGTTCAGTCATACTTGAAAAATGCAGACATTTGTCATGCTGATTAAAAAAAAATCGCAATAATTTGTCTAGAAAGCTGACAATCTGTGGATGAATGACATTAGACTTCTTGTTCTTGTTCTTTTGTTCTTCTGTTCTTGTTCTGTTTTTGGTTTGCTTCTTCTTCTTCTTCTTCTTCTTCTTCTCTTCTTCATTCCTAGGCATATACACCAGATCTATAGACACATAGCCCAGTGGTTAAGACCGTTTTGACTTCAATCTTACAGGTCATGAAGTCGTGGGTTCGAATCTCGGCGGCGTCTGATGAATTAAGGGTGGGAGTTTTTACAATCTCCCAGGTCAACTTCAAGTGCAGACCTGCCAGTGCCTGAATTATCTCCGTGTATATACACATCAGAAGTCAAATACACAGGTTGAAGATCTAGTCATCAATGTCAGTGTTGGGAGGGTTAGGGAAAGGCGACATAGCCAGGAGACATCCCCTTGCGTGGTTGTGTTCCTGCAGTGAAGTGTGTGGAAGTGTTTTCCTTCCTCGGCTACAGCTCCCACTTCACCAATGGTGAGATTCTGCCTATGTGGCCATTCTGCCTATGTGGCCATTCTGCCTATGTGACCATTCTGCCTATGTGGCCATTCTGCCTATGTGACCGTTCTGCCTATGTGACCATTCTGCCTATGTGACCATTCTGCCTATGTGGCCATTCTGCCTATGTGCCATTCTGCCTATGTG
The DNA here is from genome assembly GCA_030674155.1 of Stramonita haemastoma. Lineage (NCBI taxonomy): Eukaryota > Metazoa > Mollusca > Gastropoda > Neogastropoda > Muricidae > Stramonita > Stramonita haemastoma. The sequence continues at coordinate 115,286,869 of CM060316.1, forward strand.
ACCATTCTGCCTATGTGACCATTCTGCCTATGTGACCATTCTGCCTATGTGACCATTCTGCCTATGTGACCATTCTGCCTATGTGACCATTCTGCCTATGTGACCCGTTCTGCCTATGTGACCATTCTGCCTATGTGACCATTCTGCCTATGTGACCATTCTGCCTATGTATTCTGCTATGTGACCATTCTGCCTATGTGACCATTCTGCCTATGTGACCATTCTGCCTATGTGACCGTTCTGCCTATGTGACTTCTGCCTATGTGACCATTCTGCCTATGTGACCATTCTGCCTATGTGACCATTCTGCCTATGTGACCATTCTGCCTATGTGACCATTCTGCCTATGTGACCATTCTGCCTATGTGACCATTCTGCCTATGTGACCTTTCTGCCTATGTGACCTATTCTGCCTATGTGACCATTCTGCCTATGTGACTTGCCTATGTGCTTCTGCCTATGTGACCATTCTGCCTATGTGACCATTCTGCCTATGTGACCATTCTGCCTATGTGACCATTCTGCCTATGTGACCATTCTGCCTATGTGACCATTCTGCCTATGTGGACCATTCTGCCTATGTGACCATTCTGCCTATGTGACCATTCTGCCTATGTGACCGTTCTGCCTATGTGGCCGATTCTGCCTATGTGACCATTCTGCCTATGTGACCATTCTGCCTATGTGACCTTCTGCCTATGTGACCTTCTGCCTATGTGACCATTCTGCCTATGTGACCATTCTGCCTATGTGACCATTCTGCCTATGTGGCCATTCTGCCTATGTGACCATTCTGCCTATGTGACCAGTTCTGCCTATGTGACCATTCTGCCTATGTGACCATTCTGCCTATGTGACCATTCTGCCTATGTGACCTTCTGCCTATGTGGCCATTCTGCCTATGTGACCTTCTGCCTATGTGACCATTCTGCCTATGTGACCATTCTGCCTATGTGACCATTCTGCCTATGTGGCCATTCTGCCTATGTGACCATTCTGCCTATGTGACCTTCTGCCTATGTGACCATTCTGCCTATGTGACGTTTCTGCCCACCATGGAGGTAGCCGCATTCCGACTTTGAGGATGTATGCTGGTGTGCTCTTGTTTCCGAAACCCACGAACGCTGACGTGAATTACGCGATCTTTAACCTGCATATTTGATCATCTGTGTGTGTGTGTGTGTGTGTGTGTGTGTGTGTGTGTGTGTGTGTGTGTGTGTGTGTGTGTGTGTGGTGTGGTGGTGCGTGGTGTGTGTGTATGATAGGAATTAAGGCATTGGTCAGGTCTGCATTGAAGTTGACGTGGGTGATCGTAAAAATCCCCACTCTTAATTGGCCAGACGCCGCCGAGATTCAAACCCGTGACTTGACGGAACCATGGGATTGAATCAAAGGGTCTTAACCACTCGACTATAGCGTCCGTCATAACGGTTTCTAATTCATGACCACCCTAACCTTTTTCCCTGCATGTTTTGAATACAGCCATTTTTCACTGTATCCAGCCTCATTATTCACGTCCTGTGAAAATAACGCTAAAATAAAACAGGTCGAAAGGTGAAGGTCTCCCAAAGCATGTGACACGGGTAAGGGGAGGGGGAGAGGGGAGAGGGGAGGGGGCTCAACTGCCAAGTGTCACAGGTGAGTTAGAGAAGCAAATCTGCTGTGGGCTGATCGTGTTTGCCATTCCTAGGGGCTCACAGCCTGGTAGTGATTTATGCTTGTTCACTAGTCCCTATGTCCGCAACAAGCAGGATGGCTCTTTCAGTTTGCAGCCCGGATATCTGTTGATGTGTGACACGTTATAGCTAAGCTGTAACGGGGCACCGCCCCTCCAAGAAAAAACCCCCACACAAAACAAACAAACCAACAACAACAACAATTTCCCCAACAAAACAAACCCAAACACACACAGACAACACAGACACAGACAACAGACACAATAGCACACAAACACACACCACGCACGCACCCACGCACGCATGCAGACACACACACATACACCAAACAAACCAAAACCCTAACTCTCCCCCCCCACCAAAAAAGGGAAAAAAAGCAAAAACAAAGCCCCAAAAGAAGACCCCTCCCTGGAAACCCCCCACACTAAAAACAACCACCATCAACAGCAACAACAAATGCAAACAAAACCAAAACCAACCAGACAAAAAGCCATTTAAAATCCATCTGAAGAGACTTACAGCTCAACCTTAACACACACACACACACACACACACACACCCCACACACACACACACACAACACACCGCGCGCGCCCGCGCACACGCACGCACGCACGCACGCACGCATAAAACACAGACATACAGAATAGAAGTCTGACTGAATATCTATCATTCTTTGATACCCAGTCCAGATTGGTAAAGGTCCTTTTCAGCTGCCCCCCCAAAACAACAACAACAACAACAAAAAAACAACAAACAAACAACAACAACCAAACAACAAACCACGACGAGCTTAAAAATGGTGTATTTATTGAATGTGGCTCATCCCGAAGTCCGAATGCGGCTACCTTACAAAAAACGTTCACATAGGCAAACTCTCACCACGGTGAACCGCGGGGCTCTAGCCGAGGAAGGTGTCCCATAACCTGATGTGATCATAGGGGAGCAAGGCATCAGAGACCTCAGCTTCTCTAGGGGCCAGCATATTGAGGGTGGGCCCATCTCCTCTCCCTCGCTGCTTTACCTTCCATGACCCTTAAAGAGGGCAGGTACCCATTTACAGCTGGGTGATGGGGAATGTACTGAAGCCAAGGCGCGCAAACGGTCACCCAACTACTTGGTAACCACGTTCGATGCTGCTTAACCTTAGCTTGGGGAAAGCAAGTGCTCTGACCACTGAGCTATCCTGTCCCCCCAAGGTAAGGTTTCTTAAAACCGTAGCTAAATCTAAGGCCTCACTTTGCATAGAATAATGGAAAAAAAAATGTTGAGGACCGCATGTAATTAGCGGGACCGTAGCGTTGTTGATGACAGTAATGTCCCTGCGGGGATTAAGACCATTACGTTAAGACGACTGATATAAGTATAATTATCTTGTGTGTGTGTGTGTGTGTGTGTGGTGTGTGTGTGTGTGTGTGTGTGTGTGTGTGTGTGTTGTGTGTGTGTGTGTGTGTGTGTGTGTGTGTGTGTTGTGTGTGTGTGTGTGCGTGCGGGGGGTGGTGCGTGTGTGTGGCGCGCGTGTGCGGTGTGCGGTGTGTGGTGTGTGTGTGTGTGTGTGTAAGTCGGTTTCTCCTCTCTCTGTCTTTCTTTGTCTCTTTCTGTACGTTTCCTCCCTGTTTGTCTTGTCTGTCTGTCACTTCTGTCTGTCTTCTGTCTCTTCTGTCTCTGTCTCCTGTCTCTCTCTGTCTCTGTCTCTCGTTTCTGAGGGGAAATCCCAGTAGTTAGAGCGTTGCCCTCGGCGATCTGATGACCAGGGTTGGAGCCCATATTATTTTAAGCTGTCACCAAGAGGCCCGTTCAAGAAGATTGTTCCCTTACTGGAGTTAACATCAATACCGAATCATCTCCCCGGAAAATTCTTTAGATGAGAAGCTAAGCCAAGATCCCGTTCTCTTCTTCCTGCCCCTCCCCCTCCTCTCTCTCTCTTCTCACCTTCCCACCCTCTTCTCTCCCCCTCTTTCCCCTCTCTCTCTCCCCCCTCCCTCCTCCCTCTTTCCTCCCCTTCTCCCCCCTCTCTCTCTACCTCTCTCTCCCCTCTCTCCCCTCTATCCCTTCCCCCCTCTCTCTCCCTCCCCTCTCTCTCCCTCTCTCTCCCCCCCTCTCTCTCTCCTTTTTCCGCACGTTTGTCTAAACTGATCCAATGACAAGCAATGTCCTGCACGGTCAATAAATCACACAACAAGTCAGAAAACGACACACATAAATCGCTGACCAGACTTGAGCCTCGCGGCAGCCATCGTCCATGGGGGAGGGGCCCCCTTTCCTCCTACCCCCCATCATCCTCATCCCTCACCCCCCATCTCCCCCCTGTGGTCCTCTCCAGTGTCTTATGTGACAAGCGAGAAGCGAGGGTTCCAGACGCCATGCTGTCCGTCATCACCCGGTGACGTTTCCTCTTCGTGGATAACTGACAGCTTCTCCGGGGCTCGGACACTTGTCTGTAATGTGGGCATATCCATCCATCATCCATCCATCCATCCATCCATCCATCCGTCCATCCATCCATCATCCATCCATCCATCCGTCCATCCATCCATCCATCCACCATCCATCCATCCATCCGTCATCCATCCATCCATCCATCCATCCATCCATCCATCCATCCGTCAGTCTCGGAAGACTAGGGAGTTGCGCTCCAGGCTCTAGAGCGCTAACATTTTTTATTTATCTATTCATTATTTATTTTATACCACTTTTATGTCACAGCAGATTTCTATGCCTGAAATTCGGGCTGCTTCTCACCGGGGAGAGCGCGTTGCCACAAGTGCGGCGCCACCCATTATCTTTTTTTCTTTTTTCTGTCTGTCAACTGTATTTGTTTTCTTATCAGAGTGGCTTTTTTCTACAGAATTTTGCCAGGGACAACCCTCTCGTTGCCGTGGGTTCTTTTACGTGCACTTAATAATGATGTGTAGCATGCGGGACTTCGGTTTATCGTCTCATCCAAAAGACTAGCACCCAGACCACCATCATGGTCTAACGGATGGGGGAAAAGTTTTGGGCCCAAACAGGAGTCAAACCACCGCACACTCCGACCCGGACTTTTGCTTTGGAGGCAGGTGCGTTACCTCTAGACCACCGATCCTGGGTGAGTAAGTATGGAGGGCAAGCTGTTACCCATGCAGCAGACCCCCCCTCTCCACGTTGCTGGAATTGTCCATTGGAAAGGTAATCGCCGATACGAACGGTTCCAGTACCGTCGCAGGAGCCGCCAGGAACAGTGCCATATACAGCCCTGAATTGCCCTGGGGACTCCAACTCCCCGATTTTTCCACAAGGATGGTGTCCACACACGACACCTGTGTGCATGCTGGTTTTTTTATTGCTCCGTCAGCGTCCTTTCGGATGAGACTGTAAACCGAGGTCCTGTGTGCGAACGCACGCAGAACATCTTGCGTACACGTTAAACCCGTTCCTCTTTTCGGAAGAGTAGGCCATTGTGTGTCGGTGGGAACAGATGACAAAACTGACAAAACTGCCTACACAAAGGGACTGGATGTAAAAAAAAAAAAGCACACGAGTGTTTATTCCATTACCCTCGAAATACAATAATAGATAAAAACAAAAAGAAAGAAAGAAAGGTAGATAATTAAATAGATAGATAGATAGACAAATAAATGGATTAATACCCAATTAAGGGCCGGCATTTTGAGGGCGGTACCATCCCTCCTGTGGAGTGGGTTTAAATCTGTACTATGAGTCTGTGCCACTCTGCTGTTCTTTGATATCCAAATAGTTAGTCAAGCTGCTTATTTCTATTTTCTGAAAAAAGTGGGAAAGAAAAACAAAACTACCAAATAAGAAAAGGTGTAGAACAAGTTTGTTTACTAAACATCGTATGCATACACACAGGGACTGCATCTAAAAAATCACATGATTGTTTCTTCCATTATCCTAAATATAAAAGAAAAAGTCTAATAGATAATTAAACATATAAAAGCATACGTCGATCTATAGAACAAGTGTGGTCACTAGATATCGTAAGCATACGTCAATCTATTACGTCACAGGAAAGTGCGATCACGTGAGTTCCACAGGCGCTTGTCTGATGAAGCTGCCAATACAACTACAGGCTCATGTTCATTCTAAAATCTCAGAGCTTTGATCTTGAAGATCAAATACGCATGTAAAAGATCCTGTACTGCATGTCAGGGTTCGGTGGTTGGGTAAAGGTATAGGTGTCCCATAGCCTAGGCGGTCTTAGGGGAGCGAGGCGTTACAGGCCTCAGCTTTTCCAGGGGCCAGCATCTTAAGGGCGGCGCCCATCTCCTCTCCCTCGCTTTTTTTTTTTTTTTTTTTACCTTCCCTGATCCTAAAGAGGGCAGGTACCCATTCACAGCTGGGTGAACTGCGGGGACTGTACTGAAGCCAAGGCGCGCAAACAGTCATCCATCCAATTGGTAACCACACTCGATGCTGCTTAACTTGACTAAGGGAAAGCGAGCGCTCTGACCACTGAGCTATCCCGCCGCCCGATGATCAAATACGCACGTAAAAGATCCTGTACTGCATGTCAGCGTTCGGTGGTTTGACGGAAACATAAACATACCCAGCATGCACCCTGTACGTGGCGTGGGATGGACTCCGCATGTTCAACCTATCCACAAGACAGGTTTGAAAAAGTCAGACAGAGCCTGAGCTGAAAGTCTTCTCTGTTGATCATGGAGATAGATTTGTCAGGTGTTGATGGAGATGTGTTTATCAGGTGTTGATGGTTGTCAGGTGTTGATGTTTGTCAGGTGTTGATAGTTGTCAGGTGTTGATGGAGATAGGTTGTCAGGTGTTTCTGGTTTTTCTGTAAGCTCCCCCATATGTCTTCTCGTCTCTAAATGTGCCCATCAAATTTTGACTGGTGTTTTTACCTAGTGAATCTTGACAATGTTCATTTCCCCAGGGTTTCGTTCCTTTTGTTTAGGGGGGGGGGGTATAGATGTACGCATTAATTATCAGTTTTCATTGCTCCAGAATGCTTTGTTGAATGTATATGGGTGTGTGATTAAGTTGGGGGAGGGGAGGGGAGGGAGGGGAGAAGAAGGAGGGAAGGGGAGGAGAGTGGAGGGAAGGGGAGGAGAGGTTGTCCCAGGACGCTTTTTTCAGTATAATGTGAGCATTGTGTGTGTGTGTCTTGCCTAGCTTGATGTGGTACTTTAAACTCAAATAATTATGCATGTATAATTTGCAGACAGGAATTTTCTAGCTTGATGTGGCACTTTTAATTCAAATGTGTGTATGTTTTGCCGACAGGAATGGTGCAGTGGTTAGACATGTTCAACTGTACACAGAGGGCTCGGGTTGAAATCCCACCGGGGCTGTTCGTTTGAGGGGATTATTTTTTTTATCGCGGAGCTCTTCATTTTGCTCCCACTCCATTCCTTTACAAAGCCTTCGGTGGAGGCTGCAGATCGAGTTCCTGTGTGCGTGAGCATGCATATAATGTGCGCATAAAAACTTACTTCGTCTTTCGTTGAAGTATAGGTTAGCTGCGGTTGGTGGTATGGGTGCCACATGCCCACCTTGCAATTCAGAGCTTGGAAAAGAATGAGCTCCACTAGGTTCCACTTGCTTAAAACACATTGTGTGAACATTTCAGTGCGGTGCAGAAGTGGAAGCAGAAGCAGAAGCAAACAGACAGACAGACAGAGAAATAGAAATAGAAAGAGAGTGAGAGAGAGAGAGAGAGAGAGAGAGAGAGAGAGAGAGAGAGAGAGAGAGAGAGAGAGAGAGAGAGAGAGAGAGAGAGAGAGAGAGAGAGAGAGAGAGAGAGAGACTGCACTAAGAACATCCACACATGTCGTATAATTACATTCACCTGTCACCAAAGCTTACAAAGAAAGAGCAGGAAGAACTAGATTATCCCCCCTCTCCCTCCGGGAAGGAAAGAATATCAAGGAAATAACAGAAACGACACTGCAACCGCCACCTGATACAAAGCAAGTTGCAGACCCCACGTCTCCTGACACAGACATCTTTGAAAAGGAAATTCTGTTCACGTTCCTATGACAGGTTGCCAACTTTCATAAAACACAAAGCTAGAGTTTTTTTCCTTGGCAAGATAAAGTGTAAGCATTGTAATGTCGTAACACTGGTTTGCCACTGACATGAAGCACGAGCTATTTGAAAATCTCCAGGAAAATTTAATTGTGAAGCCATAAGTGGCTCTATGACTAAAAGCAGAGCTTGGTAGCTCTGTATGTTGCCTTGGTGGTTATTATTTTAGTAGCTATTAACTCTGTTGTTGTTACTTTAGCAGTATTAAGTATACTTATCACTTTAGCAGTGTTAACTCTGTCGTTATTGTTTTTGCAGTATTAACCATAGTTACCATTTTAGCAGTTGTTAACCCTGTGGTTATTTTAACAGTATGAGCTATAGTTATCATTTTCATATTTGATTTTAGCAGTATTAACTATAGTTACCTATTTAGCAGCTGTTAAATTTGTGGTTATTATTTTATCTTGAGGCTCCAGAATTTGTCAGTTACAACACTGAAAGTCTTGAACGCATCTGTTCCACACAAACACCAGGACGCTGGACATGGCACAACCAAAGAAGAGATCATAACAATCTGATTGACTTCATCATGGTCAAACGACGCTTCCAATCGAGTGTCAGTATTGCAGAGACCAGGGGGTTTCCAGGAGCCGACATAGGAACCGACCATGGGCTTGTGATGATGACGTTCGGACTCCCACCTCAAGAGGATTAAGAAACAGGGCAGTGTGAGGATCCAGTTCAGTTTTAAGAAACTCAGGGACCCAAACATAGCGGAAAACTTCCAAACAATGAAAGGAAGAAAATTTTCTCCACTCCTCGTTCTTGTCAACTAGAAAACCAAAGTATATACCTCGATCAACAGCTTCAACACTGCTGTGACTGAAACAGCTAAAGGCATCCTTGCCAAACACCGGCCAACTAAAAAGCCCTGGGTCACGAAAGACATACTAAAGCTGTCCGACAGATGCTGAAAAATGAAGCTATAAAGTAATGAGGCTGAAGGTGCAAAACTATAAAGAGAAACCCATCAACAACCCATCAACAACTTAAAAAGGCATGGGGAAAGCAAAGGAGACATGGTTTTGAAGAACAATGCAAAGACAGTGAAGAAAACTTAAAGAAAAACAACAGCAAGAAAGCCTACCAGCTTGTGAAAGACCTGAAAAACTCGAAACAAGGGAGAACTACTACCATACAAGCCGAAGCAGGGAAATGTCTCACTGAAGAACAGGGAATTTTAAAGAGGTGCACAGTCTTTTTCGAATGGTACACACACAGCAACAGACCCCCAGGTGCTAGATGTCCCTCCACCTATCCAACAACAGCAGCTACCCCATCCTGCAGGGAGAAGTTGAAAGTGCAATAAAATCACTAAAAAGATGGAAGTCAGCAGGAGTGGACAACATTCCATCAGAAATGGTCCAGGCAGGAGGAGAGACCATTATAGAAGTGTTACTTACCATCTGCAATAAGATCTAGCAGACAGGGGAGTGGCTAACACCTTGGACACATTCCCTGATTATCACTGTCCTGAAGAAAAACAACTTACAACTGTGCCGAAACTACCGTACCATCAGCCTGATCAGTCATCCAAGCAAAGTCATGCCAAGAATTCTCCTGAACAAACTAAAGCCTCAAGCTGAGGAGATCATCAAAGAAGAGCAGGCAGGGTTCAGAGCAGGACGGAGCAGAATAGAGCCATTTTTAACCTTAGAATATTCTGTAACATCAGCAATATCTTTACCACATCTTTGTGGACTTTAAGAAGGCATTTGACAGTTTGGCATACAGAGTTGTGAGCAGCCATGAAGCTGTATAACATCAATGCAATCCTGACCAGAACATTGAATTGCCTGTATGACAAGACAACGCTCACAACCTGCTACGACAAAAATATAGGAGAATGGTTCCAAACCACAATTGGTGTGCGCCAAGGATGTCTGCTCTTTCCCATCCTCTTCGAGATCTTCTTAAAGACGATAATGGCTGATGCACTTGAAAACCATGAGGGAACAGTCAGCATTGGAAGCAGGACAATCACAAACTTACTTTTTGCCGACGACATCGACGGCCTAGCTGGAGAAGAGCAAGAGTTCGTTAGCCTGATGAATCACCTTGATGAAGCCTCATCAGCATATGGCATGCAAATCAGTGCAGAGAAAACCTAGTAGATGACAAAAATTGCCAATGACATCATCACTGACGTTACCTCTGTCATTTTAGCAGTTTTCAACTCTGTGGTTACATGGCTGTTCCATAATTTTAGCAGGTAAGAACTCAACAACACAAAAAGAGATTCTCTTCTCTTGGGAGAGAAGTAGTTTTGCACAGTTACTGTTTTTTTCATCTTTTCCGGTTTTGCTGTTGTTGATGTTGATATTGTTTGCTTTCTGTTTTGTGTTTTGTTTTTTCGTTATATGTTTGGCTATCAATCTAATTTTTGTTTCATTTTGTTAAACCTGACAAAAGCTAGCGTCCATCCACGGCAGTAAGCAGCAAAGTCTTCTTTTTATTAAAAAAAAATATGGAGCAAAGTCTTCTTTTTATTAAAAAGATTATGGAGCAAAGTCTTCTTTTTATTAAAAAAATTATGGAACAGTCTTCTTTTTATTAAAAAAAAATTATGGAGAAAAGTCTTCTTTTTATTTAAAAAAATGAAGGAGCAAAGTCTTCTTTTTATTAAAAAAAATATGGAGCAAAGTCTTCTTTTATTAAAAAAATATGGAGCAAAGTCTTCTTTTATTAAAAAAATTATGGAGCAAAGTCTTCTTTTTAATAAAAAAAATGGAGCAAAGTCTTCTTTTTATTTAAAAAAATGGAGCAAAGTCTTCTTTTTATTAAAAAAAAGGAGCAAAGTCTTCTTTTTATTAAAAAAATGAAGGAGCAAAGTCTTCTTTTTATTAAAAAAAATGAAGGAGCAAAGTCTTTTTTTTATTAAAAATTAAATGGAGCAAAGTCTTGTTTTTATTAAAAATTTAATGGAGCAAAGTCTCCTTTTTATTTGAAAAATTTGTGGAGCAAAGTCTTCTTTTTATTAAAAAAAAATATGGAGCAAAGTCTTCTTTTTATTAAAAAAAATGAAGGAGCAAAGTCTCCTTTTTATTAAAGAAAATATGGAGCAAAGTCTTCTTTTTATTAAAAAAAATGAAGGAGCAAAGTCTTCTTTTTATTAAAAAAAATGAAGGAGCAAAGTCTTGTTTTTATTATAAAAAAAATATGGAGCAAAGTCTTCTTTTTATTAAAAAAATATGGAGCAAAGTCTTCTTTTTATTAAAAAAATATGGAGCAAAGTCTTCTTTTTATTAAAAAAAATGGAGCAAAGTCTTCTTTTTATTAAAAAAATATGGAGCAAAGTCTTCTTTTTATTAAAAAAATATGGAGCAAAGTCTTCTTTTTATTAAAAAAAAAATGGAGCAAAGTCTTCTTTTTATTAAAAAAATTATGGAGAAAAGTCTTCTTTTTCTTAAAAAAAAATATGGAGCAAAGTCTTATTTTTTTAATTAAAAATTTAAAGGAGCAAAGTCTTCTTTTTTATTAACAATTTAATGGAGCAAAATCTCCTTTTTATTTGAAAAAATTATGGAGCAAAGTCTTCTTTTTATTGAAAAAAATATGGAGCAAAGTCTTCTTTTTATTAAAAAAAATGAAGGAGCAAAGTCTTCTTTTTATTTAAAAAAAATATGGAGCAAAGTCTTCTTTTTATTAAAAAGATTATGGAGCAAAGTCTTCTTTTTATTAAAAAAAATATGGAGCAAAGTCTTCTCTTTTATCAAAAAAAATATGGAGCAAAGTCTTCTTTTTATTAAAAAAATATGGAGCAAAGTCTTCTTTTTATTAAAAAAAATATGGAGCAAAGTCTTCTTTTTATTAAAAAAATTATGGAGAAAAGTCTTCTTTTTCTTAAAAAAAAATATGGAGCAAAGTCTTATTTTTTTAATTAAAAATTTAAAGGAGCAAAGTCTTCTTTTTTATTAACAATTTAATGGAGCAAAATCTCCTTTTTATTTGAAAAAATTATGGAGCAAAGTCTTCTTTTTATTAAAAAATTATGGAGCAAAGTCTTCTTTTTATTAAAAAAATGAAGGAGCAAAGTCTTCTTTTTATTAAAAAAATGAAGGAGCAAAGTCTTCTTTTATTTTAAAAAATATGGAGCAAAGTCTTCTTTTTATTAAAAAGATTATGGAGCAAAGTCTTCTTTTATTAAAAAAATATGGAGCAAAGTCTTCTTTTTATTAAAAAAAAAAGGAGCAAAGTCTTCTTTTATTAAAAAGATTATGGAGCAAAGTCTTCTTTTTATTAAAAAAAATATGGAGCAAAGTCTTCTTTTTATTAAAAAATTATGGAGCAAAGTCTTCTTTTTATTAAAAAAATGAAGGAGCAAAGTTTTCTTTTTATTAAAAAAATATGGAGTAAAGTCTTCTTTTTATAAAAAAAATTATGGAGCAAAGTCTTCTTTTTATTAAAAAAAATATGGAGCAAAGTCTTCTTTTTATTAAAAAAATGGAGCAAAGTCTTCTTTTTATTAAAAAGATTATGGAGCAAAGTCTTCTTTTTATTAAAAAAAATATGGAGCAAAGTCTTCTTTTTATTAAAAAAAAATGGAGCAAAGTCTTCTTTTTATTAAAAAAAAATATGGAGCAAAGTCTTCTTTTTATTAAAAAAAAATGATGGAGCAAAGTCTTCTTTTTATTAAAAAAATGAAGGAGCAAAGTCTTCTTCTTTTTCGTCAAACGCTCAGACAGCAGCTATTGTCTGTTACATGAGCAAAAATGCGTTGCCTTCCATCCAAAAGACATACCCAAACATACAAACAAACATACAAACAAACATACAAACAAACATACAAACAAACATACAAACGAAGCAAACAATCCCTCCTTATTCCCAAAAAAAAACAAAGAAAAAACCCAATAACAAACAAACAAAAAAGTTCACATCGGACACAAAAACCAGCAAATCCTTCAAAACAAACAAACAAACAAAACGATATAACAACGTATTAATCAAACACACAAATCAAAACCAACAACAAACTAAACCAAAAACAACAAAAAAACCCACCAATGTTTTGTTTGTTGACATTTATTGTCCACTTCCAAAACATGCTGCCCCCCAAAACCTCCCAAACACACCCCCCCTACTTCCACTTAAAAAAACAACAAAAACAAAACAACACAACCGCTACCCCCAAAATCCCCAACAACAACCATATAAAACCACAACCCAACAACAGAAACCCCCAGCCCCATAAAAAAGGAGAAAACCCTCCAACAAAATCAATAAATCAATTAAAAAAACAACAGCTTGTCAACTTCACATCAACATCATTGGGAGCTGAATCAGAAATCTTAAACAACAACAACAACAACCCCAACCCCCCAACTCAACTCTCTCCCAGATTCCCAAACCCATGGACGACGAAACAGAAAGCGTCTTCACTATGTCTTCCATTTTCTCCAAAAGTCAGGTCATTGGGGGACCATCAATCGATGGATCGATGGATCCAAGGTTTGAACCCCTTAGAATCCAAACATGCCGCCGAGGCCGCCCCCTCCCATGCCGGTGTACATCATCATGGTGATCATGGGGGCGATTCTTCGGTACACCGCCTGGAAGATGCTGTTTCGGGAGCCCCGGCCGCGGTTGGTTCTTTCCGCTAAAAAATTACAAAAGAAAAGATGTACTTGAATGAGGTATAGTTGGGTGGGAATACATCCACAAAATTTTATTTAAAAAACCGCATACACACGAGGTATGGATGTAAAAACAAAAGCACAATGCTGGTATCCTTGATCTGAAAGAGTTAATAAATAAATTGATAATTAAATAAATAAATCATCAATAAATAAATAGTTGACTATCTGGAAACAGACTATATAATTCCTTCATGTAGATTGTCCATTAGCTAAAGAACACAATGACTCGCGGGAACTGGGTGGAAAAAGCACATGAGAGCTTATTCCATTATCCTTGATATAAAAGATTAGATAAATAAATAAACAAAATAGTTGACTATCTGGAAACAGAACACGCTATTCCTTCATGCAGATTGTCCGTTACCTAGAGAACACAATGACACATACAAGGGCCGGAAGAAAAATATGAACATGACTAGGAAGAAAAAGAAAGTCATTCATGCAGACTCTGCTTGGTGCAAATGACGGGAAATGAAGAGAATGAATGAAAGTAAACGAAGGTTGCTGAAAGTGTGTGTGTGGTGTGTGTGTGTGTGTGTGTGTGTGTGTGTGTGTGTGTGTGTGTGTGTGTGTGTGTGTGTGTGTGTGTGTGTGTGTGTGTGTGTGTGTGTGTGTGTGTGTACAGAGAGAGAGAGAGAGAGAGAGAGAGAGAGAGAGAGAGAGAGAGAGAGAGAGAGAGAGAGAGACAGAGACAGACAGACAGACAGACAGACAGACAGACAGACAGACAGACAGACAGACAGACAGACAGACAGACAGACAGTGGGGGGGGGGGTGGCTGTCTACTTACAGATTTTTTTCAGAGCGGTGATTCCATGGGGTTTACATCTCTTCATGAGGTCGTCATAGGTACAGGGAATGCTGTAGTCCTCTGAAAAAACAACACAATTATCAGCTAACTCTACACTGTCACTCTTCACTTACTCATTAAATATCATATTCTGATTCATATCTATCGAGGCAAATATACTTCACTCATGTCATTCACGAACGCGCGTGCGTACGTGCGTGTGTGCATACACACGTGAACAAACGGCACTTGTTTCTTTTTTGAAACGGGTTGAAGAAAAGACTTTCTTCTTATTTCAATAGTTATTAGCTGTTTTATTCTTAATAAAGTAGCATACAAACGATGTGTGTGTGTGTGTGTGTGTGTGTGTGTGTGTGTGTGTGTGTGTGTGTGTGTGTGTGTGTGTGTTGTGTGTTGTGTGTGTGTGTGTGTTCGTTTTCGTTATTCGATATTCGTTTTTTGAAGAGTCCTTCGTTTTCACACAAACATCTGGACTGGCCAAGACTGTTCTCCAGGGAACAGTAACAGGAGGGAGACGGAGAAGCAGACAGAGAAAACGATGGGAAGACATCAGAGAGTGGACAGGCCTTGGGTGGAGCGATCTGTACAGAGGGCGGAGGACCGTGAGGAGTGGAGGAAGCTGGTTGCAAAATCTTCAGTGGTGCCCCCACGGTCTGCAAGACTAGGGAACAGGTGGAGGTGGAGGTGGAGGTGGAGGTGGAGGCGCTTTGAAGGTGTGGAAGTCACTCCCAGGCTTACTGTGCTGTGGAGGTTTTGCCGAGGAGAGCCCAGCGAGAGCCCATGGTGTAGTACAGGGCAATGCGGAAGGGGGTGTAGGTCAGGGGAACAGTTCGCTGAGCCACAGACTGTGTGTGTGTGTGTGTGTGTGTGTGTGTGTGTGTGTGTGTGTGTGTGTGTGTGGTGTGTGTGTGTGTGTGTGTGTGTGTGTGTGTGTGTGGTGTGTGTGTGTGTAGTGTGTGTGTGTGTAGTGTGTGTGTGTGTGTGTGGTGTGTGTGTGATGTGTGTAGTGTGTGTGTGTGTGTGTGTGGTGTGTGTGTGTGTGTGTGTGTGTGGTGTGTGTGTTTTAGTGTGTGTGTGTGTGTGTGTGTGGTGGTGTGTGTGTGTGTGGTGTGTGGGGT
>CM060316.1:115309663-115312163 GCA_030674155.1 Stramonita haemastoma
TGCGAATTTAGCATGTGTGGTATTTATGAGCATGAAAAATTGGTATAAAAAACTAACATGAAACAATAATAGTGCCCCTACAACAAGTACGCTATATGGACTGTGCGCTAGATATTAAGCAATGTCGAAGGCTAACTTTGAATTTTCAAAATCAATTTCCTTAAACTGCTCCAAAAATGTAGGTAAAAAAACGTTTGACAACCGTGCGCTCAAATATGATGTGAGTTTTGAAAATATTCTGACAATCTGGCACTCAAATATATGAGGTTTGGGAATATGTTCTTGACATAGACACCTAAAAATTTTTTTAGCAAAATTTTGTAATGAATATTTTATTTACTTTCATTCTAAAATACAATGCAGCAACTCTTCTGACAGTTACGAAACTGGGATCTGTTTTAGGGATCATGCAGCATGGACTATGGGCATTAGTTAGGCAGCTCTTGGAAAATCATGCGTTGAACTGATCAATTTGCTAAAACTTGCCCCACCATGCTTGTTCCAATAAATGGTATCCCTGCTGTAGAGATAAGGAAGCATGCAGTTCTATTGATTCCAGAACTCACTTGCCCATGAGCCGAAAGGAGGCTGAGACTATCCCTCCTGCCTCTGACCTCAGAGTGGAACCCACAATCACCCAGACTGGAATCTACTGCAGTATCCGTTTTGAACAGCGGTTTTTGTTGTTGTTGTTGTTTTGTTGTTGCTGTTGTTTTTGTTGTCATTGTTATTACTATTTTAGGGGTTGGGTTTTTTCAACTTATAAAATAAATGATAGTTATAAACCAGAATTTAAAAACAGAGAGCTCGCCCACTACTGTCACTGCTACTACTAACTACTGTTGTTTTTGCTACTGCTGCTATTTTGCTACTGCTGCTATTTTGCTGCTGCTGTGCTGCTGCTGCTTGCTGCTGCAGCTGCTGCTGCTGCTGCTACTACTACTATACTACTACTACACTACTACTACTACTACTACTACTACTACTACTACTAAAAACACACACAAAAGCTGCACCCCCACTCACATGTGCTGAGAAGCCCGGAAGCCAGGAGAAGACTGAGCGGCACAGGCAGCATGTTGCAGCGCTGGAAGATGCCAACAGATGCAGCTTAACACTCAACCTCTCTCTGCTCCAACGATGCACGTAGGGCCACCCCAACAAAGCCTGGTGTACACTCAGGGAAGACACTGTCACTGACTAACTAACACTGGGCGGCTTTTATACGCCTGACTTGGCGAAAAGACTGACTGACAAGTACTTTGAGGTACGTGGTTACCCCCATCCCTCTTCCCCCTGCAATCCATCATTTTGTGGTCCGAGTTGTGCCTGCGATGTAGTCTTCTACTACACTGCTACAGGAGGGGAGTCCATCAGGTGGAGGGGAAGGCTAGGGGGAAGATCCCTTTCATGTTGGTCGTGGAGCTTCACAAATCCATCATGGTTGTGTTCATGATTTGTTGGTTGCCAGCAGGAGACAGGAGATAGGCAGAGGGGAATGTGTGTGTGTGTGTGTGTGTGTGTGTGTGTGTGTGTGTGTGTGTGTGTGTGTGTGTGTGTGTGTGTGTGTGTGTGTGTGTGTGTGTGTGTGTGTGTGTGTGTGTGTGTGTGTGTGGTGTGTGTGTGTGAGAGAGAGAGAGAGGGAGGGAGCGTGTGTTGTGTATGTGTGTTGTATGTGTGTGTGTGTGTGTGTGTGTGTGTGTGTGTGTGTGTGTGTGTGTGTGTGTGTGTGTGTGTGTGTGTGTGTGTGTGTGAAATACCACAGTGGTTAGACTGGCAGATTCATGATCTGACAACGATCTAAGGCATGGGTTTGAGCCTGTGTCAGGCCACCAGTCGTAGGCAGTTATATATACACACATACACTCTCGCAGCAACCTCCAGCACACTGACGCTATATCTCCCATCAACCAGAGGCCACACCAAGTTAAATTCCCCCTCTCTGTACACGGGGATATATTTGTTATCAGTTCAAAGTTTTTAGAAAATGGAAAATTTGACCTTTGATGGTACCATGGTGGCTATATTGAGTTGTTTTTTTTATGAGATAGGTGCATGAAAATAAGCACTTGGTGATTTTTTTAGGTGTTGCATAAGTGATATTCGTTTAATTTGTGTGTAACTCTAAACATGAACAAGAAACAAGTTTTGATGAGTCATGACCGCCATGTTTCATCCACATCACACACTTACCGGGCAGGGGGAGAGAATTTGAAGGAGATAGATAACTGCCCTTTCTGTCAGCACTCTCCCTGTCTTCAAGGTGACAACAGACATAACGGACAGGGGCTCTGAACCAGTTAGAAAGGCCTGTTCACATTTCGCACAAGCATCGAAGCAGAGGGACAGCAGCCGGAATGACGTGGGCCGAGCTGAAGAGGATCTCCCAGAACGGAGTCCGTTGGAGGAGTGTTGTTGCGGCCCTTTGTTCCCCAGGGAATCCATAGGCATAAGTCAAGTAAGTTAAATTTAGATTAAAAAAAGAAGACATATGCAAGTT
>CM060316.1:115319663-115322163 GCA_030674155.1 Stramonita haemastoma
GAGCTGTTCTTTTACTCCCGGCTTGTTTATTTATCTTATTAATTGTCACATTGTTGTAGTTGTTTTTTTTGTGCTTTATTATTCTTGTTTTGTTAATAGTCTCTAATCAGGGCGAGAGCCGGATGAAAAAAAAGTATGTGAATGCTTATGTGTAACCCTTGAAAAATGAAGATCATTCATTCTCTCTCTCTCTCTCTCTCTCTCTCTCTCCTCTCTCTCTCTCTCTCTCTCTCTCTCTCTCTCTCTCTCTCTCTCTCTCTCTCTCCTCTCTCTCTGTCTCTCTGTCTCTCTGTCTCTGTCTTCTGTCTCTGTCTCTCTGTCTCTGTCTCTTCTCTCTCTCTCTCTCTCTCTCTCTCTCTCTCTCTCTCTCTCTCTCTCTCTCTCTCTCTCTCTCTCTCTCTCTCTCTCTCTCTCTGTTTCTGCCTTGTCCCTTTTTTCCCTTGTCACCTCTTTCTCGTCTATTTTCTGTCTTCTTGGTTCATTCTCCTGCCTTTTTTTTTTTTTTCCAGAAAGACTTCAAAGATTTTTCTCTCCCATGCCGAAGTCGGATGCGCTGGGCCTGACTAGTCAGGCTCTTAGCGGCAGCGCAACGCATCTTGCTGATGTGACAGATAAGAATAGTTGCTGTCGGAACGTTAGATGAAGAAGAAATCCATGTGCCTCTCGAAAGAGAAGGCCATTGTGTGTCAGTGGGGAACGGTTGACAAAATTTATAAAAACCGTATGAACGCGGGGACTGAATGGAAAAAAAGCATGTGATTGCTTATTTATTATTATCAAAGAATTGAAAGGAAAGATAAATAGGTTGTAGGGTTCTGGGGTTGCGGTATCTTACTGGTCGAAGCATCCAACTCGAGGTCCTTCCAGTGAGACTACAAACCAAGGTCCCGTGTGTGAACGCACGCAGAATATCTTGCATACATGTTAAAACCCATTCCACTTTTCGGAGGAGTAGGCCATGGTGTGCCTGGTGAGAAAGGATGACATTCACAAAACTGCATACACACGGGAGATTGGATGTAAGAGAGCACACAGGTGCTTATTCCATTATCCTTGAAACAAAAGAATAGATAAATATTAAAACAAGGGTGACAGGCTGCGTGTCTCTGTCTCAGTGAAGATGTTTCTCTGGGATTTATTTATGCCACTTTATGCGCCTGCTTAGAAAGCAAAAAGTCCGGATGGGAGTGTGCGGTGGTTTGAACCCCGTTTGGGCCTAAAACTTTTTCCACATCCATTAGACCATGAGTGGTGATCTGACTGCTAGTCTTTCGGATGAGACGATAAACCGAGGTCCCTTGTGTTACACAAAATTATTTAGTGCAATTTTAAAAGCCCACGGCAACAAGAGAGTTGTCCCTGGCAACAAGAGAGTTGTCCCTGGCAACAAGAGAGTTGTCCCTGGCAACAAGAGAGTTGTCCCAGGCAACAAGAGAGTTGTCCCTGGCAACAAGAGAGTTGTCCCTGGCAACAAGAGAGTTGTCCCTGGCAACAAGAGAGTTGTCCCTGGCAACAAGAGAGTTGTCCACGGCAACAAGAGAGTTGTCCCTGGCAAAATTCTGTAGAAGAAAACACTCTGATAGGGAAACAAACACAGTTGCAGACTGAAAAAAGAAAAGAAAAAAATGGGTGGCGCCGCTCTTGTGGCGGCACGCTCTCCCCGGAGAGAGCATCCCGAATTTCACACAGAAATCTGCCGTGACTTAAGTAGAGTAAAATAAAGAAAAGTTGAACAGATTACTCCTGTCGAAAAGCTGGGTCTCTACAAATGTTGAAAAAATACCCTAAATTCCAAATCAACCAGCCAACCAACCAACCAGCCAGCCTACCAACCAACCAACCAACCAACAAACCTACCTATCTACCTACCTACCTATAAAAGGATATTAACCCCCCAATAAAGGACTCAATAAACAGGTGTGCTCGAGGGAAGGGAGAGAACCCGTTTTGACCGTCTTTTTTCAGCTGTTGTCTACCTTGTTGTACAGTGCTGAGCACCTATCTCCTACAAAGCTGCATGTACACAGGGACTGGATGTAGGACACAAAAAAAAACAACACCATGCTAGTGCTTATTCCTTTACCCTCGAAAAAAAAAAAGAAAACAAAAAAGGAATAGAAATCAAAGTTGAAGATAGGGGAAATCAAAGTGTTAGTTTTCCACTATCATCCTCGCTTTCCCACGGCCAAGGTTAATATATTTTATGTATCTATTTATTTATTTATTTATTTATTTATTTATTTATTTATTTATTTATTTATTCTTTCATATCGAGGATAATGGAATAAGCATCCATGTGCTTTTTTTTACTTTACTTTTATATATATATTTTTTTTTACATCCATTCAAAGTTAAGCAGCATCGAGTGTGGTTACCAAGTGGATGGGTGACCGTTTGCGCGCCTTCGCTCACCCAGAGGTAAATGGGTACCTGCCCTCTTTAGGGTCAGGGGATGTAAAGCAGCGAGGGAGAGGAGATGGGAGCTGCCCTCAATATGCTG
>CM060316.1:115327163-115334663 GCA_030674155.1 Stramonita haemastoma
TGTATTGTATTTATTGTATTGTATTGTATTGTTTTGTTTGTATTGTATTGTATTGTATTGTATTGTATTGTATACCACTTCAAGGCCCGGCAGATTTTTGCGTGAGATTTGTGCGGCACTCCCCAAAGAGAGTGCGTGGTCACAAGAGCAGCGCCACCCATTATAGCGTAAGTTTTTTTTCTTTTCCTGTCTTCAGGTGTGTTCGTTTCCTTATGTATTGTATTATATTTCATTGTATTTATATTGCGCTGCACTGGTTACTACTTTCACTCACAACAGATTTCTCTGCATAAAAGTCAGACCGCTTTCTCTTGGAAGAGCATGTCGCCACTCTAGCAGCGCCGCCCACTTTTTATTATTTTTTTTAAAGAAACAAACCCGTTTTCTGCTTGCATGCAATAATATATGTATTTGTCTTCCAATAAAGATGCTTCCCCCTACAGCATTTTTACCAAGGTACAACTTTCTTGCTGCTGTGGGTTCTTTCAGTGCGCTAAATGCTGTTGCACACGGGACCTCGGTTTATCGTCTCATCCGAAAGACTAGTACCTAGACTACCACTGAAGGTCTAGCGGCTTGGGGAAAAGTTTGGGCTCAAAACGGGAGCGAACCTGCACACCTGCGTTTCTACATAGGTGCTGTACCTGCAAACTAGCCATCCTACCTGTTCAGCTTTTTGATGCCGTACTTTTGTGTGTTTAAAGTGTTTTTGACTTGACTTTCCAGATGTGAAATTGGCACTTTGGCACTATAACGCCAGGAGATTGTCTCCACGCTACATTGTCTCCCATGGTCTAGATGTAACGCGCCTGCCTAGAAAGCGAAAAGTCCGGGTGGGAAGTGTGCGGTGGTTTGATCCCCGTCTGGGCCCAAAACTTTCCCCCCATACATCAGACCATGAGTGGTAGTCTGGGTGCTAGTCTTTCGGATGAGATGAAAACACAAGGTCCTGTGTTAAACTAAATTATTTAGCGCACGTAAAAGATCCCACGGCAACAAGAGAGTTGTCCCTGGCAAAATTCTGTAGAAAAAAGCCACTCTGATAGGGAAACAAACACAGCTGCATGCAGAAAAAGAAAAAAATAGTGGGTAGGCGCTACTCTTGTGGTGACGCGCTCCCCCCAGGGAGAGCAGTCCGAATTTCACGCAGAGAAATCTGCCGTTACTTAAAGTAGTATAAAAAATAAAAAAGAATCTTAAAAAATGAACATTTTAATTTCGCTGGCACTGTAATGTAACCATTAATTGGTTTGGGTTCTCCATGAAGGAGGTCAAGGTTGTTCTTTAGTCCTTAGTCAAGTCTGGTACAACATTTAGCAAAGTTTTATTTTGGTTCTAAAGGCTACACATCACTATTAGCTTGCGGGTCATGTAGTATCTAGCTTGCGGGTCATGTAGTATCTTTTATAGAGTGCGGATCGGAAAAATATTGTCTATTTTCACAGATTTTTTTAAAGAATGAAAACATACACTGTGCACTTGTTTTGGGGATTGAGGACATAGGGCAATAGCAGATAGCCACGTGAAAGTTGGAAATGATCATCAGATGAGGATTGCTTGTGTTCCTACAGCAGTGGCCACGTGCGTGCATATAGCGGTTAGGAAGCTAGCAGACGACACAGGACTGAGGGGGTACAGTGTTTGCTGAAAAAAAAACACTGCCTAATTTGTGTCAAAATCACATGAGGTTTGAGTCAGGGGCTAGTGTTTCTGAAAAAAGGGGTTTTATTTCTGTGGATAGTACGTGCAGTATGAACGCAAGAGTAACATGAAAATAGAAGTGTGCAGTGGTTCGAATCCTGTTTGGGCCCGAAACTTCCCCCCCTATCCATTAGACCATGAGTAGTGGTCTGGATGTTGGTCTTTCGGATGAGACGATAAACCGAGGTACCGTGTGTTACACATCATTATTTAGCGCACGTAAAAGAACCCACGGTAACAAGAGGGTTGTCCCTGGCAAAATTATGTAGAAAAAAAGCCACTCTGAAAGGGAAACAAATACAGTTGCAGAATGAAAAGAAAAAAACAAAAAAGGGTTGCGCTGCACTTGTGGCGACACGCTCTCCCTGGGGAAAAACAGCCCGAATTTCACATAGAAAAAATTGCTGTGACATTAAGCGGTAACAATGAATAATAATAACAACAACATAAGTAACAGACTAGATTCAAGATTTATGTTTTCTTACCCACTTCCCCACCAATCACTTGAGATGTACTTGTCATTACAGAGAATTGCCTAAAGGAAAATGATTGAACACAGAGAATCCCTACCTACCTTATCTTCCTGTTCAAGATACAGCAGTACGTATGTCTTCTGCTTGATTACTAAAAAACAAAAACAGGTAGGATTTTGAAGTCTCTACACTGCGATATTCTTCAGCTCCTATGTGCTTCCAAACAGCTCCTGCAAAACTCAGAGACTTGCTATGCACTGTCTCTGCCCATCCTTCGCTAGGTCTATGAGGAGAATGTGGGTCTACTGGCTTGCTTATTTCCCCTTGGACGATGTGGACGTGCAAAACTCTATCAGACCGTTTTGATAAAGAAAAAAGCCACAAAAAACCTCCACATATTGGAGTTGTTTTTTTAGACCTTTCTTTTTTTTCTCTTTTTAAAAAGTTTTTTTTTTTTTTTTTTTACAAATCGGATATCAATCTGGTCCCGATAACGCTGTTTTCTGCTTGTTGCAGCTTTGTTGGACCTGGTGGAACTTCACATTTCAATCATACTGAATGCATGCAGGTCAAACACGCACGTTAAAGATCCCGTAATTAACGTCAGCGTTTGATGGTTTGCAGAGACTCAAACGTCCAGCATGTGCAGGAGACTTGACCAATATACACGTTACACAGGTGGTCAGCATTTGGAAACTTCACGGTATATTTCACACTCTGTGTTTTTGTTTGGTGGGGGTGATGGTTGGGATGGGGGTGGGGGTGGGATTGAAAGCCGAAATCGCCATCTCATGGGTCCATGAAGTCGTGTGTTCAAATCTCGCGAGCAGCTTTTGGTGAATTAAGATGGGCATCTTTAAAGTCTCCCAGATCATTTTCAAGTAAAGACCTGCCATTGCCTTAATTTGCTTCGCAGGATCTTGGGTTCGAATCTCGTTGATCCAGTGGTAAGCAAATGAGCTGAGCTCTAGGTCCTGATGGTATGACCTATGAACTTGCTACGATGCTACATTGGGGATGTAGCCTTCATTTACATCCAAGACAGTAGAAGACAACAGGCTAGAGACTGAGACAGAGTATAGACGAGGCACAGATGGAAGGAAATCACACAAACTGCATCCTAAACATATGCAATCAAGATTCAGGCCGTTTCAGAATAGACATTCATTTATTTTAAGATAACGATATATACGTACAACTTTCAATGTAGTCATCAACAAAATGCAATGTCATCAAAAATAAGTGAGTAAGTGAGTGAATGACTGCAAAAAACAAAATATAAGCAACACAAAAAAACCCCAACAAAATCAAAGCAGAAAATACCCTAGCAAAACAATAAAACAACAAAGAAAGAAAAGGGGAAAAAACAACAAAGAAACAAATAAAAAAAAACAACATTTCACCAACATTAATTAGCTAACATGATTTCAAACAACCTAAAATAGAATGTGTCTATAGATAAAATCAAGCAAAACAATACAACTAAACAACCATAAGAGGAGAAAAAACAAACAAAAACACCACACACCAAAACGAAAAAAAACACACAAAAAACAACACACTCCCACTCAAAATTTCTAGATACGCAACCAAAGCAACAAACAACCAACGACGAACACACACAACACAACACACACACACACACCACAACACAACACACACACACACCCACACACACAACACACACACCACACACAACACAACACACACACACACACACACACACACACACACACACACACACACACACACACGGTTTGCACTCATCCACTCAGCACGTATACTCGTACGTACATTCATACATTTTGAGTCTTTAAAAAAATCATATAGTGTCAACCCCCCCCCCAAAAAAACAAAACAAAAAAACCCAAAAACAAACAAAAAAAACCCCAACCAACCAAACAACAACCCCCCTCCCTCACACACACACACACACACACACACACACACACACACACACACACACATGCTTATATCAGATACAATGTAACCAAAAACCATTATTTAAGACTTTAAAAAAAAAGAATCCATAAAATGTCAATAAGCAATTCATGTCAGAATAAAATATCTCTATACTTCAGTACATACTTTATATCTTTAAAAAGAAGATAAGGAAAAAACAACAAACGCAACAATACCTTATAATAATATCCATCACCACTGAGAGGAAATAACATATATACGCTAACAAACATACAATCAAACAAAAGAAAAAAGAAAGGGAAAAACACACACACACACACACACACACACACACACACACACACACCACCACCACAAAAAAACAGAATACCAAAAAACCCCACAAAAAAACAAACAAAGACAAACAAACAAACAAACAAACCAAAACAACAAAAAAACCCAATCCACACGGATTATATGTTAGAAGGAAGAAAAGAAAAGACAACAAAAGCAACAATACCATATGATAATATCCATCACCACTGAGTGGAAATAACATAAACAACGTACACACATGCACACATTTAAGGTTTTTAAGAAAATTCAAATAATATCAAACAACAGCTTACATCAGTTACAATGTCACCAACCATTATTTAAGACTTAAGAAAAAAAAATCCATGAAATGTCAATAAGCAACTTATGTCAAATTACAATACCTCCATTCTTCAGTTCATATTTATATATTAAGAGGAAGAAAAAGAAAAAAACAAAACAACAACAAGAACAACAACAACAAAAAACAACAATACCATATGGTAATACCCATCTCCACTGAGAGGAAATAACATATACACTAATAAACATACCAACAAACAAAAAATAACAAACAATCAAAAGCAAGGAAAAACCAAACAAACAAGAGAAACAAAAATCCAAAACAAAACAAAACAAAAGCAAAAAACAAAAAAGCACAAAAAACCCTATAAAATTGGGAGGGGGGTGGGAACAGATTGGGAGGGGAGTATCAAGGAGGAAGGGGGAAAACACAAGCAGCAAACAGAAGAATTATGATAATGATTTATGATTATATTAATAAATAAAATCCCTACATATATGAACAAAAACAAACACACACGCAACAACAACAACAATCAGAACAAAAAAGTAAGGCCTTATCCACTAATCAAAATAATATGAATATAATAGTGCTAATAGTCCCATAAATAAAAATAATAAAATAAATTTTTAAAAAACATTTATACCGAGACTTTTAAACTGGGTAAAAAAAAAAAAAAAAAAAAAAAAAAAGTGTGTGTGTGTGTGTGTGTGTGTGTGTGTGTGTGTGTGTGTGTGTTAGTGTGTGTGTGTGCTTGTGCTTGTGTGTGGTTGTAACTTGTGTGTGTTTGTGTGTGCGTGTGTGTGTAGCATGCCACATCACTGTGTTAAATTACATAATTATGCTATTAACCATTCCTGATATCTGATTATTGACTGCTATATCTCTATGATCTATATTTTCATTTGGAAAAAAATACACTCGATGTTATGGCATATGATCAGAATCAATCTATTCAATAATGCACATTTTATATGTGTCAAACACAAGGCTGCAAGCATGCTCGCTTGGTAATATATGTAATCCACCCAAAATTTTGCTTGGAAAATGGGGACAAAACTTGAGAGGGTCACAAGTAAAAAGACACCTGTGACCAAAGCACATCATCTTTTGTAGTGTGCCACAAACGAAAATTGTGCCAAATGTTTTATTTGTTTTACATCAACAAAAATCTGAAAAAGTAGTTTTGTTGTTGTTGATATTTTGTTGGGTTTCTAACGTATTTTTAGTTTGTATTAAAATTTAAAAACCAAATGTTTTAGAACATTTTAATAATGAAGGGAGGTGTAGGGATCTAGACACTTCCTTCCCAGTCCTTTTCTTTTAGACCAGGAAAAAGTGGCCAGTCCCAGCGTGGTTCATAGTAGGTCCACAAGCTCCTAGAAGGTCTAGGTGCTGTCCACCCAAATGGTTTGGGGCTATGATAGGTAAGTGTCAAGTCTTGTTAAGTGTTCTCCGATTATTATAGGTGAGATGTTGATATGTGCTATTATAATGGTTTTTGAGAGAAATATTAGTATTGTGAAGAACTCACTTTTGAAGCAGTTTCATCAAGGTTAAAGTGATGTGTTTTGATTAGGAATTCATTAATGTTTCAAGCATTTCACTGGCTATGTGTTTTACAGTGTTGGCTAGTCCTATGAGTGAATAATTGAGAGGTTATTTTTATCATGTTGATGTATGTGTTGTTATTTTTGTGTGTGAAGTATGGATTGTGGAAACCTGTGTTCATGTGAAGGGCAAGTGGATTTCTCAAGGTGAAAGGTTCTTATGTATTCTACTCCTCTGTTGGAACAACTGAGTGAAGAGGTTTGGAGGGATTGTGGCGGATATGTTGTTGTACAAGACAGGACCTAGGGTGAAATGTCTTGCTACCCATAGTTGAGTAAATTGTGCATGGGATTACCATGCATGTAAGTAAGTGTTAAAGGGAACAAGTAAAACTCCAGGATTGGAGTTCCTCTGTCTGGCCACTAATAACATAAGTTCATTTTGCCAAACAAGTTTGCAAGAATGGCTGAAGTAGCCATCATGATTAAGTTACTGTGCTGCATTATCCACAGTAGGCGTTTAAGTCCATTTCACATTAGTATTGTTGTGTGTGTTTATTTGTGTGTGTTAGTTAAGCTGGGAAACATTTCACTCTGAATCAAGTTCTTTTAATTTGTAGTACTTGCAAATGGCTCATATTGGGAAATGTGTGCAGAGAGCACGAAACACCAGAAACTCTTTACGGAATGCTGTTATCCATAGGAAACGCACAGATAGAAGCGTACTTTAAGTCAGCCATTTTGACAAAGTAATTCAATCATTCTATGGTGGACAGAGACAGTCATTGATCACAATGACAAGCTATAAAAGTAGCAACAAGAAAAGCTAGGACTGATGTTTGTTTCAACATTCCAAGATAACTTCGAATCAAAGTCACACATTGTTAATAATCAGAAAGATACAAGCGTAAATGAAATCCATCAAAATGGTGACCAAAACTGGATTCAAATCCATTGCTCGTCACCATGATTCAAGTCACAGTTAAACCTCTTCCTGCCTCTGGTTGCACTGGCTAGAAGCGCCAGTTCGGGCTATAACCACCTCCAGATTTGGCAAACCAATTTCTGGACTGTCTGGGTTCTTTCAAGACATACACATAGCCAGGGCTGTTTTTAACATTACTTGTTCTTTGTATGTTTATCAGTCTTTTGCCCTTATTCAGCAAAAAGTTTTCACACCCCTTCATTGTGCGGACAGGTGAATAAAACATATCCATGCCTCTAAATTTCCATGTTTGTTGATGTTCGTCGTACC
>CM060316.1:115337163-115352163 GCA_030674155.1 Stramonita haemastoma
CACATACACACTCACACACACGTAGATATATGCAACTCACTCACTCACGCACGCACATGCACATACAAATCAAACATAAACACACACACACACACACACACACACACACACACACACACACACACACAGACACACACACACTTATTCACACTTATATAAGCATATATCCGCATGCGCACATGTACTTGAGGGTATTTTCTTTAGTCATAGAAAAAAATAAGCATGATAAAAGTCAAACAATTATATCAGGTTACAATATCATCCTTTCTTTTACATTCCTACTTCATATAAAGAAGAAGAAACAAAAACAACAAAGTTAAAACAGAAAAAACAAGAACAAAACATCTAAAAATTGAGGTACAATCTATCAACAAAAAATCATACAAATCATAACATTTTAATACAAAGGGAGACGAAAAAATAAAAACAATTATCCACACACACACACACACACACACACACACACACACACACACACACACACACACGCACGCACGCACACACACAAGTTCGCGCTCATGTCATCAATAAACTTCATTCTAAAGGAAGCATATGCCTTATCTTAATCAAGTCATGTAACGGAACACAAGAGGAATCCATCCGCTGTAAGGCATATATGTTGGGACATACATATTCTGATACCTTAATCTTATGATTATGATAATAAAAATCACGTTCATAAACATTTTGTAATCATGATGGACATAGTTATTCAGCTTACTTGAAGATTAAAAGGTTAAACAAAATCAACTACATTCAACACGTGATTTTTAAATAGTACAAAATGTGAATAAAGCATTTCTCAATATGGATGGTAACATGTTTACACAACA
The DNA here is from genome assembly GCA_030674155.1 of Stramonita haemastoma. Taxonomy (NCBI): domain Eukaryota; kingdom Metazoa; phylum Mollusca; class Gastropoda; order Neogastropoda; family Muricidae; genus Stramonita; species Stramonita haemastoma. The sequence goes on from CM060316.1 coordinate 115,337,997, forward strand.
GGTGAGAGAGAGAGAGAGAGAGAGAGAGAGAGAGAGAGAGAGAGAGAGAGAGAGAGAGAGAGAGAGAGAGAGAGAGAGAGAGAGTACACAGTACATTTTAAGCCAGGCAGTGTTGCGTACAATTTTCAATTGACCAATAATATCATCACTTTACTCTCTCTATCTTTCTAGTTATACATATACAGAAAATATACCATAGGATGAATGTGATCAAATATCAGTGACGAAATGACAAAATGAGAAATTCACAAGTTTAGTATCCTAATAGGTGGTCAGAAAGAGGGCTTGAGTATTTTTTAAAATGTGTTTACAGGCAAAAGGAAACAAAATTATACTTTGATATTTCACTACAAGGCAGAATAAGGGCTATGGTTCTATAATCAATCAAAATCTCAAAATCAACCACCTCACCCCCACCGGCCCTGTCTTTAATGGCTCCTAGCAGAAAAGTGGGTTAGGTGCTAAGCAACTCATTTCGTGGTGGAGCGTCACATATCTCCTTTAATGCAAAAAACAACAACAACTGACACTATCTATCTATCTATCTATCTATCTATCTATCTATCTATCTATCTATCTATCTGTCTATCTGTCTATCTATCTGTCTGTTTGCCTGTCTGTCTGTCTGTCTGTCTGTCTGTCTGTCTGTCTGTCTGTCTGTCTGTTTGCCTGCCTGTCTGTCTGTCTGTCTGTCTGTCAGTGTCCCATAGCCTGTTGACTGTGGGGGCACACCCAAAAACTGTACACCCAATGCCCTCCATTTCTTTCTCTCTTCTGCCTTTCTAACTTACACACTTCTGGTATTTAAAGCACGCCAGTTACACACAGGGCATTCATATTGCAAGCAAAAACCAATCATGAGATGATACTAAATATCTCGTGCACAATTTGCCATGCACCGAACACAAAGTATAATTATACATGTTGCGATTCAACACAAAGTATATTATATGTTGCGATTTAACACAAAGTACAATATTCCATGATGCGATCCAACACAAAGTACAATATTTCATGTTGCGATCCAACACAAAGTACAATATTATATGTTGCGATTCAACACAAAGCACAGTATTATATGTTGCGATTTTACAAAAAGTACGATATTATAATTATGTTCTGATTTAACACAAAGTACAGTATTACATGTTGCGATTCAACACAAAGTACAATATTATATGTTGTGATTTAACGCAAAGTACAATATCATATTTTGTGATTCAACACAAAGTACAATATTACATGTTGCGATTCAACACAAAGGACGATATTATATGTTGTGATTTAACACAAAGTACAATATTGTAAATTGTGATTTAACAAAGCACGATTTACCACCATGTAAAACAGCGCATTACAAAACAATACAATACAGTACACACACAAAACAATACAACACAGTACACACACGAAAACCAAATGTGACAGTTGAAACAAAACCATCAGTGTGAAGAGTTCCTCACCTTCCCCTAGTCCGTTGTCCCTTGCACCCTGAAGACTATGGAAGCAGCTTCCTCCACTCCCCGTGGCCCTCTGCTTTCTGCAGCAAATCGTTTCACTCCCTCTCCTTCGTACTGTTCACCGTAGGACAGTCTTGACCAGTCCAGATGTTGGTGTGAAGAATGAGAAATGACAAAAAACAACATACTAAAATGCACACTAGTTTTCACAATATCATGTGATGCTCCATCACAGAAGGAGTGGCATTGCACCAGAGATCAACGTTTACTTATTGACATATCATTAATTTGCAATGAAAAGGCTATACAATACAAAAAAAAAAAAACAGATTGAAAATCAAACAATTCTATCAAAAGTTATAACAAATTGAAATGATAGACTGCAGGAAATCAAATCAAACCAAAATTTTATTTCCAGATGGTACATCGAATAGGCAATAAATTTGCTTTTTTTCATTAAGCCATCTATCTAGCAAAAAAACACGAAACCCAACAAACAAACAAACAAATAACAACAACAAAGCAAAACAAGATAAAAAAAACTTAAACAAAAAGCTATAACCAAAGAACAGACAGCTAAACAGAAATGAAGCAGCAAGCAAACAAGCAGAGTACAACCAAGAAAACCTCACCCAAACATATTTGGCTATAACATTGTTACAACTCATAACAACAAAATCAACTCAAAAGGAACTAAAAGGAATACAATAATTATAAGAATAACAATAAGAATAACAATAAGAATAATAATAGTGATAATAGTATGATAATATTGCACTGTAAGACTCGCTCCTTCACGTAGGCCACACACACACACACACACACACACACACACACTCACACACACACACACACTCACACACACGTACATATATGCAACTCACTCACGCACGCACATATAAATCAAACATAAACACACACACACACACACTTATTCACACTTATATAAGCATATATCCGCACGTGCACATGTACTTAAAGGTATTTTTTTTAGTCATAGAAAAAAATAAGAATGATAAAAGTCAAACAATTATATCAGGTTACAATATCATCCTTTTTTTTACATTCATACTTCATATAAAGAAGAAACAAAAACAACAAAGTTAAAACAGAAAAAACAAGAACAAAACATCTAAAAATTGAGGTACAATCTATCAACAAAAAAAATCATACAAATCATAACATTTTAATACAAGGGGAGACGAAAAAATAAAAACAATTATCCACACACACACACACACAAGTTCGCACTCATGTCATCAATAAACTTCATTCTAAAGGAAGTATATGCCTGATCTTAATCAAGTCATGTAAGGGAACACAAGAGGAATCCATCCGCTGTAAGGCATATATGTTGGGACATACATATTCTGATTCCTTATCTTATGATTATGATAATAAAAATCACGTTCATAAACATTTTGTAATCATGATGGACATAGTTATTCAGCTTACTTGAAGATTAAAAGGTTAAACAAAATCAACTACATTCAACATGTGATTTTTAAATAACTAGTACAAAATGTGAATAAAGCATTTCTCAATATGGATGGTAACATGTTTAGACAACAGGTGAGAGAGAGAGAGAGAGAGAGAGAGAGAGAGAGAGAGAGAGAGAGAGAGAGAGAGAGAGAGAGAGAGAGAGAGAGTACACTACATTTTAAGCCAGGCAGTGTTGCGTACAATTTTCAATTGACCAATAATATCATCACTTAACTCTTTCTATCTTTCTAGTTATACATATACAGAAAATATACCATAGGATGAATGTGTGATGAGCCGGTAGCAAGGATAGAGGACAGGGAAAGTAGGGGAACAATGCACACCAACCAGGCAAAAAGAAAACTCAGGGGAAGACAGCAGCTGGGCGTAAGTTGGTCTTTATTTCTTCAATTCTCTGCTCCCTCCTGTGCTCTGCTGGACTGCTACAGGTCTAACCCAGTCTAACGTAGTCTGCAGACCTGTCTCTACTAGTCTCTCTAGCCACCCTAACCACCCCTAAATATATATCCTCCACACAGACTGCAAAGACAGCGCCGCGCGGCAGCAGACGATTCGGCAGCTTCGAACTTAAAATGGAGTAAATTTGACATGCAGCTATGTCTAGACCGTCAGCCAGCTGGTATTTCCGGTTGCACATGCGCTGTCCGTTTTCTGGTTTCGGTTTCGCTACATCCGCTTTCGGTGTCTCCGCGACGCTTCCCACGTGGTTTTTCTCACCGAGATACGCTCGTCTGCTTGTCCACGTTCACAAGACTTTTTCTATTCAACAATATGGACCATCAATCTAGAGGTAAGACCACTCGCTTTTCAATATTTCATTGAGAACAAATATGTGCCTAGGCCTATTCATAAACTCAGTTGTTTCTTCTTCTTTCGTTGACCGTGCAACGTTTTAAAGATTCTGTCAGTAGATGATGTTTCGTTGCGCTGCGTCAGGTCAGATTTTTTTTTTTTTTTTTATAGTTTTTTTAAGAAGTAGGATATATGAAAGGTGAGGGGATGGGGGAGTGGAGGTACAGTAGTGGAGGTGCGTAGGTGTGTGGGGAGAGCAAGAGGGCAATGTCTGGAGGAAGGAGCAAGGCAGTCCCAGTAATAACCTTTATGATATTGATTTTTGGTCGCAGGCATGTAAACTCAGCACAAATATGTAGTGTCACACGAATGCATGGTATAACCTTTATGATATGAGTTGTCTGTGCTTGTTGAATGAAAATAAAGTACCCTAGCCAGGCAACTCAATGATAATTCATATCTTATAGGTTATTACTGGGACTGCATGTAACTTTTCTGTTATTGTAATGTCATGTGCAATGTCTGCTGGATCTTTGTTAATAAGCTTTTGTAAGTGACATGCACCTCTCATCTCTCTCTCTCTTCTTTCTCTCTCTCCCTCCTTTTTTCTGTTATTTCATTTATTTCCATCCTTCTTTATGTTTTAATATTATATTATTATTACTGAAAAGTTTTTTTTTTATTAAGGGTGATGAAAAGAAGTATCATAATGATTACTGTCACTGTATAATTATGTTATTTGCATTCAAACTATGTAATTTATTTGTTGTTCCTTTCAGAATATATTGCTGACAGGTATGTGTACAGTACTTTAGCAGTCATATCGTTGATGATGATTTGTTTCTGCATTAACCATACTTTTGCTGTGTGCAACTGTCTCTTTTAAACCGTAGTAAACATATCATCTGTATTGGCTCCTCTTTGTGAATTGGTAATGGGCTTCGATTTTGTAGACTTGCAGTGTGGCTTGTGTGTTGACGCTTATATGGTGCAGCTGCATATGCTTTCAATTTCATTCTCATGTTGCTTTCCTTAGGCTTACCCATAACTGACTTCTCTGAAAACATAAACACATTGATTTATGCCCACTTTTCATCTTTCTTGTATTCATTGTACTGTTCTACTGCGAAATCATATTTTCACCTAGTATTCCTGTTCTGACTATCATACGCTTATCGCCTGTCATTCTCTATCTGTCCTAATTGTTCACTGTTTAACACTGACTTGACACCTTTCTATCAGAATCACTGTACTGAACTGGGAGTAATTATAGAATGAAACAGTACTTCTTCTTCTTGTCATACTCACAGCTGTAAGGAAATGGTTTGTAAACATGTAGATCTACAATTCTGACTTACTCCAATGGATTACAATAATCTATTTATGACGAAATTTGTTTTTGTTTTTTTTCTTACCTCAGCTGAACATTTTGAGGGACACCCATATGGGTGAAGGATTATGTGCATGACTATTTTTACCCCGCCACAAGGGCAGCCACACACTGTCTTCAGGGAGGGGGGGGGGGGGGGGGGGCGAAGTTTGGATTTTCAATGAAACACAGATCACTGTAAGTGGTAAAGTGCCAGTATATCACACACAAAAAAAGAACAAAACAAAAAACTTCTTTGCCCCATTAAATTTTTTTTGTAATAAACATACTTTTAAAAGCCATAACACTTCCACAGCCAAATTTGAATTTTTTTTCTTTTTTTTAACTCTTATTGTAAGGACATGGTATTATAAGATAGTGTACTTGGAATGAATGATCATGTATAAATTACCAGAGGTGCCAAACCCTTCTGGTTTCGTCTTAAGATCTTCCTGAGGATAATTTTTCTTCCTGAGAAATTGACAAATCTTCTGGTGGAATGAAGATTGAAATGTTCTTTCTTAACCCTTTCTAGTGTGATTTTGTTCTTCTAATTCATTTGGGTCTCTGAAGAATCATGGATTCATAAAGAATAGGCCCTATAGCCCTTTGCTGGGCACAGCAAAGTCATTTGTCACCTTCCTGCCGGGCAGAGAAAATGGAGGTGGATGGCTTGTGAGTGGGTGTATGTATTTAACATGCAATAACTCTACAATGGTCAGATGGATTTTGATGAAATAAAAACAGCAAGACGCAGAAATGAATAAAGAAATTGCTAATACCCAATTTTTGTCATTATCTTTATTTTCTTTTAGAATTATAATGCATAAACACACAAAGTCATTGATTGGTTTGTGTGTGTTACAGTTAGCGTTGCAATAACTTTAGAATGCGTGCATGGATTTTGATTAAATAAAAACTAAAACATTAAGAAACAATTATAGAAAAGATATTTTCAACCTACTGTTGGTTTTTTAGTTTTTTTGATAAATGGTGCACGAACACATCGAACATTCCGACGATCGCCATTTTTGTTTACCGATGATCGCGATCAGCTTGACGTTTAAGTTTGAGCCGCTACCGTATCAAAATCCCAAATAGCAACCAAATAACAAAATATATCAAGTTCTGAACCATTGCCGAACTTGAAATCCACGATAATTTCCCCAAATCTAAGAGTAGAATTCAAAACGCGTATCGGCCGTGTTAGATTTGACGATCGATTTTCGTCTCGAACTTCGCCGTAGTCAAAGTCGTCTCTCACTTCAGTCAACAAACTCAGAAGTGCACACACTACTAGGATCGATTACATCGATATTTGAGCCTAGATACACATCTCACAGCGTCATATTTTCGGCATGGAAGCTGTAAAAACGATTGTAAATGTCGGGTTCGAAGATAGCATCCATCTTGGAAAAATTTGCGATTTTTTCCTCCAAAACTTGCAACAAACTCACTCCCATCGCCGCCATTTGTAATAAACATGCGGAAGTCTCGCGGGCAGTCTCGTGGCTTCTATATTCACGAGATTTGAAGCGAGATTGGCGGGAATTTCGACTGTATGATCGCTCTGAAGTGACGGTCGTGTCGCCGGGCGCTTTGGGGCGTTTTGCCCAAGGACAGGGTCGGGCGCTTTGGGGCGTTGTGCCCAGCAAAGGGCTATGCAGTTGAACTTGAAGTGAATGGATGCTGTACGATACTAAATCTCATGTTTTACATGAAATCTTCCTGAAAGATTCAATTTCTTCATGTCAAATTTTCAAAATTGTAAGGTGAAATTATCAAAGGGGGTTGGCACCTCTGAATTATGCATTTCTATTCTCAGACCGAGTGGAATACACTCAAACTGGGGAATACATCTTTAAGTATACATTTAATGAGAAAGAAATATAATTTTGCAAAGTTTCTTGTGAAGGATAAACAAGTTACAATGTCAAATTCTTCTGTCTAAAGGGAAATCTCCAGAAAGGAGGTTTGAAAAGCCAGCAAAGTTTCGTGAAGAGCAGAGGTGGTTTTCCTCCCCCTTCCTCAGGCCTGGTAATGTTCCAGCAGATCCTCGCCTGGAGTCTGACTGCATGGTGGAATTCCAGCATTTGATATGGAACCAGCCAAGCAGACAAATTCTACAAGGCTATGGTATGTGCAGTAGGGGTATTAGTATTATTTGCTTTCCCTCAAATGGAACATATATAAAGTTTATGATAATAATAATAATATATAACATTAACAATAACGGGTATTTATATAGCGCCTATTCCAGAGTTGGCTATAGGCGTTTTACAATTCAGCGCCATACCATGCATTCGTGTGACACTACATATTTGTGCTGAGTTTACATGCCTGCGACCAAAAATCAATATATTTAAAATAAAACCGATAAACGCAGATATCACTAGTTATTCCTTTTTAACTCACGTGTGTCAGCAAAAGTGAGTAATGACCACTAATAACCCTTCTGCACTTGTTGACCAACTGCTGATTTACAGGCACGAGATGGCCAATAAAAAGTAATTATTTCATGGATGGGTCAAGTTTCAACGCACAGAAATGAAGAAAAGAAAGAAAAATTCTGTTTGATTTTCTTCTTATGGATCTCTGTCACACTTTTTGCTTGTTTGTTTGTTTTTTGCTGCATTATACAGTGAGAAACTAGTGGTTAAATTGTGCACTGATAGCATTAATCATCTCTTTTTTGCAGGCACCACCCCAGAGGAACTCGCCAGCCTCTGCAGTTCAGGTCCTGACGGTTGGCTGTACACCAGCCAGATCATGTGGTTTCTTGACAGAATCAACGAAGTGCCCCAGCCAACTGCTCTCGGCATTTGTATTTCGGCATCAGCACCAGACGAGCTTGCACGTCTCATCAAATGCAAAGATGTAAGCAACGTCGAAAGACTTATTTTTGTTGCAAATGTTGGCAAAAACCCTGACAACAGTGTATTCCTCTCCACTCCATGCAGATCAGGTAGCCATTGGGTTCTGATCACAGTTGAGCTTTCCGACCATCCAGCCATTCTTTACTGTGACAGCAATGGGTGGAACTACCCGCCAGATCTTATGCTGGTACTCTCGGAGTACACCCAGCATTTTGGCTTACCCCATCTTCGTGAGATATCCTTTTCTGTCATGCACACCCCAACCCCTCTTGCATACAACCACATTTGCACCACACGCTGTAGGAACTATCCTATACAAACTTGCAGCAATGTCTGTGGACTTGTGGTAGTTGTTTGCTCTGTGATTGCTGCACTGGACCAAAGGCTGTTCACACTGCTGACAAGACCATGCTCTGGGTTAAGAATGTATCTGCATGAACCGACTAGGTATGAGCGGTACCTACGAAGAGTGTTGATCAGTTGGTTTGTGCAAGGGGGCGTAAACATGACACCTGTTTGGCAGTGGCTTGATAAGTCATTTGATGAGTCAGATGCTGCACATTTTTCTGACCACTCATACTGCGCAGCAGCTGCCAGGAGACGTAAGAGAAGGGCTCCAGAAACTGCACCACCACCACCACAGAGTAGGGGGACACAGGGCAAACAGGCCACAGGACCACCACCACAGAATAGAGGGACACAGGGCAAACAGACCACAGGATCACCACCACAGAGTAGAGGGACACAGGGCAGACAGACCACAGGATCACCACCACAGAGTAGAGGGACACAGGGCAAACAGACCACAGGACCACCACCACAGAGTAGAGGGACACAGGGCAAACAGACCACAGGATCACCACCACAGAGTAGAGGGACACAGGGCAGACAGACCACAGGATCACCACCACAGAGTAGAGGGACACAGGGCAAACAGACCACAGGATCACCACCACAGAGTAGAGGGACACAGGGCAGACAGGCCACAGGACCACCACCACAGAGTAGGTGGACACAGGGCAAACAGGCCACAGGACCACCACCACACACAGGGTCACAGCCACCACACACAGGGTCACCGCCATCACACACAGGGACACCACCATCACACACAGGGACACCGCCACCACACACCGGGGCACCACCATCACACACAGGGGCACCACCAAGGTCTAAGTCAAACAGCAAAAAACAATACATTTGTCCATACTGCCAATTGCACACCAGTTCACGCCAAGCACTTCATAAGCATAAACGCCGCTGTCACAGACATGAAGATGATTCACGCACTAATGCTACACATTGTTTATGCCATCTCTGCCCTGAATTTGCATGTCTGACTATTCAACAGTTAATAGGTCATCATAAAACTGAGCATGGAGAAAATATAAACATTGAAACAAAGGAATTTTGTAGCGAAGAAGACTTTCTCGTTTGGAAAAAGCAGGCAGAAAAAGACACAGCATCTCAGTTTTTCAAGACCAGTGGACAGAGAACATTCAAAGAACATGTGACAACATATTTTAATTGTCACCGCTCCGGAGAGGAGAAATGTAGGGTGAGTGACAATGACAGGAAAAGAGCAAAGAAATCTCAAGGTTCCCAAAAAATTGGTTTTAAATGCACTGCGTTCATGACTGTTAGAAAACACTTGGCCAGTGGTAAGGTAACAGTGCAGTATTGTTTTAACCACATTGGTCACTTGTTGAAAATGGGTCATCTGAAACTGTCTGATGAAATGAGGTCTTTAATTGTGGGGAAACTGGCCCAAGGAGTTGAAATTGGAAAGATTCTTGATGAAATTAGAGATAAATTAACTGATGTAACAAGAGACTCGTTGGTAACAAGAAAAGATATACAAAACATTAAAAGCCAATACAACATTTCAGGCACACAAAAACACCCTGATGACGGTGTAAGTGTAGAGATGTGGGTTCATGATTTGAAGTCAGAACCAGGGGATCCCATTATTTATTATAAACCGCAAGGTACCCCACACGATACCCTCAAATCTGAAGACTTCCTTCTGTGCATTCAGACAAATTTTCAAAGGGAAATGGTGACTAAATATTCTACAAAAATAGTTTGCATTGACTCTACACATAAAACCACCCAATATGACTTTCTATTGACAACAGTTCTTGTCCTTGATGAATTTGAGGAGGCCATACCTGTTGCTTGGGCAATATCTAATAGAGAGGACACTGAACTTCTAGAAGTATTTTTCCAGTCTTTGAGGAATTCTTGTGGACAAGATTTACAAACAGACACTTTCATGAGTGATCTCGCCAGTAACTTCTTCAATGCCTGGTGTGCAATTTTTTCTCAACCTACCAGAAGACTGTACTGCTCGTGGCACGTGGATAAATGTTGGCGAAAGCAGATTCAAGCAATGATACACTCCCATAATGATCAGTGCAGCACCTATGCATTTCTGAAAGTTCTCCAGTCAGACACAGACGAGGCAAATTTCCGTAAATCTCTTCAGCAGTTTCTTGCTTTTCTTGAACCAATATCTCCAACATTCCTAGAATACTTTTTAAGGAATTTTGTTGAAAATGATAAAATAAAGCTGTGGGCTGCCTGTTTCAGAATGCGAGCTGTTGCAAACACCAATATGTTTGCGGAGGCATTTCACAGAGTTCTAAAAGATATCTATTTCAGCCGAAAGCAGAATAGGAGAGTAGACTATTTGTTAGTAACTCTGATAAAAATCGCTCGAGATAAGGCTGTAGAAGAACTCACCAAACTAGAAAAAGGAAAGGTGACACATCGCATGCGAGAAATTAGAAATAGGCACAAACAAGCAGTTCATGTTAAGGGAATACAAATAAATAATAATGTTGATGCAGAATGGTCTGTGCCTTCTTCAACTATCCACAACAAAGTGTATTATGTTAAGAGAATCCTCACTGAAATGTGCTCATGTAAACTGGTGTGTGAATATTGTAAGGTCTGCATCCACGCATACACATGCACTTGTCCAGATTTCTTAACAAAAACAGTAACGTGTAAACATATACATGCTGTACATAAAGAAAACCAGGGACAACATGAACAGCCAGCAAACAATGATGATCCTGAAAATGAAGATAACATCAGCTTCTATAAAACACTTCTTTGCAATGATAAACCTGAGAGTAGTATCAACATTGAAAGGCTGAAAATTGCTGCCCTAAGTAAAGCGAGTGATATCATGGAGCTGGTTAACAAAACAAATGATGTAGCAACATTGCAAGCTGTTCTCAAGCGTTTACAGGAGGCGCACAAGATAGGATGTGGACTCCAAGGTTGTTCAGCTACTCAGTTCCAAAATGAAAAGAAAATAGAATATCCACCAAATAAAAAATTTGAAAAACAACGTCGAATCTTTTCCACAAAAAGGAAAAATAAAAAAGAATCTAAGTTAAAATTGAAGAAACCAGACAGGTGTGAAAAAGATAAGATAACATCTCATTTATCTGAAAACCAAGCGGTGAGGTGTGCCATTTGTTTCTGTGAAGATGATAACCAAGATAATCCTGATGTTGACTGGTTTGAGTGCACATCCTGTAACTGTTGGATACATGTTACATGTGATGTGCAGCTAGGAGATGATGGAGAACTTGACCAATGTTCTCTTTGTAGAAACAAGCAGTAATTCATCATGACAGGTCTACAAAGAGAACATTGGTCAAGTTCTCCATCATCTCCATGCCGCACTTCACAAGCAGTAGTTATCATGACAGGTCTTAATAAAGTGTGTCATGAACATAGATTGCTCTGCCTGGTGGTATATGAAAGGTGAGGGGATGGGGGGATAACATTTTATTAAATGTCTCCTACACTTTATCTACTTCATAACACATGTTCAATTACAAGTTGGTGATAATTTTTCACTTTTTTGCCCTTGCCAACAGTGTCCTGTCCTGGGGGAAGTTTGCCACCTGTTCGCTTCATGGTACAGAAACTGTATCTAAGCAATACATGTATCACTAAAAGCTTTTGTGGCTTTAATCATTTTTTTCTTTCTGTACATTTTCAGTACTTTGTGTATTCTCTTGTTAAAGTACAGTCTTTTGTACTTCTATTATCACCCTCTCTGCCAAGAGCAATTTCATACATGTATAAATTCTTCTATTGTCTAAGCATTGGGTGTTGGATTACATGACAGTTTAATTAATTGTACACAATGTTATATGCTGGTATCTCATAGTTGTGACATACACTAGCTCATCATGTGTGGGCGTGGCTGGGTGTGTTGGGTTGCTAGGCAGGTGCGTGTGTGTACGCATGTGTCAGTGTATACATTTGATTAATCTTCGTGATTTAATTTTATTTTGTGGTCTCTATCGCTGTTTCACTATATTCCACATTAATGTTTTAATTAATAAAACCTAAAAACTGTGTAATTGTGTTAAAGGTATATGGACAGCTGATGGTTTTATGTTGAAGATACTGTATTTAGTATAGTTGTCTCTGTCTGTGTGTGTGTGAGAGAGAGAGAGATAGTGTGTGTGTGTATGTGTGTGAGTGTGTGAGAGAGAGAGAGAGAGATGTAATTATGGGATTACAGTCAGATTTGTGAAAGTTTTTACAACAGAAATGCTGTTGATTTTATATTGAAATAAACTGAGTAAATTGTGTACAAATGTGCCAGCATCCAATAGTGTCATTGGTGTGTGTGTGTGTGTGTGTGTGTGTGTGTGTGTGTGTGTGTTAAAGTCAGTCATTAGATATGTGAGGCTCTGACAGTTTTATTTTATTTGTGTGTGTGTGTGTTTTGCACAAACCTATATTTTTTACTCAAAATACACTAACTAAACGAGATCAGAGTGTATTCCTGTTTACACCAACATAATTGCTTCAAGCCCCAACCTTTACAACGAAAATATAGGCCTACCGTGACCTACCGCGAACGCATCACAGAGGCACAGCACCCGGCTGACCCATCCACTGTCGTGACTGTGCTATGATGTTCCTTCACGAACAGCGCATACACTAGTCACAGGCAGACGAGTTTCTTCCCATGAATTATTTTAGAGTGGAACAGACTGCCGGCTTAAACAGCTACCGTGTCATCCCTGGACGATTTCCAGACCAGGCCTAAATCCATCCATCAATGCAGCAATATCGCCACGTTGGTGTTGGCTGCCTAAACCAAAGAAGAATGCTAAAATCGTCGTCTGCTAGGCCTAGCCAAACCGACAGCGCATGTGCAACCGGAAATACCAGCTGGCTGACGGTCTCGACATAGCTGCATGTGTAAATTTGTGTTTCCTTATGTGGCTTCAACAGCGATTATCTCGCTGTCCGCGCAACAAAGCTAAACATATTATACATCAAAATAAACTAGGAAACACAAGCTTTAAAATGCACTAATGCACTTTACACAACAACTATCTAACTGCGAACTAAAGGCGATTAAAGCCTCTGAATAGACACACTTTTAACAGGTTTGCACTAAAACTTTCGATAATAAAACACTAAGAGTCCAGCAGAGCCTAATACTTAATGCATATAAAAGGAAAAATATAATCCACAAATTGTATACATATGCATATTATTAGCTAGCAGTGTCCATGAGATGAGATATTAGTAATTAAATAGCGATGCGAAAACACAATTTCCGATCTACTGCGTGCGCATCAATCTTGCATCAGCCTTGCTTACGAAGTAGTTCGTAAGATCGAAAGAATGAACAATCTCTAATAATACAAATTATCTATATTAACATAATCTAACCTAATGTTCATTCATATATAAACCCAAAATATACCATAAATTGATAATTAAATGTCTGCATTTTATAAAATTCAGTTCGACGAGATTCAAATTCGTTTGAACAAAAAAACGAGCGTTAGGCTAAGCGTTAGGCTAATCATCGTGTTCAAACCATCGTATGCCTTACGATCTACTACAACCTAAATTAAATTATATTTCATTTATCTAAATAAAGTTTATTACACACGATTCTCAATCGCACACAACAATATATAAAATATTTCTTTACTTATAAATTAAAACTGCTTTTGCCGATCGCGATTTCAATGTTCTTATACTGATATGATGTAATAGGTGAAAATACTCATTTATAATGAAAATAGAGAATCTTCACTGTGGTCGAGTTGAATCGAGTCAAGATCAGTCCTTCAACAATCATATCCATGAATATGAATAAATGATAT
>CM060316.1:115357163-115367163 GCA_030674155.1 Stramonita haemastoma
ACAGAAAAAACAAGAACAAAACATCTAAAAATTGAGGTACAATCTATCAACAAAAAATCATACAAATCATAACATTTTAATACAAAGGGAGACGAAAAAATAAAAACAATTATCACACACACACACACACACACACACAACACACACACACACACACACACACACACACACACACACACACACACACACACACACACACACACACACACACACACACACACACACACGCACGCACACACAAGTTCGCGCTCATGTCATCAATAAACTTCATTCTAAAGGAAGCATATGCCTTATCTTAATCAAGTCATGTAACGGAACACAAGAGGAATCCATCCGCTGTAAGGCATATATGTTGGGACATACATATTCTGATACCTTAATCTTATGATTATGATAATAAAAATCACGTTCATAAACATTTTGTAATCACGATGGACATAGTTATTCAGCTTACTTGAAGATTAAAAGGTTAAACAAAATCAACTACATTCAACACGTGATTTTTAAATAGTACAAAATGTGAATAAAGCATTTCTCAATATGGATGGTAACATGTTTAGACAACAGGTGAGAGAGAGAGAGAGAGAGAGAGAGAGAGAGAGAGAGAGAGAGAGAGAGAGAGAGAGAGAGAGAGAGAGGAGAGAGAAGAGAGAGAGAGAGAGAGAGAGAGAGAGAGAGGAGAGAGAGAGAGAGAGAGAGAGAGAGAGAGAGAGAGAGAGAGGAGAGAGAGAAGAGAGAGAGAGAGAGGAGAGAGAGAGAGAGAGAGAGAGAGAGAGAGAGTACACAGTACATTTTAAGCCAGGCAGTGTTGCGTACAATTTTCAATTGACCAATAATATCATCACTTTACTCTCTCTATCTTTCTAGTTATACATATACAGAAAATATACCATAGGATGAATGTGATCAAATATCAGTGACGAAATGACAAAATGAGAAATTCACAAGTTTAGTATCCTAATAGGTGGTCAGAAAGAGGGCTTGAGTATTTTTTAAAATGTGTTTACAGGCAAAAGGAAACAAAATTATACTTTGATATTTCACTACAAGGCAGAATAAGGGCTATGGTTCTATAATCAATCAAAATCTCAAAATCAACCACCTCACCCCCACCTGTCTTTAATGGCTCCTAGCAGAAAAGTGGGTTAGGTGCTAAGCAACTCATTTCGTGGTGGAGCGTCACATATCTCCTTTAATGCAAAAAAAAAACACAACAACTGACACTATCTATCTATCTATCTATCTATCTATCTATCTATCTATCTATCTATCTATCTATCTATCTATCTATCTATCTATCTATCTATCTATCTATCTATCTATCTATCTATCTATCTATCTATCTGTCTGCCTGCCTGCCTGTCTGCCTGCCTGTCTGCCTGCCTGTCTGCCTGCCTGTCTGTCTGTCTGTCTATCTGCCTGTCTGTCTGTCTGTCTGCCTGTCTGTCTGTCTGCCTGTCTGTCTGTCTGCCTGTCTGTCTGTCTGTCTGCCTGTCTGTCTGTCTGTCTGTCTGTCTGTCTGTCTGCCTGTCTGTCTGTCTGCCTGTCTGTCTGCCTGTCTGTCTGTCTGTCTGTCTGCCTGTCTGTCAGTGTCCCATAGCCTGTTGACTGTGGGGGCACACCCAAAAACTGTACACCCAATGCCCTCCATTTCTTTCTCTCTTCTGCCTTTCTAACTTACACACTTCTGGTATTTAAAGCACGCCAGTTACACACAGGGCATTCATATTGCAAGCAAAAACCAATCATGAGATGATACTAAATATCTCGTGCACAATTTGCCATGCACCGAACACATCATCAGGGGCAGGATAGCTTAGTGGTCAGAGTGCTTGCTTTCCTCCAGTCAAGTTAAGCAGCGTGGAGCGTGGTTACCAATTGGATAGGAAACTGTTTGCACGCCTTGGCTACAGTACAGTTCCCCCAGTCCACCCAGCTGTCCATGGGTACCTGCCTTCTTTAGGGTCAGTGAAGGTAAAGCAGCGAGGGAGAGGAGATGGGCACCGCCCTCAATATGCTGGCCCCTAGAGAAGCTGAGGTCTCTGACACCTCGCTTATCTACGACCACCTAGGTTATGGGACACCTTCACCTTTTACCTTTTAAACACATCATCAAACCAAGTTTTAGGCAAAGAAAGCAACCACGCACTTAACAGTTAGTGGTTCTGTGCAAAGACAAAATGTCAGTCTCAATTAAGAAGTGCAGACTGATTTATATCTTGGTCATACAAACAGAAACATGCGGGGGAAATGTGATGACTCAAGTTCTCCACGGTAAGGTTGAGAGCAGAAAAAAGAGGAAGACCACCAGTATCTTACATTGTCAACATCACTGATATAAAGTCAGTGGTCTGGGAGGGTACAGAGAGATAGAACTCGGCAGAGGCAGAGTTGCATAGAGCTGCTACCAGTGACAGCAGTGATGGAGACAGTTGGGTACACATAGATAAATTTAGGGATGATTTTAAGATGTCTTTATCTGAATATACAAGCCTGCACAGTAGACAGTCATAGCAGTGGTTTTGAAATGTTAAAGAAAAGTGGTGTCACTGTGACAGATGAAAAGGATGAGGAGGAACGGGTCCAGAGTCCACAGGACAGAGCTATTGGGGTTGCTTCAGGCTGATGCAGTAGGAAGGGCGGGATAGCTCAGTGGTCAGAGCCTCGCTTTCCCCAGCCAAGTTAAGCAGCGTCGAGCGTGGTTACCAGTTGGATGGGCAACCGTTTGCGCGCCTTGGCTTTAGTACAGTTCCTCTAGTTCACCCAGCTGTCAAATGGGTACCTGCCCTCTTTAGGGTCAGGGAAGGTAAAGCAGCGAGGGAGAAGAGATGGGCGCCGCCGTCAATATACTGGCTCCTAGAGAAGCCGAGGTCTCTGGTGCCTCGCTCCCCTACGACCACAAAGGCTATGGGACACCTTTACCTTTTACAGTAGGAAGACATTGTGAACTGAAGGAACACACCCAGTTTCTATGTGCGCGGAGCAGAGAGCTGATGTAGCCTCCATTTCCTTCACAGCTAGCCTGCAATAGAAACCTTTGAAACTTTAACACCAACAGAGGGTATTTTACTTTCCCTCACCTCACCTACACATGTCCCGTAGTCTCGCGGACCGTGGGGGCACCACTGAAGAGTTTGTAACCAGCTTCCTCCACTCCCCACGGTTCTCCGCCCTCCGTAGCAGATGGCTCCACCCAGGGCCTTTTACACCACTTTAAGTCACGGCAGATTTCCCTGCGTGAAATTCGGGCTGCTCTCCCCGGGGAAAGCGCGTCGCCACAAGAGCAGCGCCACCCCTTATTTTTTCTTCTGTCTGCAACTGTATTTGTTGCCCTATCAGAGTGGCCTTTTCTACAGAATTTAGCCAGGGACACCTTTTGTTGCCGTGGGTTCTTTTATGTGCGCTAAATAATGATGCGTAACACACGGGACCTCGGTTTATCGTCTCATCTGTAAGACTAGGACCCAGACCACCCCTCATGGTCTAATGGATGGGGGAAAAGTTTTGGGCCCAAACGGGGATCGAACCACCGCGCACTTCGATCCGGACTTGTTCGCTTTCTAGGCATTCGCGTTACCTCTGCACCACCCAGCCAGCTGAAAGCGCACCAAGTTTACTTAATGGGAAGGGGTTCAGTTTGGCTTACGTTGAGTTTTACTTTAGCAATGGTTATCAAGGTCTTGATGTGTCCCGTACAGAGCTAGCTCAATGTTTCTAACAGTAAATTGGATTGATTGATTGATTGATTGATTGATTATTCTTTTATATCGAGGATATAATTTCATTTTTTTTTTAAAAAATTGAATCTTTGCTAAGTCATTTTCAAAATGATTGAGAAGTTGGTACCTGCACTTGTTTTTCCTCCACTACTTTTTCCTCAATTATATCGAGGATAACGGGATAAGCACTCATGTGCTTTTTTCTTTTAATCCAGTCCACATGTGTATGCAGTTTTGTAAATCTTGTCATCTGTTCCCACAGGCACACAATGGCCTACTCTTAAGGAAAGGAGAACAGGATTTAACGTGTGCGCAAGATGTTCTGCGTGAGTCCGGACACGGGGCCTCGGTTTATAATCTCATTCGAAGGACTTTTGGGGATTGTGGAGTCAGCACTGATGTTAACTCTAGGGGAAATATCCCATCGAACGGGAATCGAACCCGGGTCGTCAAATTGCGTGCGCAGTGTTCTGACCACTAGGCTAGGGTTTGACAAGGGGGACATGAGGCAGAAAGCTGCACGTTATCGGGTGTAGGAGGGAGCACAAACAGAAACAGACATGGTCAGAGAGGTAGGGGTAAGGGGCTGGAATAGGGTAGAAAAGAAAGAGAAAGTCAAAGTCAACATTTTATTTCCAGATGGTGCATTGAATAAGCAATAATTTTTCTTTTTTTCATCAAGCCATCCTTCTAGCAAAAACAACAACAACCCCCCAAAAAAAACAACAATTAAAAACCCACCAACTAAGCAAACCTCAGACAAACTAATAAAAATGAAACAGCAAGCAAACAAGCAAAATACAACCCCCCACCCCGCTGCCCAAAATATATTTAGTGACAACAATGTTACAACTCTTAACAACAAAATAAACTGAAAAGGAACTAAAGAAAAATAATAATAGTATAATAATAACAATAACAAAAAACCCAATAATATAACAACAACAACAACAACAACAGGAATGAAAATAGAAAGGGTCTAAATGTTGAGCCTTGGGGTACACCTTATGCAAGGTGACTTGGTTTTGAGCTGATGTTGCTGATAATGACAGTCTGGGGCCTCTCAAAAAGATAGGACTGAAACATACATATATATAATTTTTATATATGTACACACACACACACACACACACACACACACACACACACACACACACACACACACACACACACACACACACACACACACACACACACACACACACACACAGCTTATCAGGTAGCTTTGCAGCGAGATTACACAGCGTGGCATTGAGATAGCGTGTGCTGATCTTGCAGCGACCTGATCAGATGTTATCGGTGCGGTTGAAATGAAAACAACAACCATCTCCAAACCAGCAGAAGATATCAGAAACAAGTTACACTCTACATTTATATAGACACTGACACACAGAGACACACAGAAACAGACACTGACACACAGAGACACACAGAAACAAACACACACACAGACACACTCAGACAAATACGCAGACGCACACACACAGATGCACAGGCACAGGCACAGGCACACACACACACACACACACACACACACACACACACACACACACACACACACACACACACACACACACACACACACACACACACACACACACACACACACACGTACTAACACACACTAAGTGTAATTTTTGAGTGTATTGTTCCAATCGTTTTTTTCTTATAGGTATGTTCTATTTTTAAATGTTACCGTTATCATGTTGTAGTTAACACTTATTGATGAAATGATTTTGGTTCCTAGATAGATGGCTCTATGAAAAAAGCAAATCATTGCTTAGTCATTGTCTCATCTGAAAATAAAAATTTGACTTTGACTTTGACTTTAGCAGTCCCTCTCCCCCCCATATCCACAGACACAAACACACACACACACACACACACACACACACATACACACACACACACACACACACACACACACACACACACACACACACACACACACACACAAATGAACAGACACGCACACACACAGACAAGCATAGACACAGCTCCCCCCCCCCCCCACAGACACAGACACAGACATACAGACAGATTGACAGATAGACATACAGACAGACATGGTCTCTCTCTCTCTCTCTCTCTCTCTCTCTCTCTCTCACACACACACACACACACACACACACACACACACACACACACACACACACACACACACACACACACACACACACACACACACACACACACACACACACACAGGGGACGGGATAACCTAGTGGTCAGAACATTGCGCTGGCAATTTGACGACTTGAGTTCGATTCCGTTCGAGGGGGATTTTCCCACTGGAGTTAACATCAGTGCTGACTCTACTCTCCCCAAAAGTCTTTCGGATGAGACTGTAAACCGAGGCCCCGTGTGCGAACGTATGCAGAACATTTTGCACACACGTTAAATCCTGTTCCGCTTTTCGTAAGAGTAGGCCATTGTGTGCCGGTGGGAACAGATGACAAGATTTACACAACTGCATACACACGGGGACTGGATGAAAAAAAAGCGCATAAGTGCTTATTGTATTATCCTGGATATAAAAGAATGAAAAAAAAACAAAAAGCAAACACACACAATTTTTCGTGATCCTAAAAATGGAAGTTTACAAAGTCCTTCAGTGAATTTACTCTACAAATAGTGGCTAGTCCCATTTTTTCATGTAAAAGAAATCTCTTAACAGCAGTGTGTGAGAAAGCTTAGCAGTTTAATGAAACCGTTCATTATGGTTGCGAAGACTTGCAAATTTTAGACACACAGTCCCTCAACAAAAAAATAGACGGTAAATGCCATAAAAAAAAACCCAACGTACCTACCAGAAAGGCTCTGTTTTTGTTTAGTTGGGTATTTAAAAAATTTTTATTTTTAAAAAAAATTCCCAGGCAGCGTGAAAATGTTTCTCATGGAGTACGTGCAACAGGTTTAAGTGGAGACTCAGCAGGGAAACAATGACACCTGCTGTGTCCATCCTGTCCTCTCCCTGACATCCCAGAACACTGGCAGCAGATGCGCTTTGGTCTGCTGACAGTACTCAGGCCCTGGACACTCATCAGAGAAAAACAGCTCCTCTGACCGACCTTAGGTGAGAGTCTGTTCTGTTTTAAAAAACCAAACTATGCTCCCCTCTTCCGATTGTGTGTTGTTGTTTTTTTTGGTTTGAAAGAGACGGTAGGTGTTAGAAATCATACTCTTTTATTTATTTATTTATTTATTTATTTATTTATTTATTTATTTATTTATTTATTTATTCATTTATTTATTTATATATTTATTTTACCTAAGGCTTTAGTTCTGTGATTCCGTAAACATATAGCTGCTGTTTAGATGTGTGGGTCTGTAAACTTAGAGCTGTTTAGTTCTGTAAACTTAGAGCTGTTCAGTTCTGTAAAATCACAGCTGTTCAGTTCTGTAAACTTACAGCTGTTTAGTTCTGTAAACTTAGAGCTGTTTAGTTCTGTAAACTTAGAGCTGTTTAGTTCTGTAAACTTACAGCTGTTTAGTTCTGTAAACTTACAGCTGTTTAGTTCTGTAAACTTAGAGCTGTTCAGTTCTGTAAACTTACAGCTGTTTAGTTCTGTAAACTTAGAGCTGTTTAGTTCTGTAAACTTAGAGCTGTTCAGTTCTGTAAACTTAGAGCTGTTCAGTTCTGTAAAATCACAGCTGTTCAGTTCTGTAAACTTAGAGCTGTTTAATTCTGTAAAATCACAGCTGTTTAGTTCTGTAAACTTACAGCTGTTTAGTTCTGTAAACTTAGAGCTGTTTAGTTCTGTAAACTTAGAGCTGTTCAGTTCTGTAAAATCACAGCTGTTTAGTTCTGTAAACTTAGAGCTGTTCAGTTCTGTAAACTTAGAGCTGTTTAGTTCTGTAAAATCACAGCTGTTTAGTTCTGTAAACTTAGAGCTGTTTAGTTCTGTAAAATCACAGCTGTTTAGTTCTGTAAACTTACAGCTGTTTAGTTCTGTAAACTTAGAGCTGTTTAGTTCTGTAAACTTAGAGCTGTTCAGTTCTGTAAAATCACAGCTGTTTAGTTCTGTAAACTTAGAGCTGTTTAGTGCTGTGGCTCAGTAACTCTACGGCGGTTTTTTTTAATATGCTTAAGCAAAATCAACACTTTAGTTCTGTGGTTTAGTAATCCACTACTCTGTAGTCTCATGATTAAGTAAATCTCGTTGTCCCCAAGCTAAGGTTAAACAGCATCGAGAGTGGTTACCAGTTGGATGGGTGACCGTTTGCGCGCCTTGGCTTCAGTATAGTCCCCCAGTTCACCCAGCTGTAAATGGGTACTTGTTCTCTTGAGAGTCAGGGAAGGTAAAGCAGCGAGGGAGAGGAGATGGGCGCCGCCCTCAATATGCTGGCCCCTAGAGAAGCCGAAGTCTCTGACGCCTCGTTCCCCTATGACCACATAGGTTATGGGATATATTTACCTTTTTCCCTTTTTTTTAACAGGTCTTTAGTGCTATGGTTCAGTGAAGCTACAACTCTTTAGTCTCATGATTAAACCAACAGCTCCCAAGCTCTGTTGTTTAACTAAAACCACGGCTCTTTAGTTCTGTGGGTTGATAATCCAACAATTGTCTTTTCTGTGGCTCAAAAAAGTGACCGCCCTGTAGTCCTATGGTTCAATCAACCTACAGCTGTTTAGCTCTGTGGCTCAGTAAACCTACTGCTGTTTTAGTTTGTTAATTCAGTAAACCTACTGCTGTTTAGTTAGTTAATTCAGTAAACCTACTGCTGTTTTAGTTTAATTCAGTAAACCTACTGCTGTTTAGTTAACCTACTGCTGTTTAGTTAGTTAATTCAGTAATCCTACTGCTGTCTAGTTAACCTACTGCTGTTTAGTTAACATACTGCTGTTTAGTTAGTTAATTCAGTAATCCAACTGCTGTTTAGTTAGTTAATTCAGTAAACTTACTGCTGTTTTAGTTTGTTAATTCAGTAAACCTACTGCTGTTTAGTTAACCTACTGCTGTTTAGTTAACTTACTGCTGTTCAGTTATTCAGTAAACCTACTGCTGTTTAGTTAGTTGGCTTCGTGAACGCAGAGCTAGTTGATAAGAGACGTGAGAGAGGAGGTAGGTGTGTGAGCATTATCAGTCATGAGAGAGGAGGTAGGTGTATGAGGGGCCAGCATGTTGAGGGTGGCGCCCATCTCCTCTCCCTCGCTGCTTTACCTTCCCTGACCCTAAAGAGGGCAGGTACCCATTAACAGCTGGGTGAACTGGGGGGACTGTGCTGAAGCCAAGGCGCGCAAACGGTCACCCATCCAGATGGTAACCACGCTGGATGCTGCTTAACTTGACTGGGGGAAAGCGAGCGCTCTGACCACTGAGCTATCCCGCCCCCAATATAAAGTAAATAAAAGAAATAAAAAGTGATTGAAGAGAGGAGGTGGGTGTGTGAGCATGATCATTGATGACGGACGGTTTGGTTCTGGTTGCAGCAAAGCCCTGTGCCCCCAGCATGACACAACGCAAGATGGCCAGCACTCACAAAATGTCGCCGGAGATGGAGAGGCTGTTGCTGACCTTCAACGAGGAATCGGAAGAGATCTTCACGGTCTGCCTGCCTCGCGCCATCCTCGCCCTGAGGCAGCTGCTGCAGCGTTTCCAGGACCAGGGGCTACTGGCCCTGACCTACTCCCGCCAGGTCAGGGAGGCCTTTCAAAGGGCAACACGCAGGTCGGACCACGCACAAAGTCCACCAAAGATCACAAGCGAGATAAAGGATGACCCCGAGAGCGAAACCAACGGGAAAAGTGTTGAAGCAGAGAGTAAAACCAACGGGAAAAGTGTTGAAGCAGCGAACCACACTGTGGCTAAACTGTCATGTACAATAGTGCAGGACAAGCCAGAGGAGGTGGAGCCAGAGAAGAAAAGAAAGGAGTTGGATGAGGCAGGGGCTGCCTCGCTGCTGAGGGAAATCCTGGAGGATGACGAGGGCTTAACCTGCAGCCCCGTCATGCGGGGAATGATCGCCTCCCTGAAGCCGTTCCTTTCAGAGGGAATACGGCATTCTCTGGGCCTCAACCGATGGCTCAGCACCCACTTCACTCCCAGCCTGACTGACGACAACGCGGTGATGGAGGAATCCCGCAAGACTATCAGCACGGACATCCATGACCTGACCTTGGTGTGCACGGAGCTGCTCCGCTCTCTGTCCACTTTCAACAGCAAGCGAGCCAAAACGGTGTGCAAGATACTGAAGCACCCCACCGTCACAGACTACCGAGCGGCACTGAGGGACGACGATGAAGAAATGATGATCCGTTTGGCTACCTCCACGGCCAA
>CM060316.1:115374663-115399663 GCA_030674155.1 Stramonita haemastoma
TATTCTATGCATTCTTCTATTGCAAGCCTACATTTCCTCCAATCCCAGTAAAGTCAGACTAACTCTTCTTGAAGAGAAAGAAGATTCCACAGATTTGGAATTTAGGTTGATCACCTGTCTCACCTGTCGGCCTCACCAGGTACCGTGTAAAGCATCGCAGCCAATGACACCGACATAATCCTCCTTCTCCATGTGCTCCGTTCTTCACTGGCCCTGCTGACTTCATGGAGTCTCATGCCACAGGCTTTGGTGATGTTGCCAGTGAGAGAAGCTGGTGGTCTGCTTTTTTTTCTTCTTCCCTCGGGCTTGCCTTGAAAGACAGTCTTCATGAGGTCTGTATCTTGGTTTTGTAGTGCATGGCCTCCACATGTTGGTTTTGTAATGCATGGCCTCCACATCTGGGTTTTGTAATGCATGGCCTCCACATCTTGGTTTTGTAATGCATGGCCTCCACATCTTGGTTTTGTAGTGCATGGCCTCCACATCTTGGTTTTGTAATGCATGGCCTCCACATCTTGGTTTTGTAGTGCATGGCCTCCACATCTTGGTTTTGTAATGCATGGCCTCCACATCTTGGTTTTGTAATGCATGGCCTCCACATCTTGGTTTTGTAGTGCATGGCCTCCACATCTTGGTTTTGTAGTGCATGGCCTCCACATCTTGGTTTTGTAATGCATGGCCTCCACATCTTGGTTTTGTAATGCATGGCCTCCACATCTTGGTTTTGTAATGCATGGCCTCCACATCTTGGTTTTGTAATGCATGGCCTCCACATCTTGGTTTTGTAATGCATGGCCTCCACATCTTGGTTTTGTAGTGCATGGCCTCCACATGTTGGTTTCCATTTATTTAGTACAGCAAGAAGTTTTCTTGTCATTCCCAGTTCGTGTAGTAGACTTTCATTTTTTCTTTCATTTGTCCAACTGACCTTGAGTAAAAGGTAAATTAATTATTTTTATTTCTTTTCTATTATTCATTCTTTTATTTTTGAGGAAAATGGAATAAGCACTCATGTGCTTTTTAACATCCAGTCCCCGTGTGTATGAAGTTTTGTAAACTTTTCAATCCCCACGGGCACACAATGGCCTACACTTCTGAAAAGTGGAATCAGATTTAATGTGTGCACAAGATGTTCTGCGTGAGTTTGCACACGGGACCTCGGTTTATAGTCTCATCCGGAGGACTTTTGGGGGGAGTGGAATCGGCACTGATGTTAACTCCAGAGGAAAAGTCCTCTTGAACGAGATTCGAACCCGGGTCAGCAGATCATGAGTACATAGCAAGGCAAGGCAAGGCAAATTCTTTTATTCGAGTATAATAGATAAGCACTCGTGTGCTTTTTTACATCCAGTCCCCGCCCTTTTCAGGGATACATCACTCTAACCACCAGACTATCCCGTCCCCCTTAAAAGTGAAGGTGCTCCATAACCTATGTGATCATAGGGGAACGAGGCGTCAGACACCTAACTTCTCCAGGGGCCAGCATGTTGAGGGCTGCACCCTTCTCATCTCCCTCGCTGTTTTACCTTCCCTGACCCTAAAGAAGGCAAGTACCCATTTACAGCTGGGTGAACTGGGGGACTGCACTGAAGCCAAGGCATGCAAACGGTCACTCATCCACTTGGTAACCATGCTCGATGCTGCTTAACCTTAGCTTGGGGAAAGCGAGTGACTCAGAGACCACTGAGCTAAACCCTGAGTAGCTTTCTAACAAAGTCAAATCTCAGATGCTTTGACTCTTTTTTCATGGTCTAATCTTCGTGTCCAGGATTCAGATCCATACAGCAGGACGGGCTGCACTCAGCATTCATGTTCAATAGTTTCATTAAGGAATGCTGACATCTTTCCAGATCCAGTGATACATCTACCCCTTAAGTGTGTAACACTATCCCAGAGTTAAATTGTTTACTTTTTGCATACAGTTTTTTTGTTGTTACTTTCAGTTTTGCATGTAGGTAAAGCTTCATGAACAATTAACGAAGTACTTTCGGTTTTGTTTTCCTGGAAAATGAAAGAGGTAAAGGAGGTGATTAGTCAGATAACTGCCTGTCTGTCTGTCTCTCTGTCTGTCTCTCTGTCTGTCTCTCTGTCTACCTCTCTGTCTGTCTCTCTGTCTGCCTCTCTGTCTGTCTCTCTGTCTGCCTCTCTGTCTGTCTCTCTGTCTGCCTCTCTGTCTGTCTCTCTGTCTGTCTCTCTGTCTGCCTCTCTGTCTGTCTCTCTGTCTGCCTCTCTGTCTGTCTCTCTGTCTGTCTCTCTGTCTGTCTCTCTGTCTGCCTCTCTGTCTGTATCTCTGTCTGCCTCTCTGTCTGTCTCTCTGTCTGCCTCTCTGTCTGTCTCTCTGTCTGCCTCTCTGTCTGTCTCTCTGTCTGCATCTCTGTGTGTATGTCTGTCTGCCTTTCTGTCTGCATTCTTCTGCTTCACTTTTTTTTGACTGTCCTGGTGACACAATTCTTCGTCAGAATCTCGCCCCCCCCCTCCCTCCCTCATCTCTCTCATTCTCTCTTCTCCCCACAATCAATCTGTGCTTTGTGTGTGTGTGTGTGTGTGTGTGTGTGTGTGTGTGTGTGTGTGTGTGTGTGTGTGTGTGTGTGTGTGTGTGTGTGTTCTTTCTTTCTTCTTTTTTTAAAATTCTTTATTCTTTTATATCGAGGATAATAGGATAAGCACTCATGTGCTTTTTTCATCCGGTCCCGTGTGTATGCAGATGTGTAAATGTTGTCATCTGTTCCCACCGGCACACAATGGCCTACTCTTACGAAAAGCGGAACAGGGTTTAACGTGTGCGCAAGGTGTTCTGCACGGGGCCTCGGTTTAAAGTCTCATCCAAAGACTTTAGTGGAGAGTAGAGTCAGCACTGACGTTAAGTCCAGGGGAAAAATCCCGTCCAACGGGAATCGAACTCGGGGTCATCAAATTGCCAGCGCAATGTTCTGACCACTAGGCTATCCCGTCCCCGGTGTGTGTGTGTGTGTGTGTGTGTGTGTGTGTGTGTGTGTGTGTGTGTGTGTGTGTAAGCCCGCTTAGTGGTAGTGGAAGTAGTAGTAGTAGTAGTAGTAGTATAGTAGTAGTAGTAGTAGTAGTAGTAGTAGTAGTAGTGTGTGTGCACTCCACGATATAGTAGAAGGAAGGTGGAGGGGCACCTCTCTCACTCTGTCTTGCTCCACTGATCTAAAAATAAAAACAATATTGATACTTTCTATTACTTTTAGAGATACAAACAGACTACAGTTGCACTGTGTGTATGGGCTTGCAAGTGTGCACATATGTGTGTGGGCGTGTGAGTACAGGCGGTATAAGTGTCCTCTTACCAATGGTCTTTTTTTGTGCCTATGATTTAATTATATTTGTAAAGGCCTGCGAGCACACATGTGCACAGCTGTGTGTGTATGTGGGCAGTGCGCACTGTGAACACACAGATGCACACCTGTGTGTATGTGTGTGTATGTGTGTATGTGTGTGTATGTGTGTGTATGTGTATGTATGTGTGTGTGTGTGTGTGTGTGTGTGTGTGTGTGTGTGTGTGTGTGTGTGTGTGTGTGCCCTGTGCACAGGCCTATGTCTGTGAGAGGGGGAGCTGTAGCCTGACAATCATTTAAGCTGGTGACACAGTAGGATCACAAAAGCTTGACCTAGTTTTCCAAGCTTGAAACCTCAGCAGTGAAATGTGGGGTCTGATTGGGTTTCTCAACCACAGTATGTTTAAAATTACTGACTACCCCCTACTCCCTCCCAAAAAAAGTGTTCCCCCAAAAATATGATCACGTGGCAATGCCGTGAAGGGGTGTCAAATGCAATGACCTCTAGTCACGTGCTCCTGGATGAGCTCAATGATTGGCTACTAGTGCTGATGCTGCACCAGGGTGTGGCTTTAGAAGCCCCTGCTGAAGTTGGTGTCAACCCCACACTTCATTTGCGCAAGTTGGCATCTGAAGGAGAGACTGCACTGACAGGTGAGTGGCTGGTACCCTTTTAATTTATCTTAATGGAATTATGGGGTTTTCTTGTTGTTTACTTTCAGTTGTCATTTTTTCTTTTTTTCCTTTGGGTTTTTCCTTTTGTTCTCTCTTTTGTTTTTTGTTCTTGTCCTTCCTTTATTTTGTTGTTTCTTTCCTTCCTCCTCTCATTCTTTGTCTTTTTCTTTCAAATCAATCCTTCTTTTCTTTCTTTCTTTCTTTTAGTTTTTTTTTGCTGTAACTCTCTATACTGAATGGGAACAGTTGATTTATTTCAACAATCATACCAGTTTGTATCTTTGTTTAACCCCTACACTGCGCTGGTCAACAGAGCTGACCAGCTCGTCATAGAAACCGCCACCTGCAATGCTGTGTTGACGAGCACTGCTCCTCATGAACCAACGCTCTCTCTGTTTTGCTCAGCATTGCTGAAAACCCTTCTTATTATGATTTGTTTAGCTCCCTTGATGTATCTGCAACCCATGAGTCCCATTTGTTCAAGTTATTTGCATATTTATGACGTTCAATGGGTAAGGTAAACGAGGTACTGGGAAGTTAAAATTTTGGGTTTTGAAAACAATGGCTGCCCCTCAACTGACTTACACAGTTGCCAAAGTTATTGATGAAGTTTATAGAGATCAGGATAGTGGATATGAGGTTTTCTTTTTATCCAGTTGACATCGAACTTTGCGAAGTTGATGCAAACGACTCAGGTTTTGATCTGGAAGAAACTTCTGAGTACTCATGGTCTGAATGGGAACATGAAGATTATACTGTTCCAGATGCAGTTGGGTATATTTGAAGGCTTTATTCGTTTTTAAAACATGATTATATTGCTTTTTTTTCTCTGTTTATTCATAAACAGACCAACTAAATGTGTGTATCGTATGGCTGCACCTTTGGTCAGGGTTTGGTCAGTGAGTGAGCGAGCCAGTCACTGAGTGGGGATGTGTTTGATCTTTTTTGAAGTGGTTGCGGCCTTGTGTGTCACTGGTCACCTAGGCTACTCGTTAGCTGTCAGTCATCAGTGTGTGTGTCTGTTTTGTTGATGAGCTATTGTTCTTGCTGACATCTGCCCTGGATCCCTGACTGTGTGTGTTTGTGTGAAGAGCAGACGGGTGTGTGTGTGTGTGTGTGTGTGTGTGTGTGCGTGCGTGCGTGCGTGCGTGCGTGCGTGCGCGCGCGCGTGGCACGTGCCTGTCTGTCTGTCTGTCAGTGTGAAAAAGAAACTGTTGGCATGACTTTTTTTTTATAGGCATTTGAAAGCATTCAGTGATAATACTGATGTAAACAATGTGATGAAGTTGGGTAGGTGATGGGTAGGTAGAAGTAGTAATCAGTGTGTTTATTTGCAGTGTTTGTCGAAAGTACCACACACATTCTGTGTGTGGATAGGCAGTGCTTGTATTTATCTGAACACTACTTTCTGACCCTTTTTTCAGTCTTATTCATCAAATCAATGTGTTGTACAAACTGTTGTGAGCTCCGCATCCCTTTATTGCATCATGAATGACTTTTTGTAATATTATTATTGCATTTCAAAGAGTCCATGTAACACTCTGGCTAATTACATATTTTTAAAATGGTCACTAATACAATCTTCATTCAATTTCCTTTCATTCAGGATATACTTTTATGTAGCTATCTTAGGAATTTCCTGAGTTAAAAGCAATTGAAAATCATACCCGTGATTTTTGTCTGTTTCTGAAAATTTCTTCAGCATGTGACTGAGCAAAATATGTCAGCAGCTGAAAGGTTAAAAAAAAGACAACTTTGTTTGAAAAAAACCACTGCAAAGTTGTAGATAGAAAATGGAAATAGTTACATAAGGGACAATGTTTAAACTGACAAAGAGAATTACTCTGGTTTTAGACAAGGCAGCGTTTACTTCCAAACCCCCATCACAGGCCCTTTAAAGAGAGAAGGTAGGCATGATCAGTACTAGGTGTCATGGTTTTTGTGTCTGTTAAGCTCTTGTGTGAATTTCTTTTGCAGATAATCCATCAATTCTCACCAATCCAAAAGCGAGGTAGGCCTATGTACCTGTGCATGTGCCGGTAGTAGTAGCTGGTGTGGTTAGATTAATGCCCAGCAAAAATGTCCAATTTAGGGACTGGTGTATGAGTGAGTGTGTTCTATCAGTACTGTGTTCTGCCAGTTCACCTGTTCTCTGTCTTTCTATGTCCTGTCCTGTTTCTTGCCCCCTGTTCATTCCTTTTTCGTTTTGCAGCATGCCTGTGTGTGTGTGTGTGTGTGTGTGTGTGTGTGTGTGTGTGTGTGTGTGTGTGTGTGTGTGTGTGTGTGTGTGTGATTTTGTAGAATTTGTATTGTCCAGCTATTAATTCTGTCTGTATAAAGATACGTCAGTAATAATGATACCCTCTGGAATGTATACGCCATGGATCTAATGCTATTTTGATGTTTATGCTATGCTATGAGCATATCACATTGTATGGGAGAGAATGTACATGTGTATGAATATGTATCCAGGATGATTCGTTTGTGCGTGCTCGCGTGCGCGCGTGTGTGCGTGTATGTGTGTTTTTGTGTTTTTGTGTGTCGTGTGTGTGTGTGTGTGTGTGTGTGTGTGTGTGTGTGTGTGTGTGTGTGTGTGTTTTATCTTGACTTTTGGGGGAGAATTGTTTGTTTACGAGAGGGGGTGTTAGGGAGGGTAGTTGTTCGTGTTTGATTGGTCTTGTTTATTCGTTTGATTGATTCACTTATGCATGTTTTTCATGGATTTCCTGATTTATCAATTATTGAACGGTAAGATGAATGATTGGTCTCCTTGGTATCTTACATTCACTTCTTTATTAATTCATTGATTTTTTTTTCGTTTTGTCCCCATGAGAACCTGGTGTAAAGAAGCCTCTGGCTTATCCAATTACCCTCATTAAAATTTCGAGTTCGAGTTCCCCCTCTCTCTCTCAATATAAATTGTGTACGTTATAAAATCTCTCTCTCTCTCTCTCTCTCTCTCCTCTCTCTCTCTCTCTCTCTCTCTCTCTCTCTCTCTCTCTCTCTCTATATATATATATATATATGACTTACTTGACTTATGCCTGTGGATTCCCTTGGGAACATAGGGCCACAACAACACTCCTCCAACGGACTCGGTTCTGGGAGATCCTCTTCAGCTCGGCCCATGTCATTCCGGCTGCTTTCGTCTCTGCTTCAATGCTTCTGCGCCAGGTCTGTTTTGGTCGGCCTACTTTCCGCTTCCCTTGTGGATTCCAGTCAAGGGCCTGCCTGGTGACATCTGAAGCAGGCTTGCGGAGCGTATGGCCAATCCATCCCCATTTCCTTTTCTTGATCTCCGTGTCAATTGGAGCGTGTCTGGTCCTGTCCCATAGTTCTTCGTTTGAGACTACTTCTGGCCACCTGATACCAAGGATGTTCCTAAGACATCTGTTGGTAAATGTCTGGAGTTTGTGGGTGTTGGTCTTTGTCACCCGCCAGGTTTCTGAGCCATACAGTAGGACCGACTTGACATTGGTGTTGAATATCCGGATCTTGTTGTGGAGTGAGAGGGATGTTGATCTCCAGATTGGGCGAAGGGTGTTGAAGGCATGACGTGCTTTATTTATTCGGCACTTGATGTCTTTGTCCGTTCCCCCATCTTTACTAACGACACTGCCCAGGTAGGTGAATTTGTCGACTTCTTTGATGTTTTCTTGGTGTAGTCGCACTGGGTCTTGTTTCTTGTTGTTCACCCTCATGACCTCCGTCTTCCTGATGTTGATTTGGAGGCCTATTTTATCGGCTTCCTCCGCAACATGCCATAGCTTCTCTTGTGCATCTTGGTGCCTGTGTGAGAGAAGGCTGATGTCGTCTGCGAAGTCCAGGTCTTCCAGCTGCCTTGTGATGGTCCACTGTATGCCAGTTCTCCTGCCTGCTGTGGCCTGTCGCATTATCCAGTCAACCACCAACAGGAAGATGGTTGGTGACAGCAGACAGCCCTGACGAACGCCGGTTTGTACGCAGAAGGGTTCCGTCAATTTACCATCATGGATGACTTGGCAAGTGGCATCTTCATAGAGCTGTTGGATGATGGTGACGAACTTTGGTGGGAAACCATAGTGGTGCATCAGTCTCCAGATGACATCTCTGTCGACGCTGTCAAATGCCTTCTGGAAGTCGACAAAGACTGAATACAAGGGGGTCTGCCACTCTAGGGACTGCTCGATGATGATGCGCATTGTGGCGATCTGATCTGTGCATGATCTGTTTTGTCGGAAGCCTGCCTGTTCATCCCTGAGTGTCTTGTCTAGTGCCGTCTTCAGTCTTTCTAAGATTATTCTTGTCAGTACTTTCCCTGGTATAGACAGCAGCATGATTCCTCTCCAGTTGTTGCAGGATGACAGGTCCCCTTTCTTTGGTAGCTTCACGAGGTAGCCTTTCTTCCAGTCTTCTGGCACACTCTCTTGCTCCCAGATCTTGTGTAGGAGTGGATACATCATGTCAGTTGAAGTCTGGATGTCTGCCTTCAGTGCTTCAGGGGGTATACCATCAGGACCTGCTGCTTTGCCTGACTTTAAAGACTTTATGGCTTTGGTGATCTCATTTTTGGTGGGGGGGCCGGTGTTGATGCCAAGGATTTCAGTAGGTGGTGGGATATCTGGTGGGACAGATGGTGCTGGTCTGTTGAGTGTTTCTTTGAAGTGCTCTGCCCATCTTGCTCTCTGGTCTTCTTCACCTGGAATGGTATTGCCGTTCTTGTCTTTGATGGGGCAATTAGGTTTACTGTTTTTTCCTGAGAGAGTCCTCGTGATCTCATAGAGTCTCTTCATGTTTCTTTGGCCTGCTGCAGTCTCTGCTTCCTGAGTCAGCTCCTCAATGAAATTTCTCTTGTCCTTTCTTGCACTTCTTTTTACTGCACGGTTTTTGTCCCAGTATCGTGCTTGTAATGTCTGCTTCTCTTCCTGATCTTGTGTTCTGTTGATCTGGTCTTTCAGCTGTTTTCTCTCGGTGATCAGTGCCCATGTTTCTGTTGTCAGCCATTCCTTGTGTTTTCTTGTATTTTTTCCCAAGACTGCTTGGCATGTTGTCTTCCAGGTCTCATGTAGACTGTGCCACTGCTCTTCGATTGTTTCCTCTGGCATCTGGGCAAGCATGCTGAATTTGTTTCTTAGTTCCAGCTTGAATTCTTCTGTTTTCGCTCTGTCTTTAAGGCTTTGCACGTTGAATTTGTGCGATGGTCTTCCTGCCTTGTCGGTGAAGGCTTTGAGCTTTGTCTTGAGGATGGCTATTACAAGATGGTGGTCTGACGCTGCGTCTGCTCCGCGCTTCACCCTGACATCGTGCAGGCTCCTTCTCCACTTTCGCCCGATGGTGATGTGGTCGATCTGGTTTTCAGTCTTGCCATCTGGGGAAGTCCATGTGGTCTTGTGGACTTTCTTGTGGGGAAAGATGGTGCCTCCAATGACCAGGTCATTGAAGGTGCAGAACTCTGCTAAGAGTTCACCATTTTCATTCTGGTCTCCCGTGCCATGTTTGCCCATGATCAGTTCTCTGTTGGTGTTATCTGACCCAACTTTTGCATTCAGGTCTCCCATTAGGATCTTCATGTCCCTCTTTGGCGTTTTGTCCATTATGGCTTGGACTTGCTCGTAGAAGTTTTCTTTTTCTTCTAAGTCAGCGGCATTTGTTGGAGCATAGCATTGGAGGATGGTAACTTTCCTGCCCTTTGAGTTGAACCGGGCAGTGAGGATCCGTGGTGACACTGGTTCCCAGGATAGTAGTGCTCGCGTTGCCTCAGGTTTCATCAGCAGCGCTACTCCATGTGTGTGGGGCTGGCCTTCCTCCTGTCCAGAGTAGATGATGGTATCTCCACTCGCTAGTCTTGACCGTCCCGTTCCATTCCATCTAGTCTCGCACAGGCCAAGGATCTTCAGGTTGTACCTATGCATTTCTCTACATACCTGTGCTGTTTTTCCAGTTTCATATAGGGTTCTGATGTTCCAGGTCCCTATCCTGGTTGTTGACTTGGTTGACAGAAGAGTTGTCGGCGCACTGGCTTCCCGAAGGCTTTCACCAGCTCGCGTCATAGACTCTGCCAGAGAGGACTCTCCCCCAACCAGGTCGCTGTTTAGAGATATTGTTGTGGTTTCTGTAACATACTGATTTTTAAGTGAATGGGTTGTTAACCCAAAGCACAACCCCCAACCTGGAGGACCAGGGTGCAAATTTAGTCTGGCTCCTACCCCACAGACCTGTTGAGCATGGTTGAACCTGCCGGAGGCCGAAGCCCCCGCCCACATAGCTCTGGGGATCAAACAGAACACGCAAGCCATCCCACCACGTCAAGGTAACGCACCATCGGGACAGATATATATATATATATATATATATATATATAAAATTTTCTCTTTCAATTTTTCTCTCTGATTTTTTTCCTATGTGCTCATTTCCTTCAATTTTTAAAAATATTTTTTATTCAAGATCTCCATTTTGACATGCATTTCTATGCTGTTGCAACAGTTGTTTATGTTATTTTTCTTTTTTGTGTGTGTGTTCATAAATTTGCTGTTAATTTGTTTTCATTGTTATGATTTTCTTTGATTGAGGGCTGGATGTAAAAAAGCCATTATGTGTGCTTATTCTTTTCCTTTAATTAAAATTTCAAAGTTTCAAGATTCTCTCTCTCTTTCCTTAAGGTAAGCAATATATGTCAACATATCGTTTCTACAGAAACATTTATTTTCCACAACAAGAACATATTCAAATTAACGTAGATTTGATCACAGAAAATCTGTCTCAACTGATTTTGAAGTAGGGAAGGAAACAAACTTGTAGAGTCTACCATATATATAATTCTGCACCGTACGTTTAATATAATTAAACTTATTTACCTTTCTTTATCTTCCCGAAAAGAAAATAGCCGGTAACCCTTTCCTCGGGAGTTATTACAATTTGGAGCAGCACACCAAGAGCCACCGAGACCATGTATTCTCTTAGCTATCTTGTGCGGGAATGTTAGTCTCTGGTACTGCAAGAAGGGAGTGCCGGAATGGTATGCGGGGGGTGGGGGGTGGGGGGTGGGGGGGCTGGCTTCAGGAAAGGCAGCGAGTTGGGCATCTTGTTCAGTATCTTTGCTTGGGCCTGACCTGACTGAGTTTCGGCTTCCACATGAGCACTTGTCAGAGGCCTAATTGTGATTGAAGAAGGATTCTGGGTGGCCCTTTCCATTATACAAAAGTGCTAGTTGCATCCACAAGAATATTTAATATGATCCTGGCCAATGAAAGCTATCATTGAAAGAGAATGGAAAAAGAAAAGAAAACATGCTCAAAATATTTGAGACAAAAAACTCCCTAAGTATGTATAGAAGAAAATAAATGTCTAGTGAATATGTGTACATTATGTTTGGAAATCATTTAAAACAGATGCATAGGAGTTATATAGGTGTCGTGTGGAAAAAAAGGGCAAAAAAAAATGTGAATGATGGTGTGCTGTTTTAGCAAAATACAAGCAGCTTCTTCTAGGTCATAAATGTTATAGGGTTCCAAACTCTCCGGCCCATGTAAGAAGGATTTTGTACCAAAGTAGTAACTAATATTACACATATGAAAAGTACAGTGACACACACACACACACACACACACACACACACACACACACACACACACACACACACACACACACACACACACACAGAGAGAGAGAGAGAGAGAGAGAGAGAGAGAGAGAGAGAGAGAGAGAGAGAGAGAGAGAGAGAGAGAGAGAGAGAAACTTAAGGATACAAGCTGAATGGGGGAGTTAACATACAGGTAAGCTGTCAATTGCATCATTCTTCATAGTACTTTCTGTTCACGTTTTGTCTTTTCTATCTGTTCATTTGCCTATGCTATTTCATTTTATTGCTTTGTTGGCCATTCAATGTGTAAATGGAGTGACACTTCCTAAATACACACATAGACGACATATACATAAAAATGTTTTAGCGAAGGGAAAAAAAGAGAAGAAAAACCACCACCACGACCACACATGAGAAAACAACCATAAAAGTAAAATCACACATGAGATTATCTTAGGGCTGAAGGTAAATAGAAACATATGTGTTACTGTTCGCTGATGTAAGAGTGTATAAGACAGAGATGTCTGTTTACTCAACTAATTATTGTTAACATGTGTAAAACAAGCCTATAAACTGTTTAAAAAATGCAAGAGTTAATTCCAAAACGTGGCTGTCTTACTGGACAGTATGTTGTGTATATAGATTTAGTGCACTATCTATATGCTGTTATTGTTATTGCTGTTATTGACAACAGCACTTTCAAAACTGAACACCATCTGGAAAGATAGAAATATCTCACTCAACTCCAAGATCAGACTAATGCATTGCCTTTTCATATCCATAGTCTTGTATGCCTGTGAATCGTGACCCTGACGGCAGATTTGGAGAGAAGAGTACAGGCAGTAGAGATATGTTTTCAGAGAGTTTTAGCAACGAAGACGTGCATAACAGAATCTAGCAAACCATTGGGCCCTACGAAAAACCTTCCATCAATCGTAAAGAAGCTATACTTAAATGGTATGGGCATGTCACAAGATCAAAAGGACTAACAAAAACAATACTGCATGGCACTGTTCAAGGAGGAAGTAAAAGAGGCAGGCCAAGGAAGAGATGGGAGGACAATATCAGCGAATGGACATGCCTAGAACTCAACAAAACCCTGAGAAAGGCAGAGCAGAGAGAGGAATGGAGGGAACTGGTTGTCAAGTCTTCGGGGATGCCCCCCACGGTCAACAGACTACGGGATAGATAGATAGATAGATAGATCGATAGATCGATCGTAGATAAATAGATAGATAGATAGATAGATAGATAGATAGATAGACAACGATAGATAGATAGATATAGATAGATAGAAGTAGATAGATAGATAGATAGATAGATAGATAGCACTATGTGGATTCCTAGTTTGTGGTTGTCTTGAAGAATGACACAATATACTTATTGTGTTGTTGCAGTGTTAAATCTTCAAAAGTAAGGCCACGTGCTGTTCCATTTCTGTGAAGTACATTTAGTAACACCGTTTTTGATTTATTTCATTTAACCTTCCATATAGAATTTTTTGCCCATGTGACTATTCTATTTAGGTTAGCTTGCAGTATTTCCTTTTTAAAATTGCCATTGACAATACTGTTGGTGTCTACAAATAATTTGATTGTTGATTGGATGTTGTAAATATTTCATTGATGTAGATTAGGAAAACAAAACGATGACGGGCAAAGGACAGATCTGTGTGGTACTCCTTGGGGATTTTTTTTGGCAGACCTTTCACCTTTTGTCACAACAGACTGATGTATGTCAGAAACATCATCATTAAACCAGGGTAAAAATTTGCCTTTGATCACCACGTTCTCTACTTTATATTCTATAAGACCTCTCTGCCATTCATAGTCAAATGCCTCATAAATGTTTAAATACATGTATACATTAAGCAGGTGTACCTGTGACCTGATTTCAAGGGTTCATCATAGATGTTAAGAAGCTGATCAATGGTCGACTTACCATCTATGAAACCCAACTGAGCATCAGAGATCAGGTTATTGGATGCAAGAAAGGTGTAAACATGTATGTCGTGCATTGTTCTGCAGCTTTTAATGATATATCTTTCAGATCCTACAGCTGTGATGTTGCTTTTTCTCTGCAAATCATAATGTCTATAACTTTGTTTTTTTCAGGTCATCATGCCAAAAGGCGGAAACAGTGGAAAGGTAAACACAAATATTTTTCGATAAAAAATTGCGCGCCATGCATACGTGTACGTGTGAATGAATATTCGCCTCTGTGTGTGTGTGTGTGTGTGTGTGTGTGTGTGTGTGTGTGTGTGTGTGTGTGTGTAAATTACAACATTCTTTTTTAATCTCAGATATACAGTAATGTCTTGTTTAAAAAACAGCTCCCGATCTCAAAACAAAAACCTAACAAAAACATAACAAAAAAATCAAACAAAAAGCCGGTAAAAGTGTTCCTATAATCTATGCAGTTAATGGGGAGTGAGGTATCAGAGCCCTCAGCATCTCTAGAGACCAGCATTTTGAGGGCGGTGCCCATCTCCTCTCCCTTGCTGCTTTACCTTTCCTGTCACTAAAGAGGGCAGGTACGCATTTACAGCTGGGTGAACTGGGGAACTGTGCTAAAGCCAAGGTGTAGAGAGAGGCACACATCAAATAGGCAACCACTGTCAACGCTGCTTAAACCTAGCTGACTACTAGGCTATCCCGTCCCCAATATCTAGTTACAAAAATAAGAAAAAAAGACCACATGCTGAAATGACCTGTATGCTTTGAGTTTGATGTTTTACCTTCCTTGTCCCTAAAGAGGGCAGGTACTCATTAACAGCTGAGTAAACAGGGGGACTGTACGGATGCCAAAGTGCACAAACGGTCTCCTATACGTCAGGCAACCATGCTGGACAGTGATTAACCTTAGCAGGTGCTCTGACCTCTACTGTAACTCCGAGTGAAACCGCCTTTGGTAACCCCACAAGGTGGATGGACACACACTGTGGAACCTGTGATTCTGCTGCCCATTAGCTGGCTTCCTAGAAAAGAATAGCACACAGATAACTAATCCCTGGGCAAACACTTGTCATGGCAAATGACAACCACCCATGCAACCACCCCCCCCCTCCCACACACACACACATGCATCAACCTAAAAACTCATCCCACCTCCCTTTTAGGACGGATATTAACTCAGACTGATACGTCAATTTCCATATTTTCAGCCAGGTACCGTGGCCATACCTGCAGACACGGGATGTGTTTGCTCGGGGGGGCCCCTTCACTCCCCAGGCGACGACTACGCGGGAATACGTCTCCAAGTCGCTGGCTCCTGGGGTAACTGCTTACAAACGGGTTACTACTACCCAAGGCATCCGTGTGACTCCTCCAAAGAAGTAACTTCGGGTTTTTCCAGGGCCCATTTTCCTTGTTCCTTGCAGTTAGCTATGTTGTCCCAGGAAAACCACAGACTGCTTGAACTTACCTTTGCATCAAGCTCGCTCCGCTCATTTCTGTTTTCAGAAAATTGCTTTTCAGTCTGCTTTGCTTATTACCTCTGTAGATTTTGCTTAGAAGAGAAGAACATGCTACCCAGAAATTCCCGCTGATCAGCTGGTGGTCAGCCGCGTGGAAAAAAAGCCCAATCCTGAAGGCTAAATCTTCCATCATGGCTTTTCCTACGTGCACGCAGTCGTGCTAAATGCGCAGCAGACTATCTACCGACCTTGAGCTTTGTGCCCCTTCCAACCAAACACCAAGGCACAGCGTCTACCCATCAGATATTTTCCAAAACTTGACGTTCGTGGTTTGTTAAAAAATATTTGTATGTATGAAAAAGATCACAAATGCTGTGGACAGTTAAAAGCTTCTTGGATGATACTTACATTTTGACCTGTAACACGATCCCTCAAACAACTTGTCCATACTTTTCACATTATTTTGAAGTCATCAATGAAAGTTTGAAACCAGGGTTAGAAACATTTAATTTTTCTTGGAAATAAATTGGGGGGTGGGGGGTGGCGGCGGTAAATTCAGACCAGAATTTTGACCTGGCTTCTAGCTAATTTCATGAATAAAATCTTGTTTAACAAAAGTTGCGTTGTGGTTCATGTTGTCGTATTTGGAGTTAAACTGAAGTTAAAAACTGTGACTCTCCATGGCCTTTGCCAGGCTTCATTGCTCTTCAAATAAACAGAGACTATGTCAAATCATTCTACCACTATGTCACTTCAGATTTCCCTGCGTGAAATTGAGACTGCTCTCCCCGGGAAGATCGCGTCTCCACAAGAGCAGCGCCACCCATTTTTTTTTCTGTCTGCAACTGTATACCTTCCCTATCAGAGTGGCTTTTTTGTACAGAATTTTGCAAGGGACAACCCTCTTGTTGCCGTGGGTTATTTTGCATGCGCTAAATAATTTTGTATAACACACGGGACCTTGGTTTATTGTCTCATCAGAAAGACTATCACCTAAACCACCACTCGTGGAGTAGTGAATGGGGGAAAAGTTTGTTCCATGGGGGTTGAACCAACGCACACTCGACCCAGGCTTTTCACTCCTAGGCAGGCGCGTTACCTCTAGACCACCGATCCATCGATCAAAAACAACAACAACAACAACAACAACAACAAGACCTTATCTATCAAAAAACCCACACAAACAACAATAAAGTACGTGTCAACATCTTTGTTCCCGATAACGGAAAAGTAACCAAGAATGACATTGCAATGCCACACTGAAAACGGCGCAGGTGCCAGCAGACCCTCACCACTCTTCTTCCCACAGCCCAAGTCCTGCAAGGCACAGGACCATGCTTGCTGTCCCCCACATTGGGACGGGATAGCCCAGTGGTTAGAACATTGCGCTTGCAATCTGACGACCCAGGTTCGAGTCCCGTTCAAGGGGATATTTTCCCCGTGAGTCAAAATCCCTACAGACTCCACTCTCCCCTAAAATCTTTCGGATGAGACTATAAACCGAGGCCCGTGTGCGAAGACATGCAGAACATCTCGAGCACACGTTAAATCCTGTTCGATTCCGCTTTTTGTAAGAGTAGGCCATTGTGTGCCGGTGGGAACAGATGACAAAAATGGGCAAAACTGCATACACACGGGGACTGGATGTAAAAATAAAAACTACATGAGTGGTGATTCCATTATCCTCGATATAAAAGAATAAAAGAATGAATAAATGAATAAATACATCATGGACCCCCCCCCCCCCCTGTAGAACGCGCACTGTCAGAGAGTGAAGCCTGTGTGCAGTGTGTGGGATTCTGGGGAACCAGTATCGTCTGGGGTGTAGGATCTAAACAGACATCTGGCAAAGGTTAAATAGAGTTTACAGTTGGCATCAGTCTTCTCTTGCATATGGATATGGCAAATACAACCAGCCTTTTAAGCGAAATGAACACACACACAGACTTAACACACACACACACACACACGCACAACACGTACACAGAGACACCTACAGAAACACAGACACAAACAAAGTTTACCACCCACACAGCCACCCCCCCCCCCCCCCCCCACACACACAGACAGCACACACACACAGACACAGACACAGACACACACACACACGCACGCACGCACGCACACACACACACACGTTAAATTCTGTTCCGCTTTTCGTAAGAGTAGGCCATCGTGTGCCGGTGGGAACAGATGACACGATTTACAAAAAACGACATATACATGGGGACTGGATGTAAAAAAGCACATGAG
Organism: Stramonita haemastoma; assembly: GCA_030674155.1. Taxonomy (NCBI): domain Eukaryota; kingdom Metazoa; phylum Mollusca; class Gastropoda; order Neogastropoda; family Muricidae; genus Stramonita; species Stramonita haemastoma. Next base: position 115,391,861 of record CM060316.1, read on the forward strand.
TTCTTATTCCGTTATCCTCGATATAAAAGAATAAAATAAAAAGAAGAAAACACAACACACACATTCAGTTCATATGTTTAATATCACACCATATTACACAGTGTTCTGATTCAGTTGGCTTCCCTCATCCCCCCTCCCCCAATCTATCACAAACACGCACTTGTGAACTTTGTAGCAGGCACGGTAGTCTTCCTCATAGAACAGATCCCGTGAGTGCGTTAACTCTTTTATCATTCAAGTCTTCCTCATAGAACAGATCCCGTGAGTGCGTTAACTCTTTTGTCATTCAAGACATCTCTTCAATCCTCGCTTCTTTGGACTCGTGTGGATACCCGGGGCTTCCACGGTCTGTAGTCTGCACAAATTTTCTTTCTGAGTTGTAGAGTAGTTGCATAACTCTGTTTTGGCTTTTTTTTAGAGAGAGAGATGTTGATTTTTTAAAACATTTCCAGAAAATGTATCCAACTTATGTAAAACTTATCATTTGGATATTTTGAGCAGTGTCCCAGTACCTCCCCCCCCCAAACAACAAAAAAGACATTTCCAATTGAGGTTGCGCATTGCACACTTTGTTTATCATATTCAGAACGAAAAAACCCACCACAACTACCCCCAAAAAGAAGAAAACAACAATCAAACTCACAAATCAACAATGAAACAAAACAAACACACCAACACCACACCTAAAAACTGGCCAAAATAGGCCTGGGTAAGAATTCTTCTCGAGGAACAGGATAGCTCTGTGGTACTGGTCAGAGCACTCGCTTTCCCCAAGTTAAGCAGCATTGAGCGTAGTTACCAGGTGGATGGATGACCGTTTGTGCATCTTGGCTTCAGCAAAGTCTCCCCAGTTCACCCAGCTGTAAATGGGTACCTGCCCTCTTTAGGGTCAGGGAAGGTAAATCAACGAGGGAGAGGAGATGGGCGCCGCTCTCGATATGCTGGTCCCATGGAGAAGCTGAGGTCTCTGATGCCTCGCTCCCCTGCGATCACATAGGTTATGGAAGACCTTTACCTTTTCACCTGTAAGAAAGGTGAAGACATTTTGCAATAATTCGATCTTAAAAATAATTCCACCACTTGATGAAGAAATGGATAGAAACATTTTATGAATGGATGAGCGATTCAGCACTGTTTGACCTTTAAAGAAAAAAAGGACATAATTTATTTCAACAAAACTTTAATACAAAACGAGGCAAAAACAGAGTCCAATCAGGATTGTAAAAAAATTTGTGCTTCACATAACATTGTCTATTGGGGAAAAACAAACCAAAAATTTTAAGTAAAATGTGTCACAGTGGCAAAATCAGTTTCCCTCTTACTCCATGTTGTACATGTATAATACTCTTGCTACGTGTCAAAAGTAGCACTATTCTGTTACCGGAAGCGAGCCAAACAACTTCCTGTACGCTCATATTCTAAAGTGATTGGCTAAAGGCATGCCTGTATCATTCTCATCACTCCACATACCATCAACCCGTAACAGATTCACGACAAACAAACACACTTCGATATGACCAACATTTCGATCAATCCCGGAAAACAAATACACATAGTCTTCCTTTCTTTCTGGTTATCCAGCTCTCTCTTTCACGATTCTTTGCTGTGCACTGTTTCCCCTCCAAACACTGCATTAAACACCATGCATGCTGGCAAGTCGGGCACAAAACGAATTATTTGTTTTGGGGTATTCCTAGTGTTGCGCATTCCACACAGTTCGGAACTTAATAAACAACAGATTCCACCTCATGTTTTTTTTTTTAACAGATTCTGTGACTTGAGCACAGCAGACGATTCCCTCCCACATATTATTCTATCCTAAAATCATCACATCATAACCAAATTATGAAAACGCACTTGGTCTGTTTTTGATGCATAACAGCGAAAGTAAATGTCCGTAGGTCTGATCTTTTACTACATTCTGGGTCAAAAAGAGTATTATTCATCACAGTCCTTGATTTACATTCGTCATTTTTTTTTACCCCCCTACAGAAAAAAAATATAGTGATACCGTAGGTTCATTAGCTTGAATGCATCGCGTTATTATCTTGTCAGGTTCCCTTCCTGTATCTAACCCTAGTTTGGTCCTGAACATTATGCTGGGCTTTCAAGCCAGGATAAAACAAACTGTCCACATTCTCAACTCCTTGACCCCTGAGTAACAGAGCCCAACTTGATGTCTTCTCCATTCTCCACCAGCCATCTCTCTGTAGCATGTACAGCCAACCTCCCGAGGAGAACGCTGGTCTCCTGACCATCTCTGGCAGTGACTGGCCTGGGTCCTTCACTAAGCAGGGTTTGCATTGCACAGTACTAGAGCGCTGTATCGTTTTCAATTGTAGGGTCCAGTGTCGTGTTGTGCTGTGCTGCACAACATTGTGTTGTACAGCATCGCTTTGTCACAGCAGATTTCTCTGCGGGTTAGTTCTTTACTCTCCCGCTTATGAGAACAACTCGCTGGCACAGCAGAACACTAGTGTGTGGTGTAGTCTCCACCCCAGTTTATTTGCATACTTGCTTTGAGCCCACGAAGAGGGCTTCCACAACATAATAATATTTCGCAAGGCGAAACCGTCTTGCGGCCATATCTTTCAAACACAGTCAACCAATGTTCACACAAGATGTCACTTTATACTCTCGTCAGAAAGACTAGCACCCAGACTCCCAATTTCGGACTAGCAAAAAAGGAAAAAAGAAGACTCCAGCCCCAGATTCGCACCATGGACCTTTGGCTTCCTAGATGGGCGCTGGTGAATCCTCCCTCACCACGAGCAAGGTCACCGGGCGAGGTCTCTGTCAGCAGTCTGGAATCAATCCAAAACGTCACTTTCAACACCCCCTCCCCCCCCCCCCCTCCTCCACACAACGGGTGGACACGCAGCTGTCATCAGTGACGGCTGATGGCGTTGATGGCGATGGTGGTGTTGATGTCGGGGAAGACGACAGCGGGCTGGTTGGCGGGCAGGATGATAAGGATGACGATGTAGGCGATGACGGTGGTGAGAACGTAGAGCACGAACATCAGGCGGTCCACCACCGTGGCGATCTGCTGCCACTCCGCGATCATGGTCCGCGCACACTGCAGGTCCGCGGAGGTGGGGTGGGGGTCCAGCCTCCTCCCTCCGCACCCCCCACCCCCCGCCCCCCGCCCCCGCTTCGCGCTGACCCCTGACCCACGCCGGTTCTGCGCCTGGCAGCAGACTCCGCCCCTCTGCTGACCTTGGCTGGAGCAGAACTGTGACCCGTTCGCCAGGAGATTCCGGGACGCCTGCTCCTCCTCTTCCTCCTCCTCCTCGTCCTCCCTCATCTTGGTGATCTTTAGCAAGGGTGGGGAGCTGGGAGAGTCTGGAGGACTGGGTGTTGCACAGGTCCTCTCGCTTCACCCACACCTCCTCCTCCTCCTCCTCCTCCTCCCCTCCTGTGGCGGTCTGGCCCTGCTGGTGGGGGAGGGGGTCCTGGGGGAAGCGTAGTGGGTGACCACCCTGTTCCTGGCTCGCGGGTGCACCTCCAGCACCCTGCGCTTCTCCCTCACACCCTCCCCTGCCCACACCTTCACCGGACTGCATTCCGAGGACCCCGAAGTCTCCGCCTCGTCCGCAAGCTCTCTCTCCTGCCAGACGGGGTCAAGGTCGTCGGTGTCGCGAGCCACGTGGCCCCCGTTTTGCAGGTGGGTGGGCAGCAGGCAGGGGAAGTGGGTGGCGGGAGGGGGAGGGGGTCTGCTGCCCGGGAAGTCTTTGCCGTTGAGGTGACCGCCCGCCAGGGAGGTCTGGGACTTGCGCTTGTGGGAAACGTCGTACTGGCAGTGCTCCACCTGCACACAGAGACACCGCCCTGATTCTCTGATTCACACTACTACAAGGAATAACGCACACACACACACACACACACACACCACGCGGGGGACGGGACGGGATAGCCTTGTGGTCAGAACATTGCGCTAGCAAGTTGACGACCAGAGTTCGATTCCCGTTGGAGGGGATTTATCCCCTGGAGTTAACATCAGTGCTGACTCCACTCTCCCCAAAAGTTTTTCGGATGAGACTGTAAACCGAGGCCCCGTGTGCGAACGCACGCAGAACATCTTGCGCACACGTTAAATCCTATTCCGCTTTTCGTAAGAGTAGGCCATCGTGTGCCGGTGGGAACAGATGAGAAGATTTACACAACTGCGTACACACGGGGACTGGATGAAAAAAGCACATGAGTGCTTATCCCACTATCCTCGATATTAAAGAATAAAATTTAAAAAAAATAACACACACACACGCACCCATGCAACACACACACACACACACACACACACACACACACACACACACACACACACACACACACACACACACACACACACACCTTGACAGTCTCAGGAACAAGTTATCCACGCATATTAAAGTTTTCTTTCATCAGTTTTTTCCCCCGTGCAGACAAGCCCCTACAGAGGGCCTGTCACTATAAATAAAAATTATCATCCCCCGCCCCTGCAAATTCTGTGCTAGGAGTTCCTCTTTTCTATCCCTCTCTTGTTTCGGCATTGTTCCTATTCTTCTTGTCACCTCCTTCTTGTCTATTTTATGCCTTCTTGGTCCCTTCTCCTGCCCTTCACACTAAAGACTTGAAATATAAATCACTCGAATCGGACGTGCTGGGCCTGACATGTAAGGGGCCTAACTGCAGCACCTCATGTTTATGCACACATGGCAGAAACAATACTTGCTGTCTACGTGTTCCAGGAAGAAGAAAAATGGTCAGTGTCTCTACTAAAGGGTAACAGCCATGCTCAACGAAAGTTTAATACAAACCTTCAACCGCATTTAAACGCCAAAGACTTACTACCCCCCCCCCCCCCCCTAAAACACGCACACAGACACACACAGACAAAACACACACACACATACACACACACACACACAAACAAACAAACACATACAGACAGACACACCCACCCACTCCTTCACAAGCACGCATATTCACACAAACACGCATACCCACATACCCACCCACATACCCACCCACACCCCCCCACACACCCATACCCCCGCCCCCCACCCACACCCCCCCACCCACCAAATCCACGGTGGAGGCGATGAGGGGAATGTTGTTGACCACGCAGCAGGGTGTGGCCAGCCACTCCAGACACACGGTGACCAGCCAGCGTGGCGCCCTCCTCATTTTCCGCCCCCGGTGATAAAGGTTGGTCACCACCACCGCCATCATCACCGACAGTGACGTCATCGTCATCACCATGCACAGGTAAGCACCTGCCCCAACAACAAACCAGGTGAGCGTTGACGGCGCGTTACTGGGTTTCAAGGTAAAGGAAAAGGTGTCCCATAACCTAGGCGGTCGTAAGGGAGCGAGGCATCAGAGACCTCAGCTTCTCTAGGGACCAGCATGTTGAGGGTGGTGCCCATCTTCTCTCCTTCGCTGGTTTACCTTCCCTGACCCTAAAGAGTGCAGGTACCCATTTACAGCTGGGTGAAGTGGGGGGACTGTACTGAAGCCAAGGTGGGTAGCTAAGTGGTCAGAGCGCTCGCTTTCCCCCAGTCAAGTTTAAGCAGCGTCGAGCGTGGTTGGATGGGTGACCGTTTGCGCGCCTTGGCTTACTGGATTAAAGAGTTGGAAAGCTCTGCTTTCGGTATGAGTTTCTCTGAAGGAGTTTGCTCTTTACTGCATGCGAAATATTCCATGATTTGTTTGGTTCCACGGTCTGCTAAGTCATTGAGGATAGAAACACACACAGCCATACACATGCACACGCACACAACATCACACACATAAATTGACATAGAAGAGCACAAACACACATCTCACTGCATGCAAAATATTCCATCTCCCACGCGCTACCAAGTCATTTGGGTGTTGTGTGTGTGTGGGGGTGTGTGTGTGTTGTGTGTGTGTGTGTGTGTGTGTTGTGTGTGTGTGTGTGTGTGTGTGTGTGTGTGTGTGTCTGCCTCACTCTCTCACTCTGTCTGTCTGTCTATCTATCTGTCTGTCTGTCTATCTGTCTGTCTGTCTGTCTGTCTGTCTCTCCCTCCCCACCCCCCCTATCTCCCTCCCTCCATCCCTACCCCCCCCCTCTCTCTCCCCCTCCCTCCCTACCCCCCCCCCCTCTCTCGCTCATTTCCCTTAACCCTCCTGTCTGTCTGTCACCCTCCTCCTTCCTTCCTTTCCTCTGCCCTCCCCCCTTTCCCCGGCAGGTGGGGCGCGGATCACTCACCGATGAGCGGCACAGCCTCTGAAGTGGCGGGCACCTCCTCCGCGATCAGCAGCATGAACATGGAGAACGCCAGGAACACCGACAGACCCAGGGTCACCTGAGGGCACACACGTAACCACAACCCGGCTTACCTCTCATCACCTTCAATAGCTGGTTATCCCCCCTACAATCCCTGCTTAATCTCATCACCTTCAATAGCTGGGTACCCCGCCTACAACCCTGCTTAACTCTCATCACCTTCAATAGCTGGTTACCCTCCCCTACAAATCCTGCTTAATTCTCATCACCTTCAATAGCTGGTTACCTCCCCTACAATCCTGCTTAACTCTCATCACCTTCAATAGCTGGTTATCCCCCCTACAATCCTGCTTAACACTTCTTCTTCTATCCCATAATCTGTTTAGACCGTAGGGGCGCCACGGAAGACCTCGCAACCAGCTCTCTCCATGTCCCTCTGTCCTCGACCTTTCTCAGGGTGTCACTCAGCTTGAGGCCCGTCCACTCTCGGGCTTAACTCTGACCACCTTTAATAGCTGGTTATCCCCCCTACAATCCTACTTCTGATCACCTTCAATAGCTGGTTATCCCCCTTATAATCCTGTTTAACTCTCATCACCTTCACTAGCTGGTTACCTCCCCTACAATCCTGCTTCTGATCACCTTCAATAGCTGGGTACCCCTACCCCCCCCCCCCCCCTCCATTTGTTTTTGTTGCTGCCTCATCTTCTGTTGGCAGGATGGTTAAGACGTTCACCTGCCTGACAATTAAACCGTGTGAGGTTCTGGGTTCCATTCCCAGCCTCGCCCTTTCTTCCCAGTTTGACGAAAAAAAACGAACTGAATGTCAAAGCCACTCGGATGAGACTATAAACCGAGGCCCCGTGTGTAAACGCACGCAGAACATCTTGCGCACACGTTAAAAACCCGTTCCACCTTTCGGAAGAGCCGGCCATTGTGTGCTGGTGGAGCGGATGACAACTAAATGAAAAAATCAACAGCATACATACAGGTGTCGCGTTGAGACACCATCCCTGAGGAAAAATCGGGGAGTTGGAGTCCCACGGCGGTTCGGGGCTGTATATGGCAACATTCTGGCAGCTCCTGGGACGGCACTGGAACCATTCGTATGGGTCATTGCCTTTCCAATGGATCATTCCAGTGGCGTGGAGAGGGGCGGGGAGGGTCTGCTGCATGGGCAACAGCTTGCCCTCTATACTTACTTACCCAGGCTGTGCGCTCTCCATAGTCTTCCGAGAATGACGGATGCCTACATCATCTGTGATGCCCCTTTCTTCCTAGCTCCCACGCCGCTCATTCCGATCTTTGTCATGTCACATAGGAGTCAACAGAGAGCCTATCAGTGTTAGGTCGCTGTGAGGCCACCAACCAGAGGGCTCTGCACTGCTGATGGGTCACTTTGATGGTGTTCAGTGGCGCCTGTTCTGAGCTAGCATATGCAGGAACGTCACCTACTAAGTTCCATACTTACGACAATAGTCGTGGAGCCAGACCAAAGAGGCGTCCACCATGGGTGGTGTCCACCATAGTATCTCTCCGATGGATTTCTCCCATGAACCTCAAAATCC
>CM060316.1:115404663-115417163 GCA_030674155.1 Stramonita haemastoma
GGTTTGCACACCCGTATAGCCACTTGCATGGAAGACCATGCAAGGCCTGCTGTTAAAAAAGGACCAGAGGGTGCCATCCATTGGAACCCTGCCACCACTCCACCTGCTCGTTTTAAGGGGAGGAGGACGGAACAGGGATGGGGGATAGAAATGAATGAAGGGCGGAGGTGGAGGGGGGGGGGGGAGGGTGGGGATGGGAGGAATGGGATATCGAGGAGGGCTTGATTACACACGAACATTCTCGACTCTCTCTGTGTCTGTCTGTCTATCTGCCTGCCTGCCTTCTGTGTTGTTGTGTGTGTGTGTGTGTGTGTGTGTGTGTGTGTGTGTGTGTGTGTGTGTGTGTGTGTGTGTGTGTGTGTGTGTGTGTGTGTGTGTGGTGGTGTGGTGTGTGAGTGTGCGTGTGTTGCGTGCGTGCGTGCGTGCGTGCGTGTGTGAGTGTGTGCGTGCGTGCGTATGTGTGCGTGCGTGGTGCGTGCGTGCGTGTGTATGTGCTTGTCGTGCGTGCGTGTGTGTGTGTGTGTGTCTGTGACTGACTAACAGATTGATTGACAAACCGATCAGCTAACTGAATAACTGACTGACTGACTGACCAGTTAGCTAACTGCATGACTGACAGACTAACTGACAGACAGACTAACTGACAGACAGACTGACCAGGCTGACGATCTGGTTGAGGCGGAGGGAGAAAGGCGACAGTGAGGGTGAAGGAGGTGTTGACCACATGCGGCATGACGGAGGACTGGTAGCGCTCCATGATGGTCTCGTACAGCCGCTGCTCGTCCGGCACCCGCTTACCGCCCTGCTGCACCCCGCCACCTGGGGGACAGGAGAGGAGGGAGGGGGAGATGAGTCATGTCAAAGTCATTTTTAAATTTTCAGATGGTACATTGAATGAGCATTGATTTGCTTTTTTTTTTCCTTTTTAAGCCATATATCTAGGAAAAAGTCATTTCATCAATATTGGTTATTATTTGTTTGTCCGTCGTGTTCGACGATGAGCTCCAAAACAGCAGAGGAGGAGCAGCTGCTGTTTCAGAAATGGGAAGAAATTGATTATCAGTGGAGATGCCTTGCCCACAGTACATCCTCCACTCTCTCGGCCAAGTGGGCATAAGGACAGTCAGTGTTGGAGATGTTCTCCAAAGGCCAACTAGCCCCCTGGGCTGCAGCACATAAGGACTAAATAAATATTGTTTAACTGACATGATTAGGCAACTTTCAAATAAAATATCCTATAAGAAAAAAAAACAGGCAAAAAGGAGAAAAGCAAAGCAAAAAAAGACATGCATGAGGATTTGGTAAGTATTACTATAGCTAGTGTGTAGAAAGTCTGTTAGGTACTTGTGTGTGTGTGTGTTGTTGTGTGTGTGTGTGTGTGTGTGTGTGTGTGTGTGTGTGTGTGTGTGTGTGTGTGTGTGTGTGTTGTGTGTGTGTGTGTGTGTGTGTGTGTGGTTGTGTGTGTTGTGTGTGTGGTGTAGTGTGTTGTGTTGTGTGTTTGTGTGTGTGTGTGTGTGCTGTATGTGTGTTTGTTGTATGTGTGTGCTGTGTGTGTGTGTGGTGTGTGTGTAGTGTGACGCGCACAGGTGTGCGTCATGTTACTTAAATCCTTTTCTGTTTGCGTGCAGGCCACGCACAACAAAGTGAATGTCGACGCGCAATCGTACTACTTTCCCTTTCTTCTTTTCCAAGCACCACTGGGAAACAACACACTTGCCTACTCAACGAGCATTTGGGAACAATGGTAATGATATAAAGAAGGGCAGCAGTTGGTAGCGGAGTTTCCCTTCCTTGTTCTATAGGCCCGTGACGGGTCGATAGTCGCCCAAAAGGCTGGCTACGTTAGTCTGGCGGGTAAAACTATCGATCAGCTGCTCTCGCCAACACTCCTCACTTCGTCTAGGATTCACTGCTGTTGTTGTCCAACAGGGCTCGAAAAATGCCTTGGTAAGTTAAGGAAAACTAACGGATAGATAGATAATGGCGAGATAAATTACTGACTAGGTAAAGGACTACATCTATACATAGGTTAAACGGGATAACCTGGTGGTTAGGGTGATTGCACTCGTGATCTGTAGATCCGGGTTCGAATCTCGTTTAAGAGAATTTTTCCTCTGGAGTTAACATCAGTGCCGACTCCATCTCCCCCCCCCCCCCCACCAAAAAAAGGCCTTCGGATAAGACTATAAACAAAGGTCCCGTGTGCACATGCACGCAAAACATGTTGCGCACACGTTAAATCCTGTTCCGCTTTTTGGAAGAGTATGTCATTGTGTGCTGGTGGGAACGGATCACAAAATTGACAAAACTGCATACACATGGGGACTGGATGTAAAAAAAGGCACATAAGTGCCTATTCCATTAACTTCGAAATAAAAGTTCTAAAAAATGAAATGAAAAATAAAAGTATAAAGATATAAAACTAATTAAATGGATCGATCCCTTAATCTATCATTCACTGAGAATCTTGAATAAAGTGAGGAGAGAATGACAACGATGATAAAAAAAAGGATGGATTCGAAAGGAAAGGATGGGGGGAAGGGGGAGATGGGGAGAATGAAGACGAGAAGAAGAAGAAGAAGAAGAAGAAGAAGAAGAAGAAGAAGAAGAAGAAGAAGAAGAAGAACAACAACAACAACAACAACAATAACAACAATAACAACAATAACAACAACAACAAACCCAACAACAACAATAAGAGTGGCAATACCATTATAGTGTGTGTGTGTGCGTGTATGTGTGTGTGTGTTGTGTGTGATGTGTGTGTGTGTGTGTGTGTGTGTGTGTGTGTGTGTGTGTGTGTGTGTGTGTGTGTGTGTGTGTGTGTGTGTGTGTGAGGGAGAGAAAGAAAGAAAGAAAGAAAGAAAGAGAGTGAGACAGAGTGTGTACATCTGTGTGTATGTGTGTGTATGTGTGTGAAGGAGATAGATAGATAGATAGATAGATAGATAGATAGATAGATAGATAGATAGATAGATAGAATAGAGATAGATAGATAGATAGATAGATAGTAGATGAGAGAAGAGAGAGAGAGAAGAGAGGAGAGAGAGAGAGAGAGAGAGAGAGAGAGAGAGAGGAGAGAGGAGAGTGTATTGTGTGTGTATGTGTGTGTATGTCGTGTGCGTGTGCATGCGCGAGCGCGCGCGTGTGTGTGTGTTTGTGTGTCTGTGAGGGAGAGAAAGAACGAAAAAAAAATGAAAGAGAGAGAGAGAGAGAGAGAGAGAGAGAGAGAGAGAGAGAGAGAGAGAGAGAGGAGAGAGAGGAGAGAGAGAGAGAGAGAGAGAGAGAGAGAGAGAGAGAGAGAGAGAGAGAGAGAGAGAGAGAGAGAAGAGAGAGAGAGAGAGAGAGAGAGACAGAGAAGAGAGACAGAGACAGAGACAGAGAAGAGAGAGAGACAGAGACAGACGAGAGAGACAGAGAGAGAGAGAGAGAAGAGAGAGAGAGAGAGAGAGAGACAGAGAGAGACAGAGAGAGACAGAGAGAGACAGTGATGGTGTACGCGCGACGCATGGTGTGTAAGTGTGTGTACGTGTGTGTGCGCGCGCGTGTGAGGTGCGTAGCATGTGTGTGTGCGGGTCATGTGCGTGTGGTACATGTGTGTGTCTTGACGCCGGCATGGTGGCGCGCGCACGAAGCGCGCGTACGTGTGTGTGTGTATGTATGTGTGTGTGTGTATGTGTGTGTGTGTGTGTGTGTGTGTGTGTGTGTGTGTGTGTGTGTGTGTGTGTGTGTGTGTGTGTGTGTGTTTTCATTCTGCGTAAAATGTATGTTTGTCAATGTATGAATGTGTACATGCATTCAGTTAAGGATGATAATAAATAATCATGTTCATAGTTTCTTATGAACCCGCCTGTTACTGTTAAATATGAATGCTTGTGTGTCCGTGTATGTCGGTACACTGAAAACAAGAGTTGGGCAAACTCTGTTGGACTAAACTTCTACTCTACAGCAGTCAGAACTAAGAAGAAACAGCTGCACGCTAGGGAATATCGCTGCAAGTCTGTTATGTACAGTCTTTCGAAGATCAACCGACATTCGTGTAGGGAGGCAGAACGAGACTAGGAAAAAGATGAAAGCGTTCTCTCTCACCTGCTTGAGAAAGCGACTGCGCCGAAGCCGAGTGTTGAAAACGCAGGCATCCACACAGTAGGAGAAGTACGCCCCAAGACAGGAAGAAACACACGCTGGGACTGGCGGTAGGCCGACCACTCTCTTTCGCCATCGCCGAGCTTGGGTTGTTGGTTTTTTTTTCGTTTCAGCAACAGCGAATCTGGGATGGCGGACAACCCGATGCCTCTTTGTCGATGGAGATCTTCCCAGGAAAACCCCTCACACCAGAGTTCTACGTGTGTTTTTCAGTTACATTTTCTCCAAGTCTGTGCTGCCACAAAAGCAAGATCGTCTGCTGCTTCTGATGGCAGAAAGAAAACCATGCTGGCTGAATCGCACTCCTTTCACAGAGAGGGAATAATAATGATCATGCAAGGGAGGTAATAATGGCTAGCGTGGGGTTTGGGGGGTTGCATGCACGCGCGCGTGCGTGCGTGCGCGCACGCGAGGAAAGATGTAATTAAGATATGGGGGGCATGTTGTGGGAAGTTTCTGCGCTCATCGTCATGTATGGATTCAGCCTTTTCCCCCGCGATGCACCCACAGACGTGGCCGTTAGCTAAGATGTGTCTGTTGATGCTGTGGACTGGTGGTCAGCCAGTGAGTCATCCCATTTGTAGACGTGGCCATTCTCCTCTGTCTTTCAGCCATGATCGATAATGGGATGCTCAGCTGATCCATTTTGCACGTGTTGTTTCACACCCCACACACACACACACACACACACACACACACACACACACACACACACACACACACACACACATTTGTATTATTACATATATATTTCAAGACATCGGTACAAAATATGTGATTGAGCGCATACATCACCCACATTTACATGCATGTAAAATACTTGAACACACCCAAACATGTACCCACACACTCAACATTTTGTCTTATATATCTTTTTGTGAAGAGACATAAAATTGAAGACCACCACACACACACAACAAAACAACACCATACCATATTCTTCTAGACCTCTACAAATTCAACAATTTTTTACCTCAGCAGTTGTCAAATGTGTTGCCAGCTCCAGACAGTGTTACATTTTGGAAACTGTTCTCTCTCTCTCTCTCTCTCTCTCTCTCTCTCTCTCTCTCTCTCTCTCTCTCTCTCTCTCTCTCTGTCTGTATGATTATGTTTATTCCCGTCTTGATGATTTGAGTCGGCTTTAATGCCACAATGCTTTTTTGCTTCTGGATTCCTTGTCATTGCAGACAGTGTATCATTGTAGCCAGCATGGAAATGCTGTTGTATCTGAGCACCATTTCATAAAAAATTAGCGTCTACATTTTCCGTTATCTGTTTCTGAATGGTGTTGGTGTTTTTTTTTTTAGCACAATGTCATAAACATTTAGTTTGAATTACATTTTCCATGATCTGTTCTTGAAGTCTATTACTAAATTAATGATAAAAAGCCTGTTACACCAAAGTGGTTCAGAAATGAGCTTAAAATACGATATTTTCTTTTACAAAGAACCAAAAAGAAACCATGAAAGTTCAAAAACCACCTAAACCTAAATTCTTTTCCCAGTTTTGCATATCCGGCATGCGCATCGTCCCTACTGCATACACACGGGGACTGGTTGTAAAAATAAAAGCACGTGAGTGTTTATTCCATTATCCTCGAAAAAAAAAAAAAAAAAAGAGTGAATAAGCAAATAAATAAATAAAAAATATTCACATACTTCGCGGGCTTGGTAACTTGCACACTGTCAAAACGTTGCAGGTCCGGTCTATATAGATTAAAGAGAATCAACTACTTTATTTTACATTTACAGATTGAGTACAATTAGCTCCCTTGGTAATCTCGTAGTTAATAGGATACATATTCAAAACCAGTCGGACCAGTGTACTCCCCCCCCCTCCCCCCCATTCCCCATAAACAAAATACCCGAACAAAACAATAACAAAACAACAACAAAAACATCCTTTAAAAACAAAAACAACCAAATTTCCCAAAACAAACAAAAAACCCACGGGAAACTGAACTGTTAATAAAGGTAAAGGTAAAGGTGTCCCATAACCTGGGTGGTCGTAGGGGAGCGAGGCATTCAGCTTCTCTATGAGCCAGCATATCGAGGGCGGCGCCCATCTCCTTTCCCTCACTGTTTTACCTTCCCTGACTCTAAAGAGGGCAGGTACCCATTTACAGCTGGGTAAACTGGGGGACTGTACTGAAGCCAAGGCGCGTAAACGGTCACCCATCCAACTGATAACCACGCTCGACATTGCATAACATTGGCTGAGGGAAAGTGAGTGCTCTGACCACTGAGCTATTCTGTCCCCTGATAAATATATAAGTAAATAAATAAATAAAGAAATAAATAAAAAACCAAATGAATACATAACGATCAAACAAGATCGAAAGTCACAGAATGCTCCACAATCAACCACCTCCTGAAACCACCGCCAACACCACCTCCCCCCCCAAAACCAAAACCAACCCCAACCAACCAACCAAACAGCCAACCAAACCAAACCAAAAACAACAACAACCAAACAAACAACAAAGCTCCAGTTCTGTTGCCATTGAGAGAAGAAATCGTTCCCATGTCCCAGGGAGAAAGAAAGAAAGAGAAGAGAGAGGAAGAGAGAGGAGAGAGAGAGAGAGAGAGAGAGAGAGAGGAGAGAGAGAGAGAGAGAGAGAGAGAGAGAGAGAGAGAGAGCCCTCTCTGATGACTGTGTAACTGATTCCAGGAAAATCGACACAACGGCGTCACAGCGCCAGTAAAAAGCTTTTGGAAACGTGATCCACTTACCAGGTTCTTGTCAGAATCCCACTCGCAGATCACCTCCCCTTCTCCCCCCCCCCCCCCCCCCTCATCCCCGCCCCAACCCATAGGGCAAAAGACTTTGTGTCACACACACACACACACACACACACACACACACACACAAGTCCACGCACGCACGCACGCACGCGCGACAGCTATCGATTTGTTTGGTCCGAAAGTCTGCATTGTGCAAGCAGCTGAGTGCCTGACTTATTGGCGGAAACTGTGGACTCCCCCCCCCCCCCCCCCTTTTTTTTTCTTTTTTTTTTCTTTTTTTACTTTTACAGTAACATTTTGTTTTATCCAAGGGAAGTTACTTGTGTTGAATTAGTCTCCTTTCAGATGAGTTGCTTCCCGTTATCTGCCAGTTGACGATTTTTCATATCTTATTTTCCGGTTCAGTAAATTATTCTACTTTTCTTTCCTTTTCCTCCTCTTCTTCCTGTAGGTTAGGTAGTTACGAAATAGTCTGTAACAAATCCAGTCTCCGGAATTATCGGTTTGCTGTGCTGTTCTGTACATCTTTTTATATTCAGGGGGACTGGGGAGCCTGGTGGTTAGAGTGATGCGTATTGCTCTCATGATCTGCTGACCCGAGTTCGAATCTCGTTCAAGAGGATATTTTCTCTGGAGTTAACATAAGTACTGACTCCACTCTCCCAAAAGTCCTTCGGATGAGACTAATAAACCGAGGTCTCGTGTGCGAACGCACGCAAAACATCTTGCGCACTCGTTAAAACCCGTTCCACTTTTCGGAAGAATAGGCTATTAGGCTATGTGCAGGTGGGAACGGGTGACAAAACTAACAAAATTCACACACATGGAGATTGTCTTTAAGAAAGTGGATGAGTGCCTATTCCACTATCCTTTAAATACAAGAATAGAAGAATAAATAAATAGATAAATCCTCGAAATAAAAGAATTTTAATAAAAAGTAATAAATAAATGAATGAATAAATAGATAAATAAATAAATGCATAAGATAAAAATCAAACATCTTATTTTGTCAGCCAGCCACACGTGGACACAGCTTGGACGCACACTAATGGTTTTTGTTGGCATACAAATTTTGCCCCACTGGAGCAATGTTTCAGAAACTGTTCTGCACTTTCGTCAATGGATTCATTGTAATTAAACGATTTGATCCCAGTCGATTTGCTCTAGGAGGACGCAAAAACCTCGCAGAGTCTAATTTGTAATAATTGGAATATTGTTCGTAGCAATGCCTGCTTGTTTCAGTGTTTGCGGTGTATTTGACAGTGGCACATAGAGCGCTGTGGTCGCTACAAACAGGTGACATCAGTCAACTAGTCAGTGTCAGGGTTTTAGTGATCCTTAAACCAAGGCAGGGTTTACTTGTGGTGTACGCGCGCGCGCGCGCGTGTGAGTGTGTGTAAGTGTGCGTGTGTGCGCGCGCGCGTGCACGCCAGAGAGAGAGAGAGAGAGAGAGAGAGAGAGAGAGAGAGAAGAGGAGAGAGAGAGGAGAGAGAGGAGAGAGAGAGAAGAGAGAGAGAGATTTGATTTGATTTGATTTGATTTGATTTGATTCATTCTTTTATATCGAAGATAATGGAATAAGCACTCTTGTGCTTTTTTTCATCCAGTCCCCGTGTGTATGCAGTTTTACGATGGCCTACTCTTACGAAAAGCGGAACAGGATTTAACGTGGTGTGTGTGTGTGTTGTGTGTGTGTGTGTGTGTGTGTGTGTGTGTGTGTGTGGTGTGTGTGTGTGTGTGTGTGGTGTGTGTGTGTGTGGTGTGAGGAGAGAGAGAGAGAGAGAGAGAGAGGTGTGTGTGTGTGTGTGTGTGTGTGGTGTGTGTGTGTGTGTGTGTGTGTGTGTGTGTGTGTGTGTGTGTGGTCCGCGCGCGCGCATGTTTAAAAAGGAATGGTTTCTTAATCTTTCCCTACTCTCATCCAGGCCAGTGGTTGGCGTGCGCGCGCGCGCGCGCGCGTGTGTGGGGATGGGGGTGGGGTGGGAGGGGGGGGGTGCAGGTAGAATTGAGAGGGAAATCAATTTGACAGACAACCTTTTGAAACCCAAATCGCAGGCTCCACAAACTCTGCATAGACGCAGATACGATTTTCACCCAAAACAATGATGATCGCCTGCACTGATGCTGTCGCTAACTGTAACGGGCACACGTACAGACTCCACGCGGAACACACACTGCCTAGCAACGCCATAACAAATCGATGTTGGCCAATTCACGAAGGGGGGTACTTCAAGGATGCTCTTCGTCTTTCTTGGGTCATTGTAAAAATAGAACAATGTGTATTGATTAGAGTTGCGAATGTTCGCTAGTCTTTAGCAAATGCATGTTTTGTACAGTCACGTTCATCTGTGATTATTTTGCTTTTCGTTGTCTCAATTTGCCAGAATAGTTTTGTTACAGTCTTATTCGGATCCTTTGCAGGGCCTCTTGCTGCCGAGTGTCGTCATAGATTGGAGTCATGTGACTTCTTTGTACCCCGCTACTATTTTTAACCTGTTGGCCGCCTAGCCGTTTTGAGCGGCGTGGACTGGCGTGTGTTGTGTATGTAGTATTGTGAAACAACTTTTGTCTGCACCGTTTCTGGTTTTATTTCGAACAAGACTAGTGTGATGAGACGTACAGTTTTTATGGAACAGCTCGTGACCAAATGCTGTAGCAGTGAGGTACCCTCCGATTAGACAGAAATGGTACAACGAACACAGTAGCAGACGACAGCTCTGGTCCCCCACAAGGAGGTGGTACTGACAAGAAAAGCAGTCTGCCAGGACTCATGGAACCGTAAAAGAAATGAGGGAAGAAACTGTCTCTGTGTCACACGTCTTACCTTTCGAGTGCTCCACACGCAACTTGTAGGTTGCGATAGTTTGGGGCAGATTGTGTGTGTGTTTTCACCTCTGCCTTAGTGATATTGGTTATCGTCCTCACAAGATTGTCTGTCACACCGTGGGTGACACTTTTCCACTGATGCGGTAAGTTTCTTTGATATGAACCGATTTTGCTTATGATCATATCGACCTCTCCAAAAGCTGATATAAAAGTCTATACCACGCGGTTGACAGGTACAAGAGTGTAGCCTTGCTCACTAGTTAGCCAATTGGAGAGCAGGTGATTCGTCAGGAATCAACACCAGGTTTCTGCGGGTAAAACACCAAGTGCAGTGACCTACCTACTAGACCTAAAATTACCAGAACAGGTTGGCCTACCACATTGAAAGCGCTGAACCCCCTATCGACATCAGCAGGGGGCCTATAGAGGTTTAGACAACGGCCACTGAATAAAATCGATCAGTCACTCACAAGCACGGGTAGCCTATGTTGGTTCGGTTGTCTCCAGAATGATTGGAGCTGTCAGTCGAATAAACGAAGACATTGACATCAGAAAGCTTCATCAATGCCAGTCCTGGCTATTTCATTTTCAAGTGAACTGAATCGCCAGCATTGAACTGTAGGGAGCTTCGACCAGCCCTGAATTATTTCACACTGAAGGTGGGCTGTGGAATCAGACTAATGGTATTCTGCGTGTCAACACAGTGCACGCTCTTTTGGCATAGACTTGTCCAGATTGCTTATCAATAGTTTAACCGTAAATGTTCAAGCACCTGTGGAGTAAATCTGATGCAGGATGGAGTAAACACTGTAACCTAGGTGTTCAAACATCAGGTCTTCGCGGGTAGAAAGAATCGTACAAAAAAACCCTCAAACCAAGCCATAAAACACGACAACAAGAAAGGAAAAAAAACCCAATAAAACAGACAGCCCGAACCCCTACCCCCAAAAAAAAAAAAGAAGAAAAAAAAGAAAGAAACAAAAAAATCCCACCACAAAATCAAACCACCCAAACACCCCCAAACCAAAGCAAACAAACAAAAATCTGCCTTTGTTTTGGCCAACTTTAAACCCGGAAGAACAGAACACAGGCTGAAATATTAACCACCCTGTATGTATATGTATTATATACATACATACATACATACATACATACATACATACATTTACCATTTTTGCTGAACTTGGTTATCAATGCGTTTAGTTTCATTCTATAAAATAGTGCATTAATTCTTCTTGATGTGAAAACATTTACACAAGTCTTTGCGTAGTTGACAACTGTTAACTTATTGGTATTGATCGCAGTTCTATTTAAAAATATCTTATTTTGCTGATTAGTTTTGGTGACATGTCTCCATGATTTTTGTTCTAGTAGACTGTACCCCTCTTGCAAGGATAAAGGCACATTCAATTCTATTGAATCCCGTCCATGTTTTGCACCCTTTTTAGCAGCTCTATCTGCCCACTCATTTGGAAAGAATCCAGAGTGTGAAGGCACCCAACAGAAATTGACACTTATCCCCTTTAAGGTCAAGAGATGTATGACATGCTTAATCTCTAATACAATTTTCGAAGTTTTGTTGTAACATGGGGATTTTAAAGCATACAACACCGACTTAGAATCAACGCAAAGAAGGATCTGAAATACACACAATTGCAAATCAAGAATATAAGTAAGACCCATTAATATTGCTACTAGTTCTGCTGTAAAAATTGAGTGATGTTTACCAACATGATATGATTTTTCGATTTTTTAACGCTGGTATAACAAAAGCAGAACCTGTTTCTTGATTATCTAGTGTGGTGAGAATATCACTAATACTCATATACATATACATACATACATACATACATACATACATACATACTATACATACATACATACATACATACATACATACATACATACATACATACATACATACATACACATACATACATACATATACATACATACATACATACCTACCTACCTACCTACATACATACATACATACATACATACATACATACATACATACATACATACATACATACATACATACATACATACATACATACATACATACATACATATACATACATACATACCTAATGCATACATACACAGATATATATATCCAATCCAAAGCCTTTTTATGCCTTCTTGGCATGTAGGGCAGCAACAAAGGTTCTCCACTCCTGCCTGTCTTGGGCCAGTTTCTGAATGGTTCCCCAGGAGTGTTGGAGGGTCTTCAGCTCTGTTTCTATTGTCCGACGCCAGGTGTTCTTGGGTCGTCCTCGCCTGCGTTTTCCGTCTGGTGTCCAGTGGAGGGCTGTTCGGGCGATGTTCCCTTGTTCCCGTCGGCTGATGTGTCCTATCCATCTCCATCGTCTTTGCATAATGATGGTATCTATATTTTCTTGGTCGCAGCGGGCCAGGAGTTCTTGGTTGGAGATGGTCTCAGGCCAGAAGATGCGCAGTATTCTCCTGAGATTCTTCGTGTGGAATGTAGACAGTTTGTTAATGTCATTCTCAGTCATCCTCCAGCATTCTGCGCCATACAGGAGGGTGGAAAGTACGCAGCTCTGATACAGTCTTAGTTTGGTCTTTGTGCTGTATTGGGATGACTTCCACACATTGTTCAGATTTCTGTAAGCAGCTCTTGCTTTGTTGATGCTTGTTTTTGATGTCACTGCTTGCTCCGCCATCATGCCTGACAATACTCCCAAGGTATGTGAACTCTTCAGTTGTTGGCAGATCTTCTCCGTTCACTGTGACAGGAGAGGGATTCTGAACGTTTAGCAT
>CM060316.1:115424663-115457163 GCA_030674155.1 Stramonita haemastoma
CATCATGTATTTTAAGTATATCTCACATGTGTGTACTGCTGAATCAATGTCAGCAGACTGAAGAAAAAACGCCGCTGTGTCTCTCAGCTGTAGCCTAAGCCATGACAATCATTTTTATTCCTAATGCAATGACAGCGTACCCAGAAGGTGAACCTGAATGGCTGATTCTCAGAATGCGTTGAGTGTTCGCCAGAACTCCATTCAGCCAAGCAAGACTGGATTCAGTTTTTAACAGGCACTCCCCTCCCCCCCACTCCCTCAATTGCCTGTGCAGGCAGGCAGGCAGGCAGGCAGGCAGAGTCAGGTAGGGGGGAGGGATCTCGAAATACCGGTTTGAGGAAGGGAGGGAGGTGAAGGACTTGTAGAACAGAAGAAAGGAGGAAGAAAAGAGAGGAAAGGAGAGTCACGGCAACACACACACACAACACACACACAACACACACCACACACACACACACACACACACACACACACACACACACACACACAACTCACACACAAACACATTCACACTACCACACACACACACACACACACACACACACACACACACACACCACACACACACACACACACACACACACACACACACACACACACACACTCTCGCACGAATGCACACACACTCACTCGCACTCGAACTCGCGCGCGCACGCAGGTATGCATACACACACACACTACACACGCACACACACAACACACACACACACACACACACACACACACACACACCACACACACACACACACACACACACACACACACACCACAGAACATTTCAGACAGGTCACCAAAATACCAATACTTATAGAGACCAGCCCGCAGAGCACACACCGCGTTTTGGAACGAACCTGTGAATCAGACGGGTGGAAAAAGAAAAACCAAAACTATAAAATCGATATCATTATTATCATGATGGAAAAGCACAACTCATGCATGGTGTGGACGGGCTGGACTATCTTTGACTGGAAAGCAGCAGAAGATAGACACTGTACTGTGTAGAGGTTAGGCAGTGTTCAGACGTTTTGTTTGTGCCCTAAGGAACATGAGGGTGTGGAAATTATTAATAAGAATAATGATAATGATGATAATAATAATAATGATGATGATGATGATGATGATATTAATAATAATAATAATAATAATAATGATGATGATGATGATGATGATGATGATGTGATAATGATGATAACAACAACACAACAACGATAATAATAATAATAATAATAATAATAATAATAATAATAATAATAATAATAATAATAATAATGATGATGATGATGATGATGGTAATAATGATGATAATAATGATAATAACGATACTACTACTACTA
Organism: Stramonita haemastoma; assembly: GCA_030674155.1. Taxonomy (NCBI): domain Eukaryota; kingdom Metazoa; phylum Mollusca; class Gastropoda; order Neogastropoda; family Muricidae; genus Stramonita; species Stramonita haemastoma. The sequence continues at coordinate 115,425,998 of CM060316.1, forward strand.
CTACTACTACTACTACTACTACTATACTACTACTATACTACTACTACTTCTACTACTGATGATGATGATGAAATGAAGATGATGATGATGAGATGATGATAATGATAATAATAATAATAATAATAATAATAATAATAATAATAATAATAATAATAATAATAATAATGATGATAATAATAATAATAATAATAATAATAATAATAATAATAATGATAATAATATAAATGGAGTGTATTAGCACTATATCTTGGAGAAAAAAAAACAAATCAAAGCGCTAGATTGTGGATGTATTCCCCCACTTTGATAAACTCACAGTTAAACACCATGTCGACTAGTACACGGCGGACCAGCAGACTTTCCCTCCGTTGCATTCCCTCCTTTTTCTCTTCTTTCTCCTTCCATTTCTCTTTTTCTTCTTGTTCCATCTTCTTTTCTTTTTCTTTCTTCTTTTCCTCCTTCTTCACTCTATTTCTCTCTTTTTCTTCTTCTTCTTATCTTCTTTGTTTTCTCTTTGTTCTTCTCATTCTTCTTCGCAGTTTTTCTCATTTTCCACCCGTTGCATTCCCTCCTTTTTCTCTTCTTTCTCCTTCCTTGTCTCTTTTTTCTTCTTGTTCTTCTCTTCTTCTTTTCTTTTTTTTTCTTCTTCTTCGCAATTTTTCTCATTTTCTTTCCCTCCCGTTCCTCTTCTTTCTCCTTCCATTTCTCTATTTTTTTGGTTCTTATCTTCTTTTTTTGTGTTCTTCTTCTTTTTCCCTCTGTTCCATTCCCTCCTTTTTCTCTTCTTTCTCCTTCCATTTCTCTTTTTTCTCTTCTTGTTCTTATCTTCTTTATTTACTTCTCTTCCATCTTCGCAATTCTTCTCATTCTCCCTCCCTCCCCTTCCTTCTCTTTCCCCCCCCCCCCCTCACACTGAGGAGTGGTGGGTAGTTTGCATGGTTCTGCACATGGGGTTCTCCCACCCGGTTCTGCAGAGGGTACCACCAGTGGCGGTTATCAGTGTGTGTACTCCTGGATCGATATTGCCCTGAGGTCAGGGTGACCTGCTGTGACTTACTTGTCGGGAGTTCACGCACCACTGAGAATCACACACTCACAGCAAGAGAGGGTATTTTATATATGTTTTATATGAGATTCGGTTCCTGGACCTCTTCAGAGGTCTCGGCAGTGATTGAAACCTCGCTCACCCTCTGTGGTAAGAGCAAGACACTTTTTATAATTTAGAAGTGTCCATTGCAGCCCTAAAGATAGGTAGATTTTCTTGTGGCCTGCCACCGCTGCCAGCAAAAGATGAAAATAGAAAGAAAAAATGTTTCAAATAAGTGGTGTAAAAATATGTAGAAGAAAATACATAGCTAATGAATCATTGTGCCTTATGTTCGGGGGTCCTTTTTATATATAAAAAAAATTATGCAAGGGAGATCATAAAGTCTGTACCCAGCCAATGGGCCTGTCTTAGCTGGATAACAAGGATAACCCAAACATTACCAGACACTTTCAGTGCTGGCACAGGCAGTAGAAGTTGAGGTAAAATGGCCTTTACTTGGATCTCAGAAGACATGCTATTCTCCACTTAACCAATCATATAATTGGAAAAAAAAACAGTGGAGAAAAACAAGTGCAGGTAACCAGTTAAAACTTCATTTTCATCGTAAAAAAGATTTTTTCATAGATGTAAAAAGACCATCAAACAATCACTAAAAGATAAAAACAAACTTTAATGACAGCATATGGGGAATTGTTGAGTAAGAACATTGCCTTTGGCCTGACCTGACTCCAGTTTCGGCTCCTGGATGAGCCTTCCTCAGAGGTCCTGGCAGTGGTGATGGCAACCTCTCTCACCCTCTGTGGTACTGAATAGCAAGACACTTTTCATAATGTAGAAGTGTCTACTGCCGCATATATATACATAATTATGTGTGTGTGCAAGCGCGTGCACAGACACAAACATACCAATGAATATATTAATATATATCCATTCTTTTCTAGTGTAGTTTTAACTTTATCATCATCAGCATCATCATCATCACTTGTAGCAATAGTAATATTAGTAGAAGTAAAAGGAGAGACAGAAGAAGGAGTAGTAGAATAAGTAGCAGGAGCAGCAGTAGCAGTAGTCATAGTAGTAGTAGTAGTAGTAGTAGTAGTAGTAGTAGTAGTAGTAGTAGTAGTAGCAGTAGTAGTAGTAGTAGTAGTAGTAGTGGTAGTAGTAGTAGTAGTAGTAGTAGTAGTGGTAGTAGTAGTAGTAGTAGTAGTAGTAGTAGTAGTAGTAGTAGTAGTAGTAGTAGTAGGTGTGGAAGTAATAATAATAGTTGCAGAAGCAGCAGCGGCAACAGTAGTTAGTATGTTGTTGTTGACGTTGCCGTTGATGACTATAACAATGACAATGACGATGACGGTTATTCTTTGCGGTCAGCAAAACAGCCACAGTCTAACTAGGAAACAAACAAACAAACAGCAGACCCCAGAACAGAGGCGCAATGAAGGAGAAGCAGTACAGTCATTTTAGAGATAACAAACCAGCCTCACCAGACAGACATTGCAGAAGACAGGATAGATGATGATGATGATGATGATGATGATGATGATGATGATGATGATGATGATGATGATGATGATGATGATCATTACCATCATCATCATCATCATCATCATCATCATCATCATCATCATCATCATCATCATCATCATCATCATAATTATTATTATTATCATTATTATTATCATCATTATTATTATTATTATTATTATTATTATTATTATTATTATTATTATTATTATTATTATTATTATTATTATTATTATTGTTGTTGTTGTTATCATTATTACCATTTACTCGTCCACCTGTTGTCGGAGAACAGATCCCGGAATAGCAGAAGGCATGCCTGTACTGACTGACTGACTGCGCCATCGTCTGTGGGTTCAGCAGGGAGGGCTGGGAAACCCGCGATCGTCTATTAATTAATTAACCATAATTTACCGGATTTTCAGCTCTCTTTCCAGGGAGACAGTTGTGTGTTTTGAGGCCAGACACTGTGTCCCGGGAACTGAAACCTGCATGTTATTTTTTTTATATATTTTTTTTTTTTATAAGACTTGTTGATTTACAGATTGCATTGGTTGCTTGCATAAGCAGTAAGAAAACGTGTGTGTGTGTGTGTGTGTGTGTGTGTGTGTGTGTGTGTGTGTGTGTGTGTGTGTGTGTGTGTCTGTGTGTGTCTGTGTGTGTCTGTGTGTGTCTGTGTGTCTGTGTGTGTCTGTGTGTGTGTGCGTGTGTAGTAATCATGTACAATTTTGTGTGTGTCTGTGTGTGTGTGTGTGTGTGTGTGTGTGTGTGTGTGTGTGTGTGTGTGTGTGTGTGTGTGTGTGTGTGTGTGTGGTCATTATAATTAAGTGTGTGTGTGCAGTCATTAAATTAAGTGTGTGTGTATGTGTGTATGTGTGTGTAGTCATAATTATACAATTATATGGGGGGTGGGGGTAGGTGCTAGCATGTACCTGTGTGCAAGCTAGGTTTGTGCAAAGAAGAAAAAGCACAGCGCTAATATATGAATAGAGAGCACAGGTACAAAGTCTAAACGATAAGGGGTTTCGCTAGGTTTGTCACAATATAACAAAAAAACAACAACAACAAAAAGACACCGAACGTTTGAAGAAAAAAAAACCCAGACCAACTGTCTAAACAAATAAATTAGCTAAATAAAACTGTCTTATCAATGTCCTGTCTAATAGTAAGCGTGTATGTGTTTTATTTTTTATTTATTCATATTTCTTTTTTTATCGAGGGTAATGTGTGTATGTGTGTGTGTGTGCGTGTGTGCGTGTGTGTGTATGTTGTGTGTGTGTTTGTGTGTGTGTCTGTGTATGTGGTGTTTGTGTGTGTATGTGTGTGGTGTTTGTGTGGGCGCGTTTGTGTGTGTGTGTGTATGTTTGTGTGTGTGTTTGTGTGTGTGTGTATGTCTGTGTGTGTGTTTGTGTGTGCGTGTTTGTGTATGTGTATGTGTGTAGGTGTGCGTGTGTGAGTGTGTGTGTGTGCGTGCTTGCGTGCGTTTGTTTGTGTGTGTGAGTGTGTGTGTGCGTGCTTGCGTGCGTTTGTGCGTGTGTGTGCGTGCATGCGTACGTGTCTGTGTCTGTGTGCATGCGTGTGTGTGTGTTTGTGTGTGTGCGTGCGTGCGTGCATGCGTGCCTGTGTGTGTGAGTGAGTCTGTGTGTGTGTGTTGTGAGTGAGGGTGGGAAAGGGTAAGAGGTGGTGGGAGGAGAACGATGTGGGTGTAGGTGTAAAGGCTTGAAGAGCATAATCACTTCTCTCTCCCTAATCCATGGCCATCGTTAAGATGTCTGTGCCTATCTCGCGATGAAGGGCAGGATTGCGTGTTACTTTATCAGGGGGCAAGGAAGGGCGTGTAGAGATAAACAACACACAGAGGAGGGAGAGAGAGGGAGAGAGAGAGGAGGGAGAGAGAGAGAGAGGGGGGGGAGAGAGAGAGGGAGAGAGAGAGAGAGAGAGAGAGAGAGAGAGAGGAGAGAGAGAGAGAGAGAGAGAGAGAGAGAGAGAGAGAGAGAGAGAGGAAAGAGACAGCCAGCCAGACAGACAGCCAGCCAGACAGACAGCCAGACAGCCAGACAGACAGAGAGAGAGAGCTAGAGACAGACAGACAGAGAGAGAGAACGACAGAGAGACAGACAGACAGACACAGAGACAGACAGACACAAAGACCGATAGGGACAGACAGACACAGATAGACAGAGACAAAGCGCGAGAGATAGGCAAAGAAAGAGACAGACAGACAGACACAGATAGACAGAGACAAAGCGCGAGAGATAGGCAAAGAAAGAGACAGACAGACAGACACAGATAGACAGAGACAAAGCGCGAGAGATAGGCAAAGAGAAAGAGACAGACAGACAGACAGACAGAGAAGACAGAGGCAGAGACAAATACTAAATATGCAGTTGAACGTTTCTTCGTCTCTGCCAGACCCTTATGCTGAAAGACTTCAGATTTCAGACTTCAGGCTTCAGATTTCATGTTTCAGATTTCAGACTTCAGATTTCATATTTCAGACTTCAGATTTCAGCCATCAGACTTCAGATTTCAGACTTCAGATTTCATATTTCAGACTTCAGATTTCAGCCATCAGACTTCAGATTTCAGACTTCAGATTTCATATTTCAGACTTCATATTTCAGACTTCAGATTTCAGATTTCAGACTTCAGATTTCAGACTTCAGATTTCAGACTTCAGACTTCAGATTTCAGACTTCAGACTTTTACTGTACAATGGCCTTAGACCACAATACAAAAGCACATTGGGAGTAGCGAATGCGCAGATGACAAGTGTTGAAAACATAATAATTACTACCAACACATGATGAAAATTAAAATGCACACACACACGCACACACACGCACGCACGCACACGCGCGCACACACACACACACACACTCTCAAACAAACAAACAAACAAACAAACAAACAAACAAACACACACACACAGACACACTCTCAAACAAACAAACAACAAACAAACAAACACACACACGCACGCACGCACGCACACACACACACACACACACACACACACACACACACACACACACACACACACACACACACACACACACACACAGATATCGACTGACGAACAAGAGATAAGAGTACAAAAGCTATCAAGTGAAACGGAGACTGCTTCTTGGCGCCAGTGCAGCGGATCAGTGTAGCAGAATGATCGATGACAACTCAGTCCTACTTAGCTGTATCCCTGAACATGCCACTCACATGGGAATTACCCTGTCCCGTCCCGTCCTGTCCTGTCCTGTCCTGTTCTGTCCCCGCCATTATTGTTGTTTAGTCTGTATTCTCTTTTGGCTGGTCTGCCAGCATCATCTATAGATTCTCCCCTATCATCGTATACAAAATTCTGCAGTTCGACTAGTCCTCAGAAAGAAAAAGTCTGAGCACATAACCCCTCTCTTGCGATTTCTCCACTGGCTGCCTGTGCCAAAGAGAGTAAACGACAAGAAAAGTACCCTCTGTTATAAATGTTTCCACACCATAGCACCTAGCCTCCTCCCTCTGTGAATGTCTTCACCTGTACACTCCTCGTTCGTTCCACTTTGCTGCAGATACCTCGTCCTTACGAATACTTAAATTCAACCTATCTACTGTTGGCCGTCTCTACTTCTCTATTTTTTGTGGTCCATCGATTTGGATTGGCCTTCCTCTGTCTCGCTTCACCAAAAGCCTAATTATGACATTTTTAATCCAGCCTCAAAAAACATTTTTGTAAAGACCTAATGATTTTCCTCTCCTGTTTCATCTTGTACCTGTCCCTGCCTTCAACAGCCAAAATCCCCATGACCCGGCCAAAATGTATAACCATTGTGTGTGTGTGTGTGTGTGTGTGTGTGTGTGTGTGTGTGTGTGTGTGTGTGTGTGTGTGTGTGTGTGTGTGTGTGTGTGTGTGTGTGCGCGTGCGTGTACTCACGCTCACCACACGCACTAACCTCCCTCCTCTAACAACAACAAACACACACACAAAACAACACGTACACACACACACAACACACACAACACACGTACACACACACAACACACACAACACACACACACACACACACACACACACACAACAACACACACACACACACACACAACCCACACCACACACACACACACAACACACACACACACACACACACACACACACACACACACACACACACAACACACGACACACACACACCACACACACACACACACAACACACACACACAACACACACACACACACACCACACACACACACACACACACACACCACACACACACACACACACACAAAACAACAACACAACACACACACACACACACAACACACACACACACACACACACACACACACACACACAACACAACACACACCACACCACACCACACACACACACACACACACACACACCACACACACACACACACACACACACAAAAACACACACACTGAATCGAGGAGCAGAGGCAGTGCAGGGTGAAAAAGCAGACCGCTCAGAGAGGGCAATGGTAGGGCATGCCGGGGGCGGTGTTACCTCACAGGGTCGATCAACCCCGGGTAGGTGGAGTACTGCTCTGCTACTGCTCTGCACTGCCACAGCACAAGGGCTGGGGGAGGACCGGGCTACCAGCTAGCTGTCATGACTACCGCCTGATGAGGGCTTTACAGCAGCTGTATTCAGTTGATCTTATTGTGCTCGTAGAACACTTGATAACTGTCATGACTACGCCTGATGAGGGCTTTACAGCTGTATTCAGTTATCTTATTGTACTTGTAGAACACTAGCTCTCTTTCTAGCACTGAGGTTATGGGACTGAAGAACAGTAGCCATCTGGTCTCTGAAGTTCGCTCTGTCTATATAGTTATCTATCTGTATGTATGTATGTATGTATGTATGTATGTATGGATGATGGATGGATGGATGGATGGATGGATGGATGGATGGATCTATCTATCTATCTATCTATCTATCTATCTATCTATCTATCTATCTATTTATCTATCTATCTGTCTATCTATCTATCTATCTATCTATCTATCTATCTATCTATCTATCTATCTATCTATCTATCTATCTATCTATCTATCTATCTATCTACCTACCAAATTAATATACATACATGCATACACACAGGATGTTGGGAGACAGATGTAGAACATCTAGAAAGAAGGCTGATTTCCAGCCACACCTAATTCAGGCTATTAGCCCCGACATGAGGGTGGTGCGGGGATGAACACGTTCATTCTGCTGGATAAGTATGGGCCAGAGAAGTCACTAAGAAAAAACCCCATGGTATTCTCTCTGAACGTCATACTTTATATTTCACATTAATTATATTTACACCACTTCAAGTCACAGTAGATTTTTCTGCGTGAAATTCGGGCTGCTCTCCCCAGGGAGAGCGCGTCGCCATATGTGCAGTGCCACCCATTTTTTTCTTTTCCTGTTTTGCAACTGTATTTTGTTTCCCTATCAGAGTAGCTTTTTTCTACAGACTTTTTGCAAGGGACAACTCTCCCTGTTGCCATGGGTTCTTTTATGTGCGCTAAATAATGATGTGTAACACACGGGACCTCGGTTTATCGTCTCAACCGAAAGACTAGCACCCAGACCACCACTCATGGTCTAATGGATGGGGGAAAAGTCTTGGGCCAAAAACGGGATTCGAACCACTGCACATTCCTATCCGGACTTTGGGCTTTCTAGGCAGGCGGGTTACCTCCAGACCACCGATCCCTCTCCTCCTGTCGACAGCATGGTGGGTGTCTATAGGACTGCAAGAAAACAGCTGTGGTAGGAAAGACTTCAAATCCAAGTTACTGACTTTCTACTGTACAGTGTGACCTGAATAGGCTTTGGACTTGTGGTTTGTTTATATCTATGTTATGGGAAGAGGGAAAAGAGGAATGGGAGAAAGAGAGAGAATGAAAGAAAAGAAACGTATTAATATGTATATGTGAAAAGGAGAAAGAGTGAGTGGGGAAAAGAGAGAATGAAAGAAAAGATATGTATTAGTATGTATATGTAAAGAGGAAAAAGGGAGAAAGCGTGAATTGGAGAAAGAGAGAGAATGAAAGAAAAGATAATTTATGTATGAGTATGTATATGTGAAGTGAAGGGAAAAGAGCAAAGGGTGCCGGGAGGAGGGGGGGGGGGGGGGGCTGGATGAAAAAAGATGTGTATGTATCGATTAAAAAGAAAAACAGAGTGGTGAAATGAGAGGGAGGGAGGGAGGAAGGAAATAGGAAATGTTTATATAATGTGTTGCTTGTAAGAAGAAAGAGCTAGGGTGGAAGTGGAGAGGAAGAAAGGGAAAGAAAATCATTATAAATGGAACGTGTAAGATGTTGATCACTCCTCTCCACCCCACCTCACACCACCCATCCAAAAAGTTGTTTCGGCAAGTTTATGATAAAATGTGACAGAACTATGCTGGTCTGGCTATCATTTTGGAGTGCTGATGAGGAAAAATATGTCTGTGATCAGTGGGATAAGGATATATATATATATATATATATATATATATATTATATATATATATATATATATATATATATATGTATGTGTGTGTGTGTGTGTGTGTGTTTAGCATAGAAACTCCCCCCCCCTCCCCCCTCAGAGTTGCTCGCTGTTTTGTACTGATTCGACACATGACAATCTGTGTCAATGTGACAGTGACAGGACAAGATGACGTGTCACACCTGATGTTTGTCGTTTCATTTATGCCCTGATGTCACCTCCTAGTCTGGGTTTCGGTGTGCGAAATAACCATTGAATTCAAAAGGTAGGTATCTCACTGAATTTACATGTGTTATTCAGATACTTTTGATTTCAATTTCAATCCTGTTTAAGTTGTCAAACTTGCATCTGTTTTTCTATATCCTCCATAAGGTAAAGGTAAAAAAAAAAAGACGTTAAGGGTTATTAATACTATTTCACACTCCGCCATGGCGCAGTGGTTAGTGTGGTAGAATCCAGGCTCAAGCCTCTTCAGAGGCAAGGCAGGGCCGTGTTAGGGGCCCAAGATGAAACTTACTCCCTGTGCTTTTACGCTGAGCTCATTGTGAACACCGAGACCATGCAGCTCAACAGTATCCACTCTGCCAAGGCAAACTGGAGAGCGGGCCTGGCTGCTGATGGGATGGCAGTAGTTATGCCGGAATGCGAAGAGCACAGGGTAGTCTCATGATCTCAGACCCAGCTGAAATTCTGTAGTATAGCGACATCTTGGTTATCCCTCTTGACAGTAAATGAATGAATGAATGAATGAATGAATAATCTTTATTTTTCAAGGGCAACAGATAAGAGTTCACATACTTTTTTTCATCTGGCCTTTGCCCTGATTAGGACTATCAAAACAAAAGCAAAACCACAAAACCCAAAACCCCAAAAATATGATAGCAACCCCCTCCCGTGTAAAAACCACCACCACGAACAACAAAAGTCCAACCTATGATTTAAAGAAAGGAGATAAATATATACTATTCAACCACATAAACTCCAGCTGGGTACATTATCAATAATTATTTAAACAAACGAGAAGCAGAAAGAGGGAAGTGTGATTATTCAGTGTCGTCTGCTGTCGCGGTCTTCATGGTGACCTCATCTTCTGGTTCTCCCCGTCTACTTTATTTATTTATTTGTTTGTTTATTTTTATATCGAGGATAATGGAATAAGTACTCATGTGCTTTTTTACATTCAGTCCCCGTGTGTATGCAGTTTTGTACTTCTTGTCATCTGTTCCCACCGGCACACAATGGCCTACTCTACCGCACTACATGCTGGCTAGTTTTTTGTCTTTTAATTTTTTTATTCTTATTTTTCTTAATGAATTATTCTTTTATTTCCAGGACAATGGAATAAGCACTCATGTGCTTTTTTACATTCAGTCTCTGTGTATATGCTGTTTTGTCAATTTTGTCATCCATTCCCACCGACACATAATGGCCAACTGAAAAGCGGAACGGGTTTTAACGTATGCGCAAGATGTTTTGCGTGTGTTCGCACACGGGACCTCCGTTTATAGTCTCATGCAAAGGACTTTTAGGGGGAGTGGAGTCGGCACTGATGTTAACTCCAGAAGAAAAAATAATCCTCTTGAACAAGATTCGAACCCGGGTCAGCAGATCACGAGCGCATCAGTGTAGCCACCAGGCTATCCTGGCCCGTCAACAGTCACGGGAAATAAAGGTGTCACTTGAGGGGGGTGGTGACGATTGTCTTCTCACCCATTCTGGCTCCGCGACTAAACTAGTTTTGATGTCAATGGTAGGTTTGGAGGGTGGGGTGTCCTACGTTTTATGATGAATCAGACCAGACACTGCCGAACACCAACGGCGTTTTTTTTTGTTTTTTTTGGTGTTGGGCGTTCCCCTCCACACCCCGCGGCCAACGTTTGTTTATACTGACACTAGACTTATCAAGAATGCCTTCATTTCTTCTTCTTCTTCTGGCTGACGATTTGACCCCAAGAGTATTGGAAGTTATTTTCAGTGTGCATTACATCGCTTTATGGGTGATGAAAGTACAGATGAAAACACAGCCCTAAACGGCTGCCAAAAACAATAACAACAACAAAAACAAAAGAAAACCCAAACCCGAAACGGCACCAAAAAAACATGACGGTTAAATTTCTTTAATCTTTATTTATTTTATTCGTTTTTATAGCCGTTTCTGGGGGTTGTGTTTTTAAATCTGTGCTGATGAAGACAAAGAACCAATGTTCCAGGTAGTTTAAAAGCATGTCCTTGCTTTTGGATCAGGTTGGCACAGTTGGACGTGTTGATTCAGTTAACGACACAAAACCCACTTAGCGACACCACAGACATGTCAAATAGAATAAGGTAGCGTAAAGGAATTTTGATTTCACAGAGGTATGTACGTGTGTGTGTGTGTGTGTGTGTGTGTGTGTGTGTGTGTGTGTGTGTGTGTGTGTGTGTGTGTCTGAAGTCAAGTCAAGTCAAGTCAAAATGATCTTTATTGTGGTTAAAAGAATGTTTACACGACTTTTATTTCATCTTGCGCTCACAAAAAAATTCAAGAAAATTGACTTATAAAAGCAAACAAAAGACAGTGTTATCTATGGTGTGTGTGCATGTGTGTGTGTGCGCGCGTGTGTGTTTGTGCACGCACGCGGGTGCGCGCATGTGTCATGTGTGTGTTGCTTCTTTTCTGGTTGAGCTGGCAGCTAGGGTCAGCGAGCAGGACCAGACAGGGCGAACTTGCTGAGTTCCCTCCATTGTCCCAGAGACGTGAAGCCACTGAAAATCGTCAACCGTGACAGAGCCTCCTCCCTCCTCTCTCTCTCTCTCTCTCTCTCTCTCTCTCTCTCTCTCTCTCTCTCTCTCTCTCTCTCTCTCTCTCTCTCTCTCTTCTCTCTCTCCTCTCTCTCTCTCTCTCTCTCATCCACACACACACACAGTGTTACACAGCAACCAAACTACTGTAGCTTGTATTGCAACATCCACCCACGACATTCTCTTCGCTTCGTGGGAAGGCTGAGCTCTCTGTATAGAAGTAGGGAGAAATCGGGTGGGATGAGAGTCAGAGGGAATGCGAAGGAAACTTACATGTAATATATCATGCGTGATTCTGTGTAAATAGTTTCCAGTGGAGAGAATATGGGGGAGTCATGATAATTATGAGAATTGGATGTTATGATTGATTTTGGGCCAACAAGAGCTTCAAAGGCGAGAGAGAATGTCGACTTATGTAAATCATTATGTTTGAATTTTGTATACAGTTTCAAAGGGGAGAGAGAATGTCGACTTATGTAAATCATTATGTTTAATTTTGTATACAGTTTCAAAGGGAGAGAGAATGTCGACTTATGTAAATCATTATGTTTAATTTTGTATACAGTTTCGAAGGGGAGAGAGAATGTCGACTTATGAAATCATTATGTTTAATTTTGTATACAGTTTCGAAGGGGAAGAGAGAATGTCGACTTATGAAATCATTATGTTTAATTTGTATACAGTTTCGAAGGGAAGAGAGAATGTCGACTTATGTAAATCATTATGTTTAACTTTGTATACAGTTCAAAGGCGAGAGAGAATGTCGACTTATGTAAATCATTATGTTTAATTTTGTATACAGTTTCAGAAGGGGAGAGAGAATGGCGATTTATGTAAATCATTATGTTTAATTTTGTATACAGTTTCAAAGGCGAGAGAGAATGTCGACTTATGTAAATCATTATGTTTAATTTTGTATACAGTTTCAAAGGGGAGAGAGAATGTCGACTTATGTAAATCATTATGTTTAATTTTGTATACAGTTTCAAAGGGGAGAGAGAATGTCGACTTATGTAAATCATTATGTTTAATTTTGTATACAGTTTCAAAGGGGAGAGAGAATGGCGATTTATGTAAATCATTATGTTTAATTTTGTATACAGCTTCAAAGGCGAGAGAGAATGTCGACTTATGTAAATCATTATGTTTAATTTTGTATACAGTTTCAAAGGGGAGAGAGAATGTCGACTTATGTAAATCATTGTGTTTAATTTTGTATACAGTTTCAAAGGGGAAAGAGAATGGCGATTTATGTAAATCATTATGTTTAATTTTGTATACAGTTTCAAAGGGGAAAGAGAATGGCGACTTATTAATTACATCTGATTTTATGTAAAGTATTGTTACAAGAGGAGAGAGAATGGTGATTTATGTAATCATTATGTTTGATTTTGTATACAGTTTCAGAGAGAGGAGAGAGAGAGAGTAGAGAGAGAGAGAGAGAGAGAGAGAGAGAGAGAGAGAGAGAGAATGGCGACTTATAAATTGCATCTGATTTTGTATAAAGTATAGTCACAAGGGGGGAGAGAATAATGATTTATGTAATCATTATGTTTGATTTTGTATAAAGTTTCAAAGGGGAAAAGAGAATGGCGATTTATGCAATCATTGTGTTTGATTTTGTGTCGAGAACAACTTCAAGGGGTGGGGAGAAACGGGGACTTATAGATTACATCTGATTTTATGTAAAATATAGTTACAAGGGGAGAGAGAATGGCGATTTATAGATAATAATTATGTTTGATTTTGAATAAAGCTTCAGAGAGAGAGAGAGAGAGGATGGCGAGTTACATAATTATCATGTCTGATTTTATGTAAAGAACAGTTTGAAGAGGAGAAAGAATGGCGAATTTTATCTGATTTTTGTGTAAAGAACAGTTTGAAGGGAAGAAAGAATGACGAATTTGATCTGATTTTTGTGTAAAGAACAGTTTCAAGCGGAGAAAGAATGACAGTTTACACATTAGGTTTGATTTTATGTCCCCCCAAAAGTTTCAAGGGATCATGAAGAATGGCTAAGGGATTTTACATGTATCATGTCAAGGGGGACGGCATAGCCTAGTGGTCAGAACATTGCGCTCGCAATTTGACGACCCGGGTTCCATTCCGGTTCGAGGGGATTTTTCCACTGGAGTTAATTTCAGTCTGACTCCACTCTCCCCAAAAGTCTTTCGGTTGAGACTATAAACCGAGGCCTCGTGTTCGAATGCACGCAGAACATCTTGCGCACACGTTAAATCCTGTTCCACTTTTCGTAAGAGTAGGCCATCGTGTGCAGGTGGGAACAGATGACAAGATTTACAAAACTGCAAACACACGGGGACTGTATGTAAAAAAGAACACCAGAGCTTCTTTCGGTATCCTCGACATAAAAGAATAAATAAATAAAATAGATAAATAAATATCATGTTACATGTCTGAATTTGAGTAGAGTTTGAAAGAGGAAGTGCAAGAAGACGCACAGGTAACCTAATGATCCTGTCTGATTTTAAAGAACAGTTTTAAAGAGTCAATGAAGAGGCGCAAGAAGGCTTACAGCAATAAACCATCATGTCTATTCTGTGATCACAACAGTTTGAGCCTTTCTGGCTTTTTACACTAGTCATGTCGCAATCTGTCTGTCTGTCTGTCTGTCTCCGTCTCTCATTGCCTGTCTGTCTGTCTGTCTGTCTGTCTGTCTGTCTGTCTGTCTGTCTGTCTGTCTGTCTGTCTCTGCTCTCTCTCTCTCTCTCTCTCTCTCTCTCTCTCTCTCTCTCTCTCTCTCTCTCTCTCTCTCTCTCTCTCTCTCTCTCCCCCCTCTTCCACGACCTAAAGTTGGCTAGGTATGACTCAATCAAGAGTTTGCATCTGCACTCCGATGTACCCACTTCTTGCTTTGACAAAACCCCACAACACGACACGATAAATATAGAAACCTGGAGTATGTTCAGTATATCAAAGGGGGAATACTTGCTGTGACAGAGTTATGGGACTTGCACCTGCACACAGCAGGCAGCTCATGACGGAGGGTGCTTCGCTGTTGTTCGGGAGATCCTGGGTTTGCATCTGACTTCTCTTTCCTCAAAACAAACAAACAGGCGAACAAACAGACAGACAGGCAGATAAACAGAAATTATTCACACAACACACACAGACGCACGCACGCACACACACACATACATATATATATATATATATATATATAGATAGATAGATAGATAGATAGGTAGATAGGTAGATAGGTAGGTAGGTAGGTAGGTAGGTAGATCTATACATATCTATCAATATATATATATATATATAATATATATATATATATATATATATATTATATATATATATATATATATATATGTGTGTGTGTGTGTGTGTGTGTATCTATACATAATGTGTGCGCACGCGTACATACACGCCGTGCGCGCACACGCACGCGTGTACGTGCGTATATATTACACAAGCGCACCGGTTGCGAAAGTCCAGTCTGGAATTGAAAAACACCTGTTGCAACACACGGTGACCACACTGGACAAGGACAGCCAGGCAGCCCGGTGTGCCTACAGACAGCCAGGGCCAGCTAGGGCAGCGGAATGCCAAACTCCTGAAAAACAGGAACCGAGGTGTTGACACGCGCTTACCTGCAGCACCCAACTACCCACCACCCAGGTGCTAGGAGACCACTCTGCCCCATTGAACTCACAATCGGCCTTGTATTGACCCCCCCCCCCCCCACACACACCACCCACCCTACCCTTCGTTTTTCAACCCTCCACCTGTCCTCGACTCAAACCCCCCTCTCTCTCCACCCCCAACCCTCTCCTCTCCTCCCCCAAAAGCCCTTCCCCCAATGCCTCCAGAGTTATCCAAACATACCTGCACCTCTTTCACTTAAAGTAGTTTTCTCTGTGCTGCCGCTATTTGGGCTCTACCAGAAGTGAGAGATAGAGAGAGAGAGGGGGGGGGGAGGGAGGAGAAGACAGACAGACAGGGAACAGAGAGAGAGAGATAGACAAGACAGACAGAGAGGGAGAGGAAGAGACAGAGACAGACAGACAGACAGAGAGAGAGGGAGAGACAGAAGAACAGAGAACGACAGACAGGAAGAGGAGAGACAGACAGAGACAGAGAGACAGACAGACAGAGCGAGAGAGAGGGGGGAGGGAGGGAGAGACAGACAGACAGACAGACAGACAGAGAACAGAGAGAGAGAGAGAGATAGACAGACAGAAGACGAGAGGGAGAGACAGACAGCAGGCAGAACAGACAGACAGGACAGAGAGAGAGAGAGACAGACAGACAGACAGACAGACAGACAGACAGACAGAGAGTTTTTATTCTTTTTTCTTTTATATCGAGGATAATGGGACAAGCACTCTTGTACTTTTTTCATCCAGTCCCCGTGTGTATGCAGTTTTGTAAATGTCATCTGTTCCCACCGGCACACATGGCCTACTCTTACGAAAAGCGGAACAGGATTTAACGTGTGCGCAAGATGTTCTGCGTGCGTTCGCACACGGGGCCTCAGTTTAAAGTCTCATCCGAAGGACTTGTGGGGAGAGTGGAGTCAGCACTGATGTTAACTCCAGGAGAAAAATCTCCTCGACCGGACTCGAACCTGGGTCGTCAAATTGCCAGCGCAATGTTCTGACCACTAGGCTATCCGTTCCCAGAGAGAGAGAGAGAGAAGAGAGAGAGAGAGAGAGAGAGAGAGAGAGAGAGAGAGAAGAGAGAGGAGAGAGAGAGAGAGAGAGACAGACAGAACAGCAGACAGACAGACAGACAGACAGACAGACAGAAGAAGGACGAGAGACGACAGACAGACAGACAGAGGAAAGAGACGCAGACAGATAGACAGAGACAGACAGACAGCGACAGACAGACAGACAGAGAAGAGAGAGAGAGGAGAGAGAGCAGACAGACAGACACAGACAGACAGACGACAGACAGAGACACAGACAGACAGACAGAAACACAGACACACAGACACATAGACAGACAGACAGAGGTAGGGGAGAGAGAGAGAAAGATACAGAAGACAGACGATACAGAGGCAGACATAGGTAAGAGAGAAGGGGGTAGGGGGTAGTAGTGAGAAGGGCAATCTCGTTTGGGGGGTGCGTTTGAGAGGAAGGGGGCAAGGTGAAGTAGGGGAGGGGGGGGGGGGGTAGCGAGGCGAGTGGTTTGTTGTAGCCTAGCCCTTCAGTGTTTCCACCCGGGTATGTATGTAGGTCTATGTATGTACCCCTAAAGAAATCGACTATCACAAGCTCTGGGGTACTTTGAAAGGAACTTGGAGAGACGGAAAATGGGAGTGGTGGTTTAGTGTAGCCTATAGCTGTAGCTCTGTCTACCTGTTGGGTGACCGGTTTTGTCATTTCTATTCCAGTCTCGGTGTCTGCGTCGTCTTCTCCTGCTTCTTCTTGTCAGCTGGATTTGTGTTTTTTTCTGTCTGTATGTTTTTGTGGTGAAAGAATACACTGTTTTGTGGTGGGGTAGCGGTGATGATATAATGTTTTCTGGAGTGGTTGGCTCTGGTTATGTGGAAGGATTTTCACAGGAGTGAGTGAGAGTGATGGATTGCAGGAGAGAGACTTTCTTTGCTAGGAGGGCCAGAGTTCAGTTTTGAGCTGGCTGCCATACAGGTGACCGAGATTTTGGTGGTGGTGGTGGTGGTGGTGGTGGTGGTGGTGGTGGTGGTGGTGTGTGTGTGTGTGTGTGTGTGTGTGTGTGTGTGTGTGTGTGTGTGTGTGGTGGTGGTGGTGTGTGTGTGTGGTTGTGTGTGTGTGGTGTGTGTGTGGTGTGGTGAGAGAGAGAGAGAGAGAGAGAGAGAAGAGAGAGAGAGAGAGAGAGAGAGAGAGAGAGGAGAGAGAGAGAGAGAGAGAATAATTTATTCAAGAAAGACCATGGCCCATTTGAAGGGGTATACATCACTGGTATTTTGTTGTACAGCCCACACTAAGGTCCGATACCTCAAACACATACATGTATACACTTTTTCAGTCTAAAGTGAAAGTATGACATCATCGTTTCTCTTCGTTTGAAGAACTTTTTGAGGTAGAAAGCAACATTTCGTACAGTGTTTTCATTTGGAGAGAGAGAGAGAGAGAGAGAGAGAGAGAGAGAGAGAGAGAGAGAGAGAGAGAGAGAGAGAGAGAGAGAGAGTGCAAGTGTGTGTGTGTGTGTGTGTGTGTGTGTGTGTGTGTGTGTGTGTGTGTGTGTGTGTGTGTGTGTGTGTGTGAACTCAGCATTTCCTTGGTAGATGAGACAGACGGTCAAGTTCCCTCGTAAAGACGTAACATTGAGGAAAAGGCCTGCTTTGGGAACAATCCTCCTTATTCAAGGACATATATACATGTTATGGAGCGGGTAGCTCAGTGGTCAGAGCACTCGCTTTCCCGAGCTAAGGTTAAGCAGCATAGAGCGTGGTTACCAAGTGGATGAGTGACGTTTGCGTGCCTTGGCTTCAGTACAGTCCCTCCCAGTTCACCATCTGTAAATCTGCCCTCTCTATGGTCAGAAGGTAAAGCAGCGAGGGAGAGAGATGGGCGCCACCTCAATATGCTGGCCCCTAGAGAAGCTGAAGTCTCTGATGCCTCGCTCCCCTACGACAGCATAGGTTATGGGACACCTTTACCTTTACTATAACGCTGTGATCTGTGGTCTGGCTTTATACGGTTAACACTGAGCTTTTTGAGGCCGAAGCTTCAGGCCAGTTGAGCCTGTAGCGCAACCGTGGCTAAGAATCTGTCACTGTGTGATGAAGTTCCAAAGAAGTGAAGAAAAACGGAGGGGTTGTTGTCCATATTGGTCAGAAAAGTGGTATATTTTCTTGTTTTTCAGAAAAGAATCCAGATTTACTACTTTCCTTATCGTTATAATGACTGTAGAATCAGTAGTAGCTGCAGCTATGAGCAGAAGTATACTAGTAGCATTAGCAGTAGCAGAGAGAGCTAGCAGGCACAGTTGAGCAGGTAGCGCTATAGTAGTAGTAGCAGAGCAGCGCAGCTAGCAGCAGTAGGTAGTAGCATAGAGTGAGAAGAGTAGTAAGAGTAGAGGAGAGTAGTAGTCAGTAGTAGTAGTAGTAGCAGACAGCAGCAGCAGCAGCAGTTAGTATAGTAGTGCAGAGAAGAAGAGCAGCAGATAGTGTAGTAGTATATAGCTGTAGTAATAGCATAGAGTAGTAGTATAGTAGAGTAGCGTAGCAGAGCAGCAGAGAGTATAGTAGTAATTAGCAGTAGCAGAAGCA
Organism: Stramonita haemastoma; assembly: GCA_030674155.1. NCBI lineage: Eukaryota > Metazoa > Mollusca > Gastropoda > Neogastropoda > Muricidae > Stramonita > Stramonita haemastoma. The sequence goes on from CM060316.1 coordinate 115,445,066, forward strand.
GCAGCAGCAGATAGTAGTAGTAGCAGTAGCAGCAGCAGCAGCAGCAGCAGCAATAGTAGTAGTAGTATAGTAGTAGTAGTAGTAGTAGTAGTAGTATAGTAGTAGTAGTAGTAGCATAGTAGCAGCAGCAGCAGCAGCAGCAGAGCAGTAGTAGTAAGAAGAAGAAGAAGAAGAAGAAGTAAGTAGTAAGTAGTAGTAGTTAGTAGTAGTAGTAGTAGTAGTAGTAGTAGTAGTAGTAGTAGTAGTAGTAGTATCGTTCGTATCAAGACTCTTTTTCTTTAATCAAGACTTATTTTTAAAAATCCTAAAAAATCAAGACTTATTGTCTAATATCACTTCTATGTGAACAGACTTAAAATTAAAGAACAACTAAAATTTCTATCTACCTATCCCTTAGTCTAGCGACCGTGGGGGCATCCCTGAAGACTTGACAACCAGTTCCCTCCATTCCTCTCTCTGTTCTGCCTTTCTCAAAATGTTGTTGAGTTCTAGGCCTGTCCATTCGCTGGTGTTGTCCTCCCATCTCTTCCTTGGTATGCCTCTTTTTCTTCCTCCATGGACAGTGCCTTGCAGTGTTGCTTTTGCAAGTCCTTTTGAGCGTGTTACATGCCCGTACCAACAACAAATTCACTGATCTATTTTGTCACTTTTCTTCTGCAGAATAAGAAACTTTCAGGGCTGGAGATATACAAACCTGGCCAGTTAACCGTATCACACAGCGAGACGTTGATAATTAGGGATGGTATTCAGAGCGTATCTATCCACAGTCGTCGCACTGGCGACCGAAAATAGAGTATGACTGTCGTTGACAACGACACTGAAAGAACCGAGACAGTTCCGATAAACATCAAGGGAGACAGTCCCGATAAGCCTCAAGGGAAGGCTTCATGTGGACTTGACTCTGATTTCTTGTCTTTGAGCTGAAATGGGATAGCGCCGAGTCACCAGGGCTAGGTCTTGGGGGGACAACAGAGGAGCGGATTAGGAAGGTGTCGTGTGGTAAAGGTGGTCACGTTGTCCTCCTCTTTCGGTGGCTTTGAGTCGGTGTCGATGTCAGCGTGCGTTTGTTTGCTTTTTTTGTTGTTGATTGCTTCTTTCTCGCATTCTTCTCTTGCTATGTGAGGTGTCATTTCGTCGCTACGCCAGCGTTAGTTATGTTTTTTTCTCCTGTGATTAATTTCAATTCCCGATCTTTTTGGCTGTGTACTGTGCTGTTTCCCGCAGCTGTGGTTACGTTGATCTGCAGGTCTTCCTGTCTTGGTCACGATTCTGTAAGCGTGGAAGAAACGAATGAAAGAAGGAAGGTGTGAAATGAAAAAAAATGAACGGATGAATAAATGAAGAAAGGAAGAAAAGAACCAGCCAAACAAAAAAAACAAAACAAACAAACAAAACAGAACGAAAGAACGAAAGAAAAAACGAATGAATGAAGAAATGACTGACTGACTGACTGACTGACTGACTGACTGACTGAATGAATGAATGAATGACTGACTGAATGAATGAATGAATACACGAACGAAAGAACAAGCGCTTAAAGACAGAAAGAAAAAAGAAAAGAAAGAAAGAAAGAAAAGAAATGCATGAGTGAATGAACACACAAACGAACGAACGAACACACGAATTAAAGAAAGAAAGAAAGACAGAAAGAAAGAAAGAAAGACAAACAGACAGACAGGCAGAAAGACAAACACACAAAAGCTACTAACAAATGACACCCAGCCACAGAACATTCAGTCAGTCATCCATTTCTTTCTTTCTTTCCGTTGCTGTCTGTCTGTCTGTTTGTCTGTCAACACACCACACTGCAACAATAACAGCATCCTACACGCGCGCGCTTATGCGTGCATACACACACACTGCAACAGCAGCACCACTACACGCAGCGCACGCACGCACTGCAACACCACACACGCACACACACACACACACACACCACACACCACACCACACACACACACACACACAACACACACACACACACACACACACACACACACACACACACACACACACACACACACACACCACACACACACACACACACACACACACACACACACACACACACACACACACACCAAAAGGTAACTGACGGTTTCTGAGGTGTCAAGTGTGTAAAGAATCCTGACATTAATACTCTCAACAATTTCGACCCAGCCGCTTGCCTAACTCACACAAAAGCCACTGACAAATGACACCCAGCCACAGAACATTCAGTCAGTCATCCATTGCTTTCTTTCTTTCCGTCTGTCTGTCTGTCTGTCTGTCTGTCTGTTTGTCTGAGTTAGGCAAGCGGCTGGGTCGAAATTGTTGAGAGTATTAATGTCAGGATTCTTTACACACTTGACACCTCAGAAACCGTCAGTTACCTTTTGATGTGTGTGTGTGTGTGTGTGTGTGTGTGTGTGTGTGTGTGTGTGTGTGTGTGTGTGTGTGTGTGTGTGTGTGTGTGAGAGAGAGAGAGAGTGTGTGTGTGTGTGTGTGTGTGTCTGTGTGTGTGTGTGTGTGTGTGTGTGTGTGTGTGTGTGTGTGTGTGTGTGTGTGTGTGATGTGTGTGTGTGTGTGTGTGTGTCTGTCTGTGTGTGTGTGCGTGTGTGTGTGCACGCATACGCGCGCGCGTGTAGGATGTTGTTATTGTTGCAGTGTGGTGTGTGTTGTTTGTTGTTGTTGTTGTTGTTGTTCTTCTTCTTCTTCTTCTTGCTGTTGCAGTGTGGAGTGTTGTTGTTGTTCTTACTGTTGTCGTGGTTTTGTTGTTGTTGTTGTTACAGTGTAGGATGCTGTTGTTGCTGTTACAGTGTAGGGTGATGTTCTTGTTGTTGTTACAGTGTAGGATGCTGTTGTTGCTGTTACAGTGTAGGGTGATGTTGTTGTTGTTGTTACAGCGTAGGATGTTGTTGTTGCTGTTACAGTGTAGGGTGATGTTGTTGTTGTTGCAGTGTGACTGACTGAGGTGTAGACGTAAGATAGCAGCAGCAGCAGCATCATCATGACGGCTCTGGGCAGAGTGAAGATCAACGGTACACAGGACACAGAGGCCCAGAAATCCTCGTCATGGGTGAGTCTGCTGGCTCCACCTGTACAGGGCTGCTGCTGCACCCCCACAACCCCCCTCCTCTCCCCCACTACCCCCTCTCCTTCCCTCCCTCCCCCCCTCTCCTCCCCCTCCCCTCCCCCCCCCCTCTCTCTCTGGATGTGTACTGGAGGGGGACGGATAGCCTAGTGGTCAGAACATTGCGCTGGCAATTTGACGACCCGGGTTCGAGTCCGGTCGAGGAGATTTTTCTCCTGGAGTTAACATCAGTGCTGACTCCACTCTCCCCAAAAGTCCTTCGGATGAGACTTTAAACCGAGGCCCCGTGTGCGAACGCACACAGAACATCTTGCGCACACATTAAATCCCGATCCGTTTTTCGTAAGAGTAGGCCATCGTGTGCCGGTGGGAACAGATGACATTATTTTACAAAACTGCATCCACACTGGTACTGGATGTAAAAAAAAGCACAAGAGTGCTTATTCCATTATCCTCGATATAAAAGAATAAATCAACTCAACTCAACTCAACTCAACTCAAATCTCTCTCTCTCTCTCCTCTCTCTCTCTCTCTCTCTCTCTCTCTCTCTCTCTCTCTCTCTCTCTCTCTCTCTCTCTCTCTCTCTCTCTCTCTCTCCCCCCCTTCTCCCCCCTCTCTCTCTATCCCCTGATAAAGATCAATATCAACACTGTCGAAGTACAGTACGCTGACAATCCTAATATCTATACAGCTTGATGTTGACATCCTCCTGTCAGGAATGACAGAGTGGATCTGCGTCAAGCGTCACGACCTGCTCCCTTGCTGAGCCCTCTACAAACACTCACCTTGGCTGCACTGTGCAGGGCAGCGTGTCAAGTACAGCCAAGTCACTGTAATAGAAGACAGTACAATATCATTCATAAACACACTGCTATGTAATAAAATGCATAATAGAAGAATAAAACGCATGTATGTAATGCTGTACAGACAACACACCGAGTAGAACAATACAATTCACTGTTATGTAGTTGAATACAGTGCAATACAACACAACACATAGTCACACAATACAATGCAATGGGATGCATAACAACATTTTACTGTAACATTCCAACCCAATCGAAGATTACACACTACACTTTAGTCAAATACAGTACAAAACAAGACAAAAGACAAGATTACAAAACATGCTGGACCTGTGGAGACCCCGTTCTATCTCTGTCTGTCTGTCTGTCTGTCTGTCTGTCTGTCTGTCTGTCTGTCTGTCTTCTTCTATCCGTCCGTGCGTCCGTCCGTCGTCCGTCCATCCGTCCATCAATCAATCAATCAATCAATCAATCAATCAATCAATCATCAATCATAATCAATCAATCTATCTATCGATCTCGACATCTCGATCGATCGATCTACCTACTCTGTTATCTATCTATCTATCTATCTATCTATCTATCTATCTATCTATCTATCTTATCTATCTATCTATCTATCTACTATCTATCTATCTTCTTCTATCTATCTATCTATCTCTATCTATCTATCTATCTATCTATCTATCACTATCTATCTGTCTGTCTGTCTGTCTGTCTATCCGTCTATCTATCTATTTATCATCTACCTATCTACCTACCTACCTACCTACCTACTATCTATCTATCTATCTATCTATCTATCTATCTATCTATCTATCTATCAGTCATCATCTCGTCGGTCGGTCGTCGTCGGTCGAGTCGGTCGGTCGGTCGGTCGTCGGTCGGTCTCGGTTCGATCGTTCATCTCGATCGATCGATCTATAAAAAATGTTTGTCTATCTGTCTCTCTATGTATCTCTCTCTCTGTCTCTGTTTCTCTCTGTCTCTGTCTGTCTGTCTGTCTGTCTGTCTGTCTGTCCTGTCTGTCTGTCTGTCTGTCTGTCTGTCTGTCTGTCTGTCTGTCTCTCTCTCTCTCTCTCTCTCTCTCTCTCTCTCTCTCTCTCTCTCTCTCTCTCTCTCTCTCTCTCTCTCTCTCTCTCTCTCTCACTAAGGGGTTGCTGTGAAGTGCAAGTATCAGTGCTAGTCATTGAAGGTTGGGGTGCCGCAGGATGTTTGTTCTGTGCCTCTCTTATCCTTTGCTTTGTTTGCTTTGCACTGTCTCTCTCTTAGTGTGTGTGTGTGTGTGTGTGTGTGTGTGTGTGTGTGTGTGTGTGTGTGTGTGTGTGTGTGTGTGTGTGTGAAAGTCAAAGTCAAAGTCAAAGTCAAAGTCAAAGTTTTATTTCCAGATCATACATTGAGTCAGCAATAAATTTCCTTTTTTTCATCAAGCCATCTATCGCGCGCGCGCGCGCGCGCGCGCGCGCGCGCGCGCGTGTGTGTGTGTGTGTGTGTGTGTGTGTGTGTGTGTGTGTGTGTGTGTGTGTGTGTGTGTGCTTGCTTGCTTGCACGCGCGCTAGCAAGCACACGTACATGCATGTGCAATGCATACACTTTTATAATACAAAACACATGCCCGCATGGTAGGACGCGTGTATACCTGGGCTACTTGTGGCCTTTTCTTTATAACATGTATGTAAAATTGAATTCTTCTTTATGTTATTATAGTATATATATATATATATATATATATATATATATATATATATAATTTAAATAATTATGTGCCTGTAGTGGCATGCATGATTGTCAGAATGTGTGTGACGGGGAATAGGCAAATTATTCGTGCATAACATATCGCAGTTGCTAAACTATAATTATCTAATCACACACACACACACACACACACACACACACACACACACACACACACACACACACACACACACACACACACACAGAGATATATATATATATATATATTTTTATATATATATATGTACATCAGTGTGTGTAATTTAATATGCACATACCTGAATGCACACATACACAGATATATATATATATATATATGCAATATATATATATATTATATATATATATATATATATTATATATATATATATATATATATATATATATATATTAGACACAAATATACTTTGACAGACAGAAAGACAGACAGAGGAAGCTTTAGGAAAAGAATCGAAAATTTTCTGAAATTATTTTTTAAAAGGAGATGAAGCTGAAATACAGTCGTGTTTTTATTACTGTTTCACTATTTTAACTCAACTGTGTGTTTGGGGGGATTGGTGCCCTGCAGAATTGTGGGTTTTTATTAAGACAAGTATGTATGTATATATATAAAAATATGTATACGCACATATGTATTGATCAATAATGAAAAAGCGGGTTACTGTAAAAGTGATTTTTATCTTCGAAACTGCCTCATCTGTAGAACATCAACACTGTTTTGCTCTGGAAAACCCGGATCAGTGTGTGTGTGTGTGTGTGTTTGTGTGTGTGTGTGTGTGTGTGTGTGTGTGTTGTGTGTGTGTCTGTGTTGTGTGTGTGTGTGTGTGTGTGTGTGTGTGTGCTGTGTGGTGTTGTGTGGTGTGTGTGTGTGTGTGTGTGTGTGTGTGTGTGTGGTGTGCTTGTGTGCCAAAATTCCTCACTACACCCTACTAAACCAGTTATACAAACGCACTCACTGCATAACCTTCTATTACAAATAAGCATTGCAGCTGTGTTGACAAGTTCTGTTCACTTATTGAACTACTTTTCTGCTCTTTATTCTCTCCTTGTTGAGGCCAGGGGGAGGGAGAGCTATGTGGGCATTAAATCTGAAAGCAAGGGCTTTGTAGGCTCCTGGTTTAGAGGAAAGGTGCTTGCGCAATAGTCGCCTGGATCTCTGAGAGTGTTAGGGTATTGCCACTGAGTTGATAACAGATATACGGAGCGAGGTATACAGTTAGACACAGTCACACACTACACTACACTACACTACACTACACTACACTACACTACACTACACTACACTACACTACACTACACTACACTACACTACACTACACTACACTACACTCACTGCACTGCACTGCACGCACGCACCTGCACTCACACACTACACCGAACACCCACTACAGCACCACTACACTACACTACACTACACTACACTACACTACACTACACTACACTACACTACACTACACTACACTACACCACTACACTACACTACACTACACACACACACACACACACACACACCACATACACACGCACGCGTGCGCGCGCGCACTCACACACACAGCACCCCCCCACACCACACACACCCCCACACACACACACACACACACACACACACACACCACCCACACCCACACCCCCCCTCTCTTCCACCCCCCCTACACACACACTTGATCGCAGCCGTGGCGTGACATGCCCTGTTAATTGTGCAGTTACTGCCTGGACGCACAGAAGTTAGGAGAGTTACAGGGACACTTCACGTCACCTCACTGCTAGCCAGTCATCCATCCATCAGGCAGTGGAGACCTCCTCTGTTGTGACATAAGCTTCGCCTTCCAATACTGCTGCTGTGCACCACTGTCCGGGATCGGGGGGGGGGGGGTTGAGAGGGAGAGAGGGAGGGATGGAGAGAGAGAGAGAGAGGAAGAGAGAGAGAGAGAGAGAGAGAGAGAGAGAGAGAGAGAGAGAGAGAGAGAGAGAGAGAGAGAGAGAGAGGCAAGGCAAGGCAAGGCAAGGCAAGGCAAGGCAAGGCAAGGCAAGGCAAGGCAAAGCAATTTTTTTTTTATTCGAGAATAATGAATGAGCACTCGTGTGTTGTTGTTTTTTTTTACATCCAGTCCCCGCCCTTATCATGGATAAAATCAAGATAAAAAGCAAACTAAACAACAATAATAGATCTAATAATAATGATTCTAATACCAAGAAAGAAACCATATCAAGTAGCAAACAACAGACAAGAAATAAAGACAGAAATACAATGATAAGGTAATAATAGAAAATGCACTCATTTAGGAACGAAAATACGAAATAATAATCAAATGATGATTATGGTTAAAACAAAACACAAAGAAGAAGAGGGAGAGAGAGGGAGGGAGGGAGGAAGAGAGAGAGAGAGAGACAGAGAGACAGAGAGACAGAGACAGACAGACAGACAGACAGACACACACACACACACACACACACACACACACACAGACTCACACACACACACACAGAGACTCTCTCACACACACACACATACACGCACACACGCACGCACACACACACACATACACACACACAGACGGACACATAGAGGTGGATGGTTCTATGCATTAAAAAAGCTGGTGTTTCCCATAAAAGGGTTGAGTGCACAGCCAGTGTAATGCGGCGATAACCGTAAAGGAAGTTACGATTCTGGAACAGCCTCTGAGAAACAGTCGGTGGTTTAAACAGTCACGCACCTTTGCACTCATGCAAACACGCACGCATGCAAACGTACATACATGTGTGGATATATGCATGCTGTGTGTGTGTGTGTGCGTGTGTGTGTGTGTGTGTGTGTGTGTGTGTGTGTGTGTGTGTGTGTGTGTGTGTGTGTGTGTGTTGTTGTTGTTGTTGTTGTTGTTGTTGTTGTTGTTGTTTAATTTAAAGTCTATTCACACTTGGTGATATTAGACTAAACAAACAAAACAGAACAAACAAACAACAACAACAACAACAACAAAAAACCCTCCTACCATAAAAAATTTACAGAAGACTTGGAAATAATCCTAGCAACATCAGTAATCAATGGTTTTCGCGAAACTACGTCCAATGGATCTCTTTGAATTTCAATTTCAAATACAATTTCAATGTGTGTGTGTGTGTGTGTGTGTGTGTGTGTGTGTGTGTGTGTGTGTGTGTGTGTGTGTGTGTGTGCATGCTATGTGTGTGTGTGTGTGTGTGTGTTTATCTCTGTGTGTGTGTGTTGTATGCATGTATTTTTATTTTTTTTTCTTCTTTTATTTCTTCTTTTATATCGAGGATAACAGAATAAGCAACATGTGCTTTTTTTTCATCCGGTCCCCGTGTGTATGCAGTTTTTGTAAATATTGTCATCTGTTCCCACCGGCACACGATGGCCTACTCTTACGAAAAGCGGAACAGGATTTAACGTGTGCGCAAGATGTTCTGCGTGCGTTCGCACACGGGGCCTCGGTTTAAAGTCTCATTCGAAGGACTTTTGGGGAGAGTGGAGTCAGCACTGATGTTAACTCCAGGAAGAAAATTTCCTCGACCGGACTCGAACCGGGTCTTCAAATTGCCAGCGCAATGTTCTGACCACTAGGCTATCCGCCCCCGCCTGTATGTATGTATGTATGTATGTATGTATGTATGTATGTATGTATGTATGTATGTATGTATGTATGTATGTATGTATGTATGTATGTATGTATGTATGTATGTATGTGTGTGTGTGTGTGTGTGTGTGTGTGTGTGTGTGTGTGTGTGTGTGTGTGTGGGGTGTGTGTAGGTGTGTGGGTGTGGGTGTGGGTGTGTGTGCGTGTGTGTTTACACACTCAGAAAAAAGCGTAGGCTGTGCAAACACTCCGTTATGAGAATCCGTATTACACAATAACGATCTAGATAATTATCTAGAAATGATGAGGACATTTCCATGGAATTCATCATGGATTATGTCAGAGGACTGCAATATTTTACCGTGTGTGTGTTTGTGTGTGTGTGTGTGTGTGTGTGTGTGTGTGTGTGTGTGTGTGTGTGTGTGTGTGTGTGTGTGTGTGTGTTCCTTTCATAATCGTTTTTCCATGCACCATTCCTATCCTGCCACCCACACAAGAGGGTCTTCTTTTTGGTTTTTACTTTGGGAGGGTGGAGGAGCTTTTTTTGATTTATTGTTTTTTTTTTTTTATTGTTGTTATTTATTTTTTGCTCCCAGCACTGTGGTTATTATGTCTTAAAGTATGAGGTGTTGATGTGATTGATACATCATTCGTTCATTCAATTCAAAATCACTTTAAATTCAAAATACTTTCGAGGTGAAAGCCCCGATATGGCCTGTGTGGTCGGCGGGGCTATAAACAACATGATTGGATTTGATTGGATCAAAATACTTTATTATCTCTAAAACAGAGAAATTCCTGTGGGTTGCAAGCCATATATAAAAACAGTAAACATGTAAAAACAATATCAAAGATATATACTGCACAACACAGTTTCTGAACATCAGCACGCACCCATCACAGTATAAAGAGTAAGAGTACCCACAAGTCAGCAATGCCTCAGCCAGTTGTAAACTCACCCAAGTTAAATCACAAGCATTGGTGTGCACACCAGCATGCCTACACACACACACACACACACACACACACACACACACACACACACACACACACACACACACACACACCACACACACCATTGAAAACATTCGCACCCATGCGCACGCATTTTAAGACATAAAACCAAATTGTTATAACATAATGTATGATAACACAAATATCAAGTAAATTACTTCATCATTCATTAATTTATTCATTTCACTCATTCATCTTCAGGATAGAATTTTCTCCTGTAGTCAAAGTCAAAGTCAAAATTTTATTTCTAGATTGAGTAAGGAATAATTTGCTTTTTTTCATCAAGCCATCTAGTTAGTTAGGCAATAAGTCACTTCGATAGCAGAAAACCCATGACCTAGAGATAATAATAAAGGTGACCTTACTGACCCCGTTGGAGATGGGAACGGAAGCCTGCTAATTTCCGGTCACTGCGGTCTCTGCTTTGCTGTGTGATTCAGTGTGATGACCTGTGAGTGCACTTTGGCTCTTTCAGTCTGGAAAGAACGAAAATGGATCTCTCTCTCTCTCTCTCTCTCTCTCTCTCTCTCCTCTCTCTCTCTCTCTCTCTCTCTCTCTCTCTCTCTCTCTCTCTCTCTCTCTCTCTCTCTCTCTCTCTCTCTCTCTGTGTCTCTTTTTGTGTTCCGTTACATGACTTGATTAAAATTAGGCATATACTTCCTTTAAAATGAAGTTTATTGATGACATGAGCGCGAACTTTGTGTGTGTGTGTGTGTGTGTGTGTGGTGAGTGTGTTTGGGTGTTGTGTGTGTGTGTGTGGGGGGGGGGGGTGGATAATTGTTTTTATTTGTCGTCTCCCCTTGTATTAAAATATTATGATTTGCATGACTTTTGTTGTTGTTGTTGATAGGTCCTACCTCAAGTTTTTGATGTTTTGTTCTTGTTTTTTTTCTGTTTTAACTTTGCTGTTTGCTTTTGTTTCTTCTTTTTTATATGAAGTATGAATGTAAAAGAAAGGATAATATTATCACCTGATATGATTGTTTGACTTGTATCATTCTTCTTTTTTCTATGACTAAAATCTTTTCTTTTTTTTTTAAGAAAAAAACAGCAACAAAAAACCTACCACCTCAAGTACATGTGCGCCTGCGGATATGTGCTTAAAAATATAAGTGTGAGTAAGTGTGTGTACGTGTGTGTGTGTGTTGTGTGTGTGTGTGTGTGTGTGTGTGTGTGTGTGTGTGTGTTGTGTGTGTGTGTGTGTGTGCATTTGTGTGTGTGTGTGTGTGTGTGTGTGTGTGTGTGTGTGTGTGTGTGTGTGATTTGTATGTGCATTTGCCTGCGAGTGTGCATGCGTGAGTGAGTTGCGTATATGTATGTATGTATGTATGTATGTATGTATGTATGTATGTATGTATGTATGTATGTATGTATGTATGTATGTATGTATGTATGTATGTGTGTGTGTGTGTGTGTGTGTGTGTGTGTGTGTGTGTGTGTGTGTGTGTGTGTGTGTGTGTGTGTAACCTACGTGTAGGAGTGGGTTTTACGTGTATTATTATCATACTATTATCACTATTGTTGATATCATTCTTATTGTCATCATTATAATCATTGTATTATCTTTAGTTCCTTCTGAGTTCATTTTGTTGTTATGAGTTGTAGCTAAGTATTTTTGGGTGGACTTTTCTTGGTTGCTAAGTTGTTTATTTCAATATGTTTCTTTGGTTGCTCTTTATCTATTAACGCTTCTCTTTTCTTTTATAATCAAAATCATTTTATTGTGGCTTCTGATTTTCGTCTTCTGAAAGTGTGCATTTTTATTATCTTATTATGTATAATGTCCTTATTCCTTTATGTTGTTTGGTACTGCATATAGTTTTACTGTTTAGTATCTTTTTATCTTGATGTTTTCCCTGAAAAGGGCGGGGACTGGAT
>CM060316.1:115474663-115479663 GCA_030674155.1 Stramonita haemastoma
TTTAATCCCGCCTCTTCCCTTCTTTATTCTTTTCTCTCTTTTTTTCTTTCTTTCCGTTCGTCCTTTGATATTGCAACATATACATGGGGATATGTGGATGTATATTGTAACATGTGCATGTATATTTCAACATGTGGATGTAGATTATTACATGCATATTTAATATGTGAATGGATATTCTCACAGTCGTGGATGTATATTTCAATGTGTAAAGGTGTATTCTAACGTGTGGATAATATATTGCACATGTGAAAACACTTTTAAACAGTTAAAGTTCAAGTCTGTCCCAAGCCTAAGGCTCATCAGGCCGGTGCTTCATCCAGGTTTCTGTGGCGTAAGCGACTGAAAGTCATAGACTCCCCCTGGATAGGACGCCAGTCTATTGCAGGGTTAACCCCCAACACAAGTTGGTACCCCTTTTACACCTGGGTGGGGTGAGAAAATACCGTAAAGTGCCTTTTCCAAGGGCACAACGCCATAGCCGTAAGCTGGGATCGAACCCGCAACCTTTAGATTACGAGTCCAACGCCCTAACCACTAGACTACAGCGGCGGCAACATTTAAATAATTTGTAGTTGTATATTTCAACATAAGGATTGCCTAGCTCAATAGTCTTACACAAAATAATACATATATCTATACAATATATATATAATGCTATGCATACATCATATCATACATACATACATACATACATACATACATACATACATACATACATACATACATACTAATACATACATACATACATACATACATACATACAATACATACATCATAACATACATACATACATACATAATACTACTATAATATCATACTACTAATACACAATATACTATAAATTAAAAAAATATATATATAATATATTATATATCTTTAAATGTGTGGATGTAACACATAAATGTATATATCAACATACATATCACGCCTTTCCAACATATAATGTCTAAATCTAATTCAACATATGATCAGTTTATATTCCAACATATGATCAATTCATATTCCAATATATCTTTTTTTTGCAACATATCATAAAGTCTATTCCAACGTAACATAAATGTTTATCCGACACGTAAAATGTTATCCAGCATGTTATATGCATTATTCCAACATAAAAAATGTATATTTCGAGCATATAATATAATCATGTCTACAAATGTCTGTACCAACATGTTATTAATGTCTATTTCAACGTGTGTGTGTGTGTGTGTGTGTGTGTGTGTGTGTGTAGTGCGTGGTGGTGTGTTGTGTGTGCGTGTGTGTGTGTGTGGTGGTGGTGGGTGTCTTGCATGTGTGTCTGCATGTGTGTCTGCATGTGTGTGTGTGTGTGTGTGTGTGTGTGTGTGACACTGTGTGTGACATTCTGTGTGTTTGTGCATGCATGCGCGCCTGCGTGTGTGTTGTTATGTGTGTGTGTGTGTGCATGTGTTTGTGCACAGATGGCGAAGATGCATTCTCCGCGCGTGCAGTGCTGCCTGTGCGCGTGCTGCGTGATGTCGGCCATGCTGGGCATGTTCATGCTGTCTGCCGGCGTGTGTCTGGTGCTCAACTACAACTTCCTGGAGGTGGACACCAGCGGCCTGCCCCCCAACCTGCACAACGACGAGGGGAAAAAGGTCACTGACGTCTACCTGTGTGTGTGTGTGTGTGTGTGTGTGTGTGTGTGTGTGTGTGTGTGTGTGTGTGTGTGTGTGTGTGTGTGTGTGTGTGTTGTGTGTGGAGGGAGGGAGGGGGGGGGGTCGGGGGGGGTGGTGGATGTGGGTGTGTGTGTGGTGTGGGGGTTGGTGGTGGTACCACACTATCAGGAACATTGGGTTAAATAGTCCAGATCCTTCATACAACAGGACGTTCTGAAGTGTGTCTAGTCTCCACACCTTTGTACCTGACAACCTTTACCTTGACTTTCTGAATGCAGTGTGGTGTGTTGTGCTTCAGGTGGTAGGAATCATCCTGATCTGTGTGAAGATATCTGCTGTGACATACCTGGCATAAACTAAACTAAACTAAATAAGATAAAATAAATACTAAAGTGTGCTATATATGGTGCAGGTGGTGGGCATCATCCTGATCTGTGTGGGGAAATCTGCTGTGACATAAAGTGGCATGAAATAAATAAATAAAATAAAATAAAATAAAATAAAATAAAATAAAATAAAATAAAAATAATAATAGATAAGATAAGATAAGATAAAATACTAAAGTGTGCTATATACGCTGCAGGTGGTGGGCATCATCCTGATCTGTGTGGGGGTCTTCGCCCTCATCCTCAGCGGGGTGATCAGCACTCTCTACTTCACTACCTGCTCACAGCGCCAGACCCACTCCTCCGTGGGGCCCGACAGGGGGAGCCACCCTCACGCCGCTGACGGAGAGAAGAAGGGCGGCGCCCAGGGCAGACCCTCCAGCCGGGATGGCCAGCACCCCGGGCACCCCCAGTTCCACCACCACCACTACAAGCATCTGCAGGGAAACGGCAGCACCCCGGGTAGAAGCTCCCCGTCTCTGTCGGGGTCCCGGCGTGCTGGAGCGGTGCCCCGGGGTATGCCGGACCCCGCCACCCGCCCCGGGCAGGCCGCCGTGGGCAAGGACGGCCCCGGCTTCAGCCGTAGCGGGATGAAGACTCGCAGCCACGCCTCCCCCTCCTCCTCCCGCTCCCACCGGCGCGGGAAGAAGGGGCGGCACGGGCAGGGCCGCTACAAGAACCCGCTGGCCCCCCACCCCGAGGAGGCCGGGGCCGAGTCCCAGAGCCTCAGCGAGTCCAGGAGGTCGGCCTCGTCCTCCAGACGCCTGCAAGGTCACGTGAACCACGGGGCGGAGCTGGAGGATGACCTTGAGATGACCCAGGACTCCGTGGCCTCCTCGGGGTCCTCCTCTGCTGGACACGCCGTCATCATCAGGGTCGACCCCTCCCACGACAGCCCCCAGCCCTCCCCCACCCGCAGACACTCCCGGCATAGGCTGGAGGAGGAGACCCGCTTCACGGATCATCATCCACGCGGCGCCGCACACTCTGAGGAGAAAGTCAGCCGTCTGAACTTGGAAGACGATGATGATGATGATGAGAGGAGGAGGAGGAGGAGGAGGAGGAGGACGTGAGTGGGCGGATGAGTAGATCCACCATGGACTCTCAGGACCTGAGTGAGGGCACCGTAGAGGAAGGCCCCGCATCCAAGAAACGCCTGGACCGAGATATACAGGAGCTGCTGTCCTGAGCACAGCTCGGGTCTCCTTTTGTCTCTGATCACTGGGTGGTGTGGTTTTCTCTCGAAAGAAGACCGCTGCACGGCGAAGTGAAGCGACACTGCTTTGTGTGTGCATTACTCCACAGTGCGGGACACCGACGTGTTGTCTTCAACTGCTGCTCTCTGCCTTACACCTTCACAGGGGGGGATGGATATCTCACGTCTGCTGCATGCCCTTCAGAGATCCGTCATGTGCTTTATCTGGGAGGGGGCAGTGTCTGCTAAAGTCTGTGATGATGTGCTGTCAGCTCTCTGATTTGCTCTTTCGTTTCGTTTTTATTGATGATTTAAATGCTTTATTGATGTGATCGACCGACAGTCAATTCCTCCACCAAACACACACTCACACAGCTGTTTGTATTCTGCTTGCTCACTGTCTGCCCGTTGTAGAACGTATGATAATGGTTTTGTGAGTGCGTGCGTGCGTGCGTGTGTGTGTGTATGTGTGTGCGTGCGCGTGCGCGTGTGCGCGCGCGTGTGTATGTGTCTTCGTTTGCTGGCTCAAGCTGCATCATTTGCAGTCAAGTTTCTAGCCGGGGGAAGTTTTCTTGATGTGTGTCCCAACAGAACAGCCAAAAGAAACATTGATAACAAATTATCTGCTGCCGTGTCTTCAATCCTGATGCGATGTCAACTTTTTGCTCAACGCTCGCCAAATGACTGCTGCCGCCACCACCACCACCACCTCCATCGCCACCACCACCATCACCACCATCACCACTACTACCATCACCACCACCATCACTACCATCACCATCACCATCACCATCACCACCGCCGCCACCACCACCACCGCCGCCACCACCACTACCACCATCATCACCACCACCACTACTTCCACCACCGTCACCACCGTACCACACTACCACCATCATCATTGGCATTGTTTCCGAGCTGGCCTTGATGCCTGTCAGATGCATTAACTTGCTCACCAACCGCGGAAGAAGAAGAATGAACGAATGAATGAATGAATGAATGAATGAATGAATGAATGAACTAATGAATGAATGAAGAATGAATGAATGAATGAATGAATGAATGAATGAATGAATGAGTGAGTGAATGAATGAATGAATGAGTGAATGAATGAATGAATGCAAGTGGCATCCAACAATGACCCACCCCCTCAGAAACAGCCAGCATCCATTCTTATGGCGTGAATCGTCCTTGTGTGGTCCATGACATTCGCTTCGTTTTTGCGGTTCCTCGCTAGAGCTCCAAGGTTCACCAATGGCGACATTTTTACCTACGCGGCTGTTATTTCCCACACCATTTCTGTAGCTGCATTCCGACTTCGGGGATACAAGTATTTTTGTTTTTGATTTGTTTTTGCAAGATATATCGCGATATACATTCTCTGTATTATCATAATTAGATGGTAATTGAACCTACCAATTTTTTCCAGGACAGTTGGGAGGTACCTCCCTGCTCTTACTGATTTTCAGCTGTTGTGGGTTCTTTTAGACGTGCATAAGTTTCTCAGCATACAGGTTCGATTGGTTTAGAGTCTCCTCTGAAAGACTTGATATTCAGTTTAATTTCCCCCTCAAACTGGGAAGAAAGGGCAAGGCTGGGGATCGAACCCAGAACCTCAGGGTTTATTTGTTAAGCAGGTGAAGGTCTTAACCGCTCTGCCACCTTCCATCTCATGACATCTGCTGAAAAAAAAACCCGATATTTTCCGACCATTTCAAAACCATCTGTTATTTCCTTGACTAGGTTAACGCCCATGCTATCTTCCACAGTTCAGAATTT
>CM060316.1:115486466-115488966 GCA_030674155.1 Stramonita haemastoma
TGTGTGTGTGTGTGTGTGTGTGTGTGTGTGTGTGTTTCAACTTAACGTCTTTCCACTCTCAGTGATATTATACAAGGAAGCGTGCTCAGAAGTTTAAGAAAGAAGAGGACGGGTTTGAAGGAGAAAATAATGAGATAGCATTGTGTTGGCGTTTTTGTGCTGTAAGTATTAAAAATGATATATAATGATAAAGAAGTTAGGCCTATCTTTAACATGAGCAAATTTAAGCTCAACGAATCGTGAACATGAAACAAAAACAACAACAAAAGTTATAGATATAACTACAACAGATGTTCAAGTGGACTGTGGAGTTGACATCTAGCAGTGATAAAAGCTAACTTTGAATGTTCAAAATTTTTTAATAAATTTTTCAAAAACTGCTCTGAATGTCGACACAGTGGGGGGGGGGGGGGGGGGGGGGGGGGGGGGGGGGGGGGGAGGTAACTCAGGTTTTGCTAATTTTTTGTTGTTTTTTGTTTGGGTTTTTGTTTTGGTTTTGGTTTGTTTTGTAATGTTTTGTTTTGTTTTGTTTTTGTTTGGGGTTTTGTTTTGGTTTTGTTTTGTTTTGTTTTTGTTTTTTGGTGGGGTGGGGTGGGGGGTAACCCTGTGAACAGACGCCTCAGCGGTGGTTTAAACCCGGCCGTCAAATGACGAGTACAATGCTCTGACCACCAGACCACGCCGCTTCCACAGATGAAGGTTTAATTAATGTGCATGTGTGTTCGCACACAGGATCCACCTCGCAGAACAGTCTCTCCGACAGGCTGGCAGGGGAGTTAAGTTTAACTCCAGGGGAAACCATCCCTGTCAACACAGTTGCTGGACTGGAAGTTGGTTCTTCAGTATGTTAACGTAGGCCTACTTCCAATAATTAGTTATATCAGACAGAAAAGTATGCTTGTGAGTGAGCGAGGTGGGGGGGGGGGGGGGGGGGGGGGGGCGGAGCACATAGCTAATCACCGGCATTACAAAACTATAAGAAACAAAAATTAAAACGTTAAAAACAAGGATGCTGAAAGGAAGGGAATAACAGCTGAAACACTAACTATAACTAGTAAAAGCAATATACAATAATCACGAAAATAGGACCATGACTTAGTGACAATACAATTGCTTTCATTAGTGGACTGGAACCTGCTCCCCAGATGACCCACAGAGCAGGATTCTGATGCTCTGACCACGGGGCTACGCCGATGGTAAAATATTGACATTGGCTCCTGCCAAAAATCTCCAGTTGTGGGTGAAAGCAAAACACAGAGGCTTGCAGTCCAATGTTGTCATGCTTTGCGACGCTAAGATTGGATAATGCTTGTTGATGGTTTTCCTCATATTGGTAATATTGTTTTATGTTTTTATTTATTTGTTCTTCGTATTTCGAGGATAATGAAATAAGCACTTGTGATTTTTTGTCATCCGTTATTTGTATGTTAAGGTTGCCTCTATCCTGTACTCTCCATCACGTTAAATCCTGTTCCGCTTTTCGTAAGAGTAGGCCATTGTGTGCCAGTGGGGACAGATGACAAGATTTACAAAACTGCATACACACGGGGACTGGATTAAAGAAGCACGAGTGATTATTCCATTATCCTCAAAATAAAAAAAATAATAAAAGGATTTTTTTTTTAATTCTGAAGTCAGAGTGTGGCTGCCTCTACGACGCGTGAGGTGCTTGAAAGCAACCATGCATACCAACTTCTCATCGATGGTGTATCTACAGTCGTTAAACAAGGATTCCCAGGTGTGCACAGGTAGACAGTGCCTATTCTGACAGAGCCGCAGATGTTAAGCTGGGGAACACCCAACAGCCTAAAATACCCTAACTACCTGCCTACACTACCTACCATGAGGGCAGAGACCGAACACTATTAGATTTGGATTTGGCAGATTATTGATTAAAAAAAAAAGTTTCTGAGATTTTGTTTTTTGTTGTTGTTGTTTTTTTCGTTCCTCGGCCAGTGTTGCGTGTTTCACCAATGGTAAGGGTTTTGCCTATGCGACCGTTTGTCCTCCACCATATAGGTGACCGCATTCCGACTTCAGGAAGTTATTGAAAATACTTAATGATTTTGATCATTAGGATGGGTACTCTGCTTTGTTGTGAATGCTCAGTGAGGAGGTGTGTGAAGGTGTTTTATATAATTATTTGATAAGTGACAGCGGTTGTTTCACCCTGGGTACACTCAGCAAACTTGTGGCTTTAGAATGCACGCACATAATTATGCTTCACAAAAACTACAGCATTTTTATTGTTGGTTTTTTGTGTTGTAGTTTTGTTGTTGGTGTTGCTGGTTTTTGTTTGTTGTTGTTGTTTTTGTTTGTTTGTTTGTTTGTTGTTGTTGTTGTTGTTTTTTGGGGGTTGTTTAGCTATAGGGATTGGATCTTAGTGGACTTCTTCCCTCTCTCTTGACGATTCCTTGAGAAACTGCACTGAATTTTTCAGGCAGTGTGTTCTGGGCAGTGGAGCCTATCCCCTCCAAGTAGCAGGGTGCATGCTAGGTAT
>CM060316.1:115493966-115536466 GCA_030674155.1 Stramonita haemastoma
AAGGGGTTAATTCCCTAAACAAGAGATTCCAATCCCTATTCCACTAAGATTGAAAAAAATGGTTTCAAGACTCTAAAAGATTAATAGTTTAAAAAAAAACAAAAACACACTTTCATCCACTCAACTACCGAAACCATTTAATTAAAAATATGTATCAATCCTTCTCACAAATATCAATTCCTTTTTTTCAAATCTTTCTATCCCAAATAAGCTGATCTTTCATGTAGACATACATATATATTACATACACAGCAGACCATAAAAAGAAAATGAGCACGCATACAACTCACATCTCACAAATGTAAGTACCAGGAGTAATTTTTTAAATAACTGACCAGAACATCTGGAAGGCATTGCACTGTAACAGGAAACTACACAGACAAGGAGAAGGAGGAAGAATGAAGCCATGAAGATCAGACAGACAGTGTCTGATGGGACTTGCCTCTGTTAATGTTAGTACAGTGACACTTATTGAGCAGATCAGGGCATCAAGAATGATGTAGAGAATCCACAATGACAGGTCACTGCAAAGACAGAGAAGAAGGCACAGATTGTGAGGCAGAGAGAACAGTAATACAACCATCAATACCATCAACAATACCAATATTAGCCATGACATTTACCACAACAGCATGACATCAATAACAATAAAGACAGTCATAACATTGACAATAATTGTAATAAGACCTTAACAACAATAATGATAAAGACAGTCATAATGTTGACAATAATGTAATAAGACCTTAACAACAATAATGATAAGACAGTCATAACATTGACAATAATTGTGATAAGACCTTAACAACAATAATGATAAAGCAGTCATAACATTGACAATAATTGTTATAAGAGCTTAAAACAATAATGTAAAGACAGTCAAATGTTGACAATCGTAACAACAGCAAATCACTTGACAAACAGTAAGTAATTGATCCAAGTTACATTCTTTCAGTATTGAGAACAAGTCTTTTCTTTTCATATGATCCAGGCGACAGTTGAATTTTTTAATTAAAAAAAAACTTAGTTCATAATCTTAACAGTCTGACACATAAGTGAATAACACACCAAAAAATTATTCATATCAAGACTATTCTTTTCTATTCATATCACAAATCCTTGAGTGCTTAATATCTGCCAAATTGAGACAAAACTGTAAAACCTTTGAAAAAAAACAAAAAAACTACGACTCAAAGAAAAATATTGACTATAAAAAATGTAAAAAATACATTGACAATGACAGGTGCATTAGCATTTTGAATGTACATACAGTAAATAATAAAAAAGCAAATGAGCAGTTAACAAGTGAGGAATTCAGCAAGGTGTGTGTGCAAACAGATGCTACAGCAGTCGAAGTACTGTCACTGAAACAGCAGGATGTCAGCAATGTGGATTTGGCATCAGCAGTATGAACATTTTGCACAAACACAGGATTGAAATTGCTCGTGTGTGAGTGACTTTCCCCGACAGTTTTAGGTCTGATTGCCTCAAACACATGCAGTGTAGGTTGTGCGCATGTGTGGTGTGAGTGCATGAGTGTGTGTGTTTGTGTGTGCATGTGAGTGTGTGGGGTGTGTGTGATTGTGTTGTGTGTGTGTTGTGTGTGTGTGTGATGTGATGTGTGTGTGATGGGGTGTGTGTGTGGTGTGTGTGTGTGTGTGTGTGTGTGTGGTGTGTGTGTGTGTGGTGTGTGTGTGTGTGTGTGTGTGAGTGTGTGTGTGTTTGCATGCATGTGTGCATGTGTATGTGACGTGCATGCATGTGTGTTCAAAAGCCCTGCTGTTGAAGAAAAACAACAAAAACCCTTGTGAACTGACAGACAGACATCTCTGCCCTCTGCAAAAACCCTGCCTTTTACACTTATTGCAAAGTAACAGCAAAATCAACTGATCAGACTTTTTTTTAAAATTCTGAACCAAAAGTATAAGTATGCATTTATACTGCAGCATGTTTACATTACCTCTCAGGCAGAATACCCTATCATGGTAATTTTATTTTAACTCAAGAGCCAAATAGGTAGAAAAATATTTAGAAAAAACTCCAGAAAGCCGAACAAATAAGTACAGCATCAAATTAAAACCCCAGACATTTTCATCCTTGCGTAGTCAGTAATAGCAGATCATGGACTGATGACATAGAGTGGAGCCATCAGCAAGAGAGAGGAGAAAAATGGAGAGGGAGGGAGAGGGGGGGGGGGTCAGGTGAAGCAGGGGGGGAGGGGGGGGTCAGAGCTCCTCCCTGATGTCGTTCACGGTGGGCGGGGAGGCCAGGGGGGGGATGTGAGTGTCCGGGGGGGAGGTGGGGGCTGCTGACTTCTTGGGGGCTGCAGTGTCTCCTTTCCTGTGGCTCTGTTGCTCTGGGGCAAAAACAACACGGCAGTGGGTCAATAGTGACATACATGGTGACGTAATACTCATCACCACCACAGCTGCACAAAACAACATGCAGTGGGTAAATAGTACATACATGTGCACGTATACTCTCACCACCACACTTGCATCATCAGCAGCATCATCATCATCATCATCATCATCATCATAATTCACCATTCACCACCACCACTGCATCATCAGCATCACATCACAGCATCACATCATCATACATCACCATCATCATCAGCATCAGCATCAGCCATCAGCCAGCAGCAGCCCCCCCACCCCACCACCACCACCACCACACCACCACCATCCATTATTTCAAATTTCCTACAGACATTCAAGGAGGAAGGGAGTGAGTGAGTGAGTGAGTGAGTGAGTGAGTGAGTGAGTGAGTGAGTGAGTGAGTGAGTGAGTGAGTGAGTGAGTGAGTGAGTGAGTGTGTGGTGGTGATGGTGAGTGCGTGCGGTGGTGTGTGTGTGTGTGTGTGATGTGTGTTTGTGTGCTGTGTTGCTGCATGTTGTGTGCATTTAATTGATGATATGTGTACATGCCAGCTTAGAGAGTAGCCGCACGTAAGCAAGTGATGAGCGTGTATAACATATATGAGAAATCCTCACAGAAAATAGACCTACCTTCTGATCATCACCACTGTCCAAGAATGTTCATCCAAGCAGGCTGAAACAAAATGAATACACCTGAAACTGACATGCCCTTACCATCCATACTGCCTGTAGTTTACACCAAACAAAAGATGACAAAGAAGTAAAAAACAAGCAAAACATGTTATTCATGCTTCCAATTCACACACAAAAAAATGGCAAAAAAAGAAAATCAAAAGCAAGATAACAATTTTGATTGACTCAGAAACAAAAAAATAAAAATGACACAAAATTGAAACCACACAAGCCATTCTAAATCAAAAATTGAATATGCTAGAATCTATTAGAAGACCCATCACAGAAGTGCTCTAACTTTTAACAAATTTGTTCACTGTGCTTTTAGATACACAGACTCTCAAATCACAGTGAGTACTCTTCCTCTTTCATAAAACCACATAGATTGACAACAAATCAAATCCACCTATCTTTGGAAGCTTTTTTTTTTTTTTGTTTTTTTTTAGTATAAACTCATTTTTTACCTTTATGCTAACAGCCATGCTCATTCCTTGGGGATATCTGAACAATATAATGTATAAGTACAAACCTTTTGAGGAGATATCCACACAATATAAGCAATATACACAAGTATCAAATTTCTATTCTTTCATTGCAAGGATAATGAAATAAGCACTCATGCACTGTTTGACATCCAGTCCCCGTGTGTATGCAGTTTTGTACATTCTGTCATCCATTCACAGCACAACAACCTACCTCTCTGAAAAGTGCAACAGGCATTAACGTGAGAATAAGATGTTCTGTCAATATTCACACACGGGACCTTGGTTTATAGTCTCAACTGAAGAACTTTCAGGGGTGTCGAGTCAGAACTGATGTTAACACCAAATAGCCACTCTAAACACATTCTATCAAAAGCAATGGTGATGGATGCATTCTTTCAGGGGAAGGGGAGCCTGAATTTCCCACAGAGAAATCTTTCATGGCTTTAACTAAATGACGTCCAATATGACGGGCAGAAAATGGCCGCATACACAAAATCTCACCACTGTTGAACCTAAGAGCTCTATCCAAGGAACCAAAAAACTAAAAATGAAAAAGATTCAATACAATACAATGAATATCATACAACTTAATACAGTACAGAACAAAACAAAACAACACAATACAGAACAACACAACACAGTACAATACAACATAATACAGTACAAAACAACACAATACAAGACACTATAACACAACACAGTATAATACATCACAATACAATACAACACAATGCAGTATAAAACAATACAATGCACTACAATACAATACAAAACCACCCAATACAGTAAAAACAACACAACACAAAACAATACAACACAGTACAAAACATCACAATACAATCCCAACACTCCCCAACCCCAAAACTGAATCTTGACAGACAGACAGACAGACAGACAGACAGACAGACAGACAGGCAGACAGAACTCACAAGTGTCCTTGCCCTTCAGCACGCGGTCTCTGCAGAGAAAGTCCAGCATGGATTGCTTCTGGTCCCCCCAGTACCACTCCTCTATGTCATCCTCCCTCTCCTCCACCAGGGTAAAGCACTGCACACACACACACACACACACACACACACACACACACACACACACACACACACACACACACACACATCCAGCACACACACACACACACACACACACACACACACACACACACAACACACACAGATGTGTACACACACACACACGACGCACACACACACACACACACACACACACACACACACACACACACACACACACACACACACACACACACGCACACGCACATACACACACACACACAAGGAACCATGCATTATTTTCCTTGTGTGCGTGTGGTATATATGTGAGTGTGTAGTTTCTTCTTTTGGTGTGAATATTTTTCAAGTTCATTTTTAATCTTTTCATTTGTACCACATATCTTCTTTAAGTTTTTCCTTGTTCAAATATGATTATTCTCTCTTTTTTTTTTTCTCCTTTTTTTTTTTTTTTAATTTTTTAATTTTTTTTTTTTAGATGGATGGCTTGATGAAAAAAAGCAATTGGACTGCTTACTCAATGTACCATTGGAAATAAAGTTTGACTTGACTTGACTTGACTTGAGACACACACACACTTTTCTTTTTCACATACCACAAAAACAGTATTAATTTCATTCTTTAATGCAAACAATTTTTCTGTTCACACCGCCACATCAGTATTAATTTTGTTCTTAATTGAAACATTGATCTTATTACAATCACAATGTCAGCATGCAACATACTGTATTGGAATTGAACATTTGGTTGTCATTTGTCGTTTTAACGTTCGTCAACTTTAAGTGATATTGGACAATAAACGAATGTTTTGTTTTGATGGAGATTTACATGCTTTTTGAGAGAATATAACCTGTTATGCAAGGTACAGAAAGAAAATGTTCTTACACTGCGCTGCATGTTCACGATTTCAGCAGACGGCTTATCCCAGAGCTTATAGGGTATACCTAGCTCCACCTGCACACCTTTGTTTCTGAAAACAAACACAGTGATGAAGAATGATGATGATGATGATGATGATGATGATGATGATGATGATGATGATGATGATGATGATGATGATTCATTCACTTGACAAGTAACATTAACAATTCAAAGAACAGAATAAAAATATATATACATGTATGTTAAAGCAAGTATACTCGTACCCTCTCTCTCTCTTGTGGGTCAAATCAAATCAAATCAAATTTTTATTTCCAGATGGTACATTGAAGGGTATGCAAATGTGTGTGTTTGTTTGTTTGTTTGTTTGTTTGTTTGTTTGTTGTGTGTGTGTGAGAGAGAAGAGAGAGAGAGAGAAGAGAGAGAGAGAGAGAGAGAGAGAGAGAGAGAGAGAGAGAGAGAGGGAGAGGGAGAGAGAGGAGAGAGAGAGAGAGAGAGAGAGAGAGAGAGGAGAGAGAGAGAGAGAGAGAGATTGAGGTTTCATGTTCTTGACAGCTCTTTTTATTGATTTTAATCAGTGATCCTGCTTTCTCAACTGTTAGTAGTCTTTCAAGTATATGTGTAGCTTAAAAACAACAACAAAAAAGAAATTAATCATGGAGGAAGGGGGATAACCAATCACAACTGCATCTAATTCTCATTCTGACGGCAACAGACTATATGCTGACATGTATTAATTATCTCCCTTTACAAAAAGATTTTTCAGTGAGTTTTCTTTCTTCAACTGCTGAACTGAACAAACTTTTGTGTATAAATAACTAGAAGAAAGAAAACAGAGATATAGTTCTTACACAAGTCCATGTAATGTCTTCATGGTTTCACTCTGTCCTTTCGCGTAGCGCAAACTCTTCTTTCGTTCAGCATGTACATTGTACTCCAGAATTTTGTCGCACACATTAGGCTCCTGTAGTGCTTCTATCAGTCGAAGTTCTCTGAAACATTAACAAAAATAAAACATCCAAAATTTAAAACCAAAATTTATAAGGTAAATACTTAAAGATAGAACTGAATACAAGATGAATTAATCCATTGTAATGTTATAATAAAGAGTGAAGAGAGGATGATACTGAAGAACTGTCATCATAGATTAACAAACACAATCTATGGGATGATCAAAAATTTGACAGGCTTCTGTCAGAATTCAGCTCAAACAGCTTTCTTAAAAGAAGATAAAACCTGAAGAAATAAACACTAAATGCTGCACCAAGTACACATATGAACAAACAAGGAGGACTTTTTTGTTAGAAAAGTCATGCATCAAAATTTGGTAACAAACATAAATCAAACCTGAAAATTTTGTCATGTGAAAAAAACACACTATTTTCTTCAATGGTTTATTGGTTGTAATTATATACATGAATTTCTTTCTGCCTTTATTTTTGGTTATTTGCTTCTGCTTCCTGCAAGAATGTTTCTCTCTGAATGTGTATGCACCTGTGAGTGAGTGAGTGAGTGTGTGTGTGTGTGTGTGTGTAAATAACTAAGATTTCTTTACTACAACTTAAAGAATGTTTATGATTGAAAGCTACTTTACTAATACAACAAAGCTTCCTCAAGACTTCTGTAAACATTTTTGCAACCTAGATTTTACTATTCTTTATCTTTAAAATGTGTATGCAGCTTACGATTTTTTGTACTCTTTCTTCTTCTTGAGATTGCCATCAAGGCCATGGCCTGTTTCAATGTAGCCTCGCACTTTCCCTGTCTCCTCCAGACGTCCTTGAAGCTCAACTGCCAAATACTTGCAAACTGTAAACACACACACACACACCACACACACACACACATGCACACATATAATATTCACCAGCATGTGAACATAGCATACACATACAAACATGTATACAGTATTCAACAACACACACACACACACACACACACACATTCACCATGTACCAATGTAAACATGCATTAGTACACACGAAACACAGACACACACACATCATACACTCACACAAATACACATGCAGGCACAACACACACACACACACACAACACACACACACGCACATACACACACCACACACACACACACACACACACACACACACACACACACACTCATGCCTGCATGCATGCATGCACACAAACACACACACTCCCACGCGCATGCATGCACACACTACACACACATTCTTTACTGAGTATTTGTATGCCCTGGCTGCTATAAGTCCATACATGTACACAATACTAAACATTGGGAAGCATTAAAACAATCTTTAACTTTTTCTTTAAATGTGCACAAAAAGCCCAAACTTTTCTTTTTATGTGTACAAGTTATGAGAAGAAAATGCATGACACAGAGAGAGAGAGAAATCTTGTAAGATGTATCTTTCAGTTTGATGTACATTATTCACTAATTCCTACTCCTTTCTAGAGTGTAGGCTTCATACACTGGTGGCTAATCTTGACTGCAAAATCTGCAAAATCAAATCCACAAAAAATGATGTAGAGTGTGAAATTGGAAGTAAAGCACTCCCCCCCCCCCCCCCTCCCACTGCTCTATTAGCAGAAATCTTTTATTATTTTTTTTTTTTCTCAGTCTTCTCCTATCATCTCCTAGTAAGTAAAACTGCCGAAGGGAGGGAATGCTTTACACACATCACTTGCAGTATTGACCTAATTTAAAAAGGAAGTAGGAAAAGCGGGGATTTCCCTCAACTTTCGAAAAGGGAAGATAATTATATTCTATTTTTCCCTAAAACAGTTTCGGTTAGGGGTTCATCACAAAGCTGAAAGCCTTTTGTCTAAGTACTGCAAGGCATAATCGGATTAGAACTGACGTATAAAAATATGTCTTAGTTTGATAGTTCTCGATGTAGCAAATGACTGTGTTTTTCCATTACAGGCAACAAAGTACTTCTATACTCCCTCTCCTTCCCTAATCGTAATATTCTAGGCAGATTCTGGAGTGGGTCAATTTCATGTTTTAAACTTAGCCTACCTTCACATGGGCTGGGGTCTCGAATGCCCTTGGGGGCTTCCTCTTCCTCTTCTTCCTCTCCTTTAGAATCTTTGCCAAATGCAAGGCCACAGAAAAGAACCCAAAGAGCAAGGTGCACAAATATTGATCGCATGGTTGGAGTTTTCTGACTGCTGCTCGTGGTCGTTGTGTTTCACCCCCACCTTCGACGAAGAGAAAGGAAGTTGACATGTGCACTAAGGAAATTGTTGTGGTGATTGCTGATTGGATGAATCGTTTGACCTCTTGTACTTTAACCTTTTTGATTTACATGGAAGAATGAAAGTTGATCTGCGAAGACTGTCTCCCAATCTGTAGCACTGTTGCATGTTGTCCTAAATGTGGTAACATTTTGTACGATTTAGTTAAGGGTTCAGGCAGGTGAAATGATGAAGCTTGGTCTGCTAAACTCTTCATGAATATTTTGCAACAGAAGACACACGGATTTGAGGCTTAGTGATTTGAGATCAAAGCATAACTGAAAGCATAACTGTCGTGATAATGATGTCCGTCAACCCTCTTCCCAATGTCTTTTAGGAACCCTTCATTTCTGTTTTCTATGTCAGTCCCAGTTGCCTTTGACCACACACAGTCTGTGCCTTTAAATCACGCACCAGCTTTGCCTTTCGTTCTACCGATCAAAATATGATTTATATGACTACTTTTGTTCACAGATGGTGGTTGGATGATGTTTTCAGTTGCTTAACTCGTTGTGTTTTCTTGTTTGCTACTTACGCTACTTATTAGCGTTTTTTTCCATTATCACCATCATTATAAGATTGTTTAGTCTTTATTTTAGTTCTATGTGTGTGCTTTTTGTTGGTTTGACATTGTCTTTCTGTCTTTGTTTCTTGTCTTCTGCTTGGTACTGTTCTTGGCGTCTCTTGTTTTTGTTATCATTAAAACAAATATATATATATATATATATATATATATATATATATATATATATATATATATATATATATATATATATATATATATATATATATATATATAGTTGTTGCTTAGAGACAGTTTTTTCATCTTGATGTTGTCCCTGATAAGGGTAGGGACTGTATGTAAAACAACAACAACACATGTGCTTATTCATTATCCTCGAAATAAAATAATTTTACTTGACTTGACCCTACCCATGTAATTCTACGTACAATACAGCGGGCAACCTGGAGGGAAGAGTAAAGGCATCATCCACTTCTTTATCCACGAAACATCCTGGCTGCATCAATGTTCTTGGGGCAGAAAATGTCATCAGCATAAAGAAGATATTTTAAAAATTTTATTTATACCACTTTATGCCACAGCAGATTTCTCTGCATTGAAATCGGGCTGCTCTCCCTGGGGAGAGCACGTCGCCATAAGTGCAGAGCCACCCATTGTAAGTATTGCAGAATTTATTATCATCTATAATTATATTCACTACCTTTTCAGTTGGAGATGATATAGCCTAGTGGTCAGAGCGCTCGCTTTCCCCAAAGCCTTTTTTAAAGCAGTTTTGAGCGTGGTTACCTAGTGGATGGGTGACCGTTTGCGCGCCTTGGCTTCAGTACAGTCTCCCAGATCACCCAACTGTAAATGGGTACCTGCCCTCTTTAGGGTCAGAGAAGGTAAAGCAGCGAGGGGGAGGAGATGGGTGCCGCCCTCAGCATGCTGGCCCCTGGAGAAGCTGAGGTCTGTGATGCCTTACTCTCCTACGACCACATAGGGTATGGGACACCTTTGCCTTTGTTACCTTTTCAGTGGTGTGTGAGGCTGCAAAGCTGGATGGTGGTAAAGGAGAGGTGGAGCTCTGGGGACAGGGGGCAGGTCTCGAGCACCTTCAGTGCAATCTTGATGGGAAATGATGATGATAATAATAATAATAATAATAATAATAATAATAATAATACATGGAACTTATATAGCGCTATATCTTGTGAATAATAATGATAATAAAACAGTGAACATTTCTATTTCTCTGACATGTTGAGGAGAGGGCCGTGTTGGCTGAGGTGTTGTGATGACCGATGCCTGGTCAAGGGATCAAGGGTTTGAATTTCACTTGTGGTTGCTTGGTTGAAAGAGACTGTTTTTAGTGGCAGTATTTTGTAAAAGGTAAAGGTAAAGGTGTCCCATAACCTGTGTGATCGTTGTCTGAGACTTCCCTTCTCCAAGGGCCAGCATATTGAGGGCGGCGCCCATCTCCTCTTTCTCATTGCTTTACCTTCCCTGACCCTAAAGAGGCATGTAGGTCTACCCATTTGCAGCTGGGGAAACTGGGGTACTGTACTGAAACCAAGGCAAGCAAACGGTCACCCATCCACTTGGTAACCACGCTCTGATGCTGCTTATCCTTAGTTTGGGGAATGCAAGTGCTCTGACCACTGAGGTTTCCCGTCCCCAGTATTCTGTGCAGACTCCAATTCCTTTTCAGTTCATCTGTGGGACTTTAAACTGAGATCCAATGCCAGTTCATATGCACAGCCCATCTTACTATCATCAAATCCCATTCCAACTTTCAAAGAATTGACATTTGCATGTTGGTTGGAATGGACGACAGAATTAAGACACTGATGCCAAGTTTAGTCATCATCTCTGAAGGCACAATATGGTGACCTTAAAGGGGAAAAAATAGTTGTGCACACACGCAAACGCGCGCGCACACACACAATCAAGCCATGGAAAGATGAAAGAAAGAAAAAGTAGGAAGGAAAAGAAACAAACTTTACACTCATTCATTTGATCATTTGATCCTTTTACACATAAAGTTTTGTATGCTGCATACCTGATCAAGGTGTGTCTTGACTGATCAATTTTTTAAAGTTTCTTTTTGTTTTGGTTTTGCTGTTCCTGCTTGAATTACTAGCAAGTGGTTTTGCTTCCACGTTGACTGGTTGACGGGAAATGTTTTGCCAGTTGTTTTAATTTTATCAGGTTAGAAAAAATGTCCTTGCTTTTCTTTCTTACTAAATCTGAAGCATAAATCCTCTTTACCGCTATGACAAAATACAATCTACATCACAACACAGACACTATGCAAGTAAACGAACACAGAGAACAAAGATAATTTTACAGATTTTTATTTGAGTCACAAAAACAAACGAAGAAGCAATGTAACTAACAAGAAAATACAAATTGTTCCCTAAACACACATCTATTTATTGAAAAACAAGTGAAATTATGATCAGTGGAAACTTGGCACAAAGACATGTCTCTAAATGTAAAAAAAGAAAAAGAAAGAAAAATTCCCCAAAACTGAGCCATTTATTCCTCAATGAAAAAAGCACAACATTATGAACAAAGAAGAGAAAAATGATACATGACACACACCATATATCTTTTAAAAAGCAACAATTCAAAATTAAAGCATAACAAATGGAAAGAACCCAGTTAAGTGATATAATTCATACATTAGCTAGAACTAGAACACCGGCTAGACAAATATTGACAGAAAAATAAAGGACAAAATATTCTGCGACCAATGCAAGTCAGGGGCCTGTGTAGACAATGATGATTACTTTATTTCAGAAAAAAAGCCAATTTCTGATTGTTGAGAGTGATAAATAGTGAAATCTGAGTCTGTAAAGTTGGTGGTGATTTTAAGTTTCTGTATCAAAAATACCAATCTGTAGCGATTTAGGAATGCCGATTATGAACACATAAGTGATTCTGATTAATACATTTACAGTTAAGTCCTGATAAAAGTTTTCATGAAGTCTTTTTGTTAATTCCTGAAGAAAATTGACAGGCCTGTGCTATCATCCTCACACCCTGTTCTCAACACACAAATAAATTACTGGTATTTTCACATGCCAAAGCCATCTCAGAAAACAAAAATGGTAAGTGTAGAATTCTAACTGACTGGTTTAAAACAGCCTCAAATGCTAAAATAATGTGTCACAAATGATGAGATAAAAACACAGATCACAATGGAAGCAGCTACATTCTAAAAGAATCAATAAGCATTTCCAGGTAAAGCTGGTTAGCTCTGCACAGTGAAATTATAACAAGCACATGTTTGAACATTTCTAAACAAAAGAATTGTGGATTTCCTCCCCCCTTTTTCTTCATAGATTTGTCCTGTTTAGATTCCGCTCAACCACAACAGCAATACTAGGGGAAAACAGCTTAGTACCAAATCCATATCAATGGTCAAATAGTCAACAAAAACTGTACCAGTGGCAAATTCTTAGAAAAAAAATCACAAATCTATCTGAAATTTGAAGAAAAGCTGGAAGAAAGAAAATGTTGCGAGATCTTTATGACAGGCTGTTGCTTTAAATGGTGAGCTTTGTAATTTTGACACTTTTAAAATTGCACAAGTCAACAGCAATTTAAAAAAAGAGAAAAAAACGGAAATGACAGTGCTCAGGTACAAATACTCTCAAAGATGGCTATCAGAATAAAAAGTTGCTGCAAGAACAATCTTTGTAGCTCTTGTAAATAGTCATTATTTGCCCCCCAAAATCACTTGTAAACATCACAGAAACACAAACTGTGTAAGAGTGCAAATGCCAATGCAGTAAAACTATGTAGCAAATCTTAACATAAAGTGCAATTATCCAGGTTTTTTTTTGAAACAGAGTAATAACAGAAAACTCACTAACAGTTTACAGTAACATGTGTTCATTTAGTATCAATAACAAATACTCACTAAAACTTTACATGTATTCATTTAGTGTCATTTTAAAGATTCCATAAAAACCCTGTCGACATCAATCAAACTTACAGCTTGTGTGTGTGGTGTGTGTGGTTGGGGGGGGGGGGGGGGGGGGGGGTTGCCCTTGATCTTCTGCAGCAAAGCATGTAACAGAGTACACTGCCCGACATAAAAAACCCAACAATCAAAAGTATAAAAACATATGAACTGATGGTGTGCATCTTATTTCATTGTTTGAGTCCAAGTACAGAAAATTCTAACAAAAATTTCCTACACTTTCACAAAAACTGTTTTTTCTTACTTTAAATTCGTTATGTGGTTGTGCAAGACTGACAATCACAGTACAGTGCGAGGCTAGATAGAAGGTGAAAAGTCAATAGCATTGCCATCTCCGAGTTTTAAAAACAAACGTGTGGTATTTTCTCATGGAATGAAAGTAAATCAAGAACACCCACAGAAGACTGTTCCAGAAAAGCGACCTAAGAGAACAAAGCTTCATGGATGCTTTGAACAACACTCTGATCCAAGCCACCATGATACTTTCTGTAAAGAAGATGGCAAGTGGTGATTATGAATTTACAGAAATATTTGAACTTTTTGTTTGGTTTCAACCTATCTTTTGATCATCTCTTTCACACGGACATGTAACTAATTAAACTAGTTTGTTGAAAGTTGAAAAATAATCTTTGCAATTTTCCTTGACAAGATAAGCCAGATGATGAAATCCCATGCACACTATTAGTTCATATGCTTAAAAAAGAAAAAGAAAAAAAAAGTTATAAATCCTTCCAATAATGAAATTCAAAGCAGAAAATCAGAGCTTATTTTCAATGTATAAAACAGAATAATGAATTTCTATAATGACACAGCGCATAATGGGAATTGAGAGACACACATCAGTCTATGTACAATATATATATAATCATTGTATCAATATGTACTGTAACTACATTCAGTGCACATCTCAACCTTACACCAGCATTCATTGCCAACTCCAGTACCTCCATAACTCAAAGGGTTTCCAGAGGATAGAAATGATATCAATTTACACTGTCTTAAAAAACACAGAGCAAATATAGTAACAGTCATTTTCAACTGATACAGTTGATCAAATCTCTCCGCTCAGCTTGGCAGAGAGTGTTTAGAATTACTGCCTCAGGGAATGAATTTGAATAGCTTTTTTCATACCCTCTTTAATTAAACACGTTCGTCTTTCTCCAAGCTGAAACAATGCCATGTCAGCTTTTAAAATCTATATAATATTCTGGTTCATTCTGTGTTAACCCTCCTCCTCCTAACCCGATGTTTTACTCACAACATGCAATTTTCACAGGCATGTTGGCTGACCAGATCAAAGCTGCTGACTTCTGACCCTCAATATCCTGAGCTCATTGCATTAAATCATAGTTGATTTACCACGAGGACATATCCAGATACATCTCTGGCTTTCAGGATGAAGTTGTGCTGTTTTGGTCAACCTTTGCTGAGAAGATTGTGTTGGCAAATGGGATGTGGTGTATTACACCTATCATAGGGAATGTTCTGAATGCTGCAGTACACCAGTACCTCCAACAAAGACTCAACACTGAAATCTGTAACATCTGTAATGTAGACCGAAAACTCAACTCTTTCTGGCTGTTTCTGTGTGGTCTTACAAACAGAAACACAAGAGTAAAGAAGTTTTGAAAGAAAAAAGGATAGATTGCACTGGAGCTTTAATTATGCGTATTACCTATTCTAAAAATAGTTTGAGGACAATAAAGTTGCATCACTCACTCTATCTCTCTCTCATTCACACACACACACACACACACACACACACACCACACACACACACACACACACACACACACACACACACACACACACACACACCTCTCTCTCTCTCTCTCTCTGTGTACCACAGTTACAAAACACACACATAAAGCTCTCCTATTCTTCCCAATCCTAGTGGAAGCACTACTGACCTTTCTTTCATAAGCCCTATCACTGCCATTTCCTCAATACAACCACACCACATTCACCCTCAATACAACCACACCACCATTCACCCTCAATAAATCTGAAGCTGCGGAGAAGAGGGGGGAGGGGAGGGGAGGGGTGGGGGATGGGGAGGATTAATAAATAGGTAACAGGGGAATGGAGAAAGATAAACCCGTGCAGGTAAAATAAGTGAGATTTCAAAGAGCCACCACACCAGTTCATGCCTACTTCATTAACCACCCCCTCCCCCCAAAAACTCAACAAAAAACAAAGCAGTTCAACAAGCAAACTACCAAACATCTGTGGTTTGAGAATAACATGTCACACAACAAGACAGAAACCATATTGACTAATACAGCGACGTAAAAGCATGTCATTACCTAATATCTACAGGACACACTGGATTCTTTGAGGGAAAAGATTCATCATCTCTTTGAAAACAGCCACCTTTGCATGGCAGCTCACTCATCCCTCCTCCCCAAACAAAATCTGTCCCCCAAGTTCAGGTGGAGGCAGTGTGACTTGATCAACTAAGAACACTCATGGAGAGCTGAAAGCCTGCATATGCAGCCTCCACATCTTATTCATGCATTGTGTGTCGGGGCTACAAGCAGTTCTCAAATCTATGTGCAAGAGAATGTCATCTTTACAGACACAGTGTAGCACTGTGAAGTCTTCTTCTTCTCTCGTTTGCTTTACACGGTCAGATGTGTCTGGGGAAAAATAGTGGCATGTCCTTTCCAGGTCCTCTCCTGGGCCCAGTGAACTGTACATGCATGTTTTGTGTTTACATGTGTACATGCTTTAACCATGCATCTGCATCACAGATGCAAAAGCATAACAACAGCACTGAGTAAAAAATAAAAAATAAAAGAAGAAAAAAGAAGATAGCAAAAGAAATAAGATTCTTTTTTTTCAAGTGACATTTGATAGAAAAGGATGTAAGGAAAAAAGAGCACAACATGTCACCAGATACAAAGTAAGCAAGTAGTGAGTTCCTTATGAAAAGAGAGAGATGTACATCAGCCACAGTGAACCAACACCTGAAAGAGCAGAAAGACAAAACAACCACCTGAAAACATCAACACTGTACCACACAACTGCCATCACAAATACAAGTAGATATAATGCAACGACTAACGTACATGGATATAACAAACACCACCACCACGCAAACATAACTTCTACACATATCAACTTTACTTCTGTCATTAACACATCAAAACCAAATTATGGTTCCTTGCCTATCACAACTGTAAAGTTTTTACACACAACAGATTGCTATAGAATTGTAATGATTTGTTTTTGTTTTTTATTGTTGTTGACACATTAACTTTTAACATATTTTTTATTTACGTTTTCATACTATACAATTATGATAGAATAATTACCTGTAAATATGACTTACCACAGGGAGTTGTTACAGGATTATGAATACACATAATATCTGATGTGTTTCATAGTCTTACTTTCATGACTTGCACAGAGGACATACATATATATAATCATTATACATCACATCTATGTAAAACACAGAAAGCAGTCACCAAGTCTTAATCACCCAGTTCTAACATAACATAAAACAACATTATCCTAAACACACATATTATGGTTTTCATCATACACACCTGAAAAAGACCTAAAACAGTTGCCATGTCGTAATCACACAGTTTCCACATGTAACACAGCTAAACAACAACAAAAGTCAAAAATGAAATGCAAGAAAACTGCAAACTGTAATCAATTCCAGGTTTTGGCCAGCTAAACGATCAACAGTTTCTTTGCGGATAAACATGCTCCCCATCACAGAGCAGTGACTAGAAAACGAAACCATGGTGACACAAGAGTTCATAGTTCTTCTCTACACAGATGTCAACACCAAGAAAACAAACTTATCCCACAGCAGAGTCGAGTGACTAACTCTAACACCAGCGACACCAGGCTAGCCATACATGTATAGTTTCACAGCAGGAAGATGATGGAGAAATCTCAGCGTAAACAACTTTAGCTCCATGTGGTATGAACAGTCTAGTCTCCAGCACTGCTACGCAGCAACCATTATTCAACAAAAGAATACAATGAAAGCTATGATGTGAAATGAACGACTTGTGGCCTGACTTCTGCCATCTGTGGATTCATCAAGAGTTCCCTTTTTGCCAGCAGCTGGTGGAGGAGACAGGACAGAGCAGTTGGGGGGTGGGGGTTCTGGGTTCAGAATCAGGGTCAGGATGACCTGAGGGCTCAGGCTTCTGTCCCCATTCACCCAGGCCAGTGAGACGTGCTTTCCCCTTGGATTTAGAAACATTTCCCATGGATTTTAATCCAGTTCTGACTCCATCACCTTGCAAGTTCTTCAGATGAGGCAATGAATCAAGAAACTGTGTGTGAATGCAAGCACACAGCTGTCAGTTTCCATCACTTTCAGCTGCTGTTGTTTTCATCCCATCCCAGCCCAGCAGGGGCCATCTGGTGCTAATTATAGCAAGAACTGACCACACTTGTGAAAAGGAAGGGCACGCTAACTTGAGCTCTGGGGCCTGGACCCTTGACTGAGTTATGCTGGATTTGTGTGCTGTGAGCATGTCTTGCTCGCAAGTTGAAAACTCACTCTTGTTAGTTTGATAGAGGTGAGGGTCAGCTCGTGTTGGTGGTATGAATGCTATGAACAAAACCAGCATGCAGTCTAGCTCTGGTGAGGTAAGGCTCTGCGAGTTCAACCTGCCTAACATGTACTGCTTGAAAATGATGTGCACTGCCTTTATGACTTTTCAGGGACTTCTCAAATCATACAGTGAAGCCCACTATGAAGAGAGACACCCAAATTAAGAGCCCACACAGATCTGCTGGAAAATAGTGGTGTCTCATGATCCAGAAAACATGCAAGTAAATCCCACCCCCCTCCCAAAAGAACATGTTACCTTCACCACACTACTTAAAAACAGAATCTTGACAAGTTTACTGGGATGTTAATCACAACAACAGGTCCAAAACCTTGCGCATGCATGCTAAAGCCACTAACATTTGTGTGCTTATGTGCGAGCATGCTCACATACACACATACACATTTTAATGGATGATAATGCTACCTTCAGCTTCTTAGTAGACAAGTAAAACTGTAAAACCTCAGTCTGAACACAATAAGATAATGTTATCACTGTAACTCCATTCAATATTTTTTTAACTCTCATACGTGAAAACAAACTTTTATCTCTTGGTCAAAAAACCCGTTATATGCAAGCATGCACACACAAAACACATACAAGATGGCATGCTTTTATTTGGTGACAAGAAGATAGAATATTTGGAGAAATGAAGACTTTCACCTTCATATGCTCTTTGTTATCATATATTTTCAAACTTATCCAGAGTTCTTTTCCAGCGTTTTTTTTCTAAGGTGACTTGCTCTTGATCTTGTTTTTTTTCTTTTAGTGCCTCAGCCTGTGAGGTTCCTGTCCTACTGTTCCCACACCCTCATGTCAATCTCTCTACAGGCCCCAGCCTTGCCCCATCTGCCATGCTACATCCCCAGCTCAGAATCCACAAGGATCTTATTTTGATGTTTTACTACGACACAACAATGGTCAAGAAAGTGTATATATGGGAGATTGTATCCTCTACTCAAAGGTGGCTTTCTTTGAGATATTTATTATCCTCTCTACTCAAAGGTGGCTTTCTTTGAGATATTTATTATCCTCTCTACTCAAAGATGGCTTTCCTTTCATGGTGTGTAATACCTGTCTCCATTTTCCCTGAAGACTCATTAGTTACAGTGATCACAGCTTTTTTTTTTTTTTTGTGTGTGTGTGTGTGTGTGTGTGTGTGTGTGTGTGTGTGTGTGTGTGTGTGTGTGTGTGTGTGTGTGTGTTTCTGTGAAGATTTCAAGTCTCAAGTATCTTCAATGATCCCCAACAGAATCTACTGGAGCTGGTCAACTTGTACTTGCACTCTGGTGCTTCAAGATTTTTCAGTTAAATCACAATGTCAATACTACTACAACTCACAGCTGTCACGTTTCCTTCCCCCACTTTGGCTGCTCTCAGCTGTTATCCACCCATCACCCAGCTGGTGCTAACTGTGCAGGAACTGACCACACTTGGATTTGCAAGAGGAAGGCGAGCACTAATTTTAGCACTGGCTCTGGACCCTTGACTGAGTTATGGTGGATTTGCGTGCTGTGACTACTACCACTACTACTTTTTCCTTATTACAAGTGTTACCTTCAATTTTGTAATGCTGTGAAGAAAACTGCAAAGGTAAAATATGCACACAAAAAGTTTTAACCATGAAGAGCATCTGGGAAAGTCAAGACTGAGATAAAAATTTCAGATCACTGAAGGAAACCCACATTTGACTAATAAAACAAAATACAAATTTCCAAGCATCTACCACACACAGGTAGTGGGGGTGTCATGTGAAGGGAGGACATTGATGATGAAACCATGGTATGCATGCATCATTATCACGTTTGGTAGACTACAACGATAAATGAACAAATCACACAGAGGCAGACGACAAGTCAACAACGGAAAGTAACGTTCTTTGTTTATTTCAACGACACTGTCAGAAATCACATCATCCTTTTCACACACAGACCATTCAACACTGAGGGTGGTGATTGTCTTAATTCACACACAATGCACAGAGGCCACACTGTTCTCTTTTCTCCCCATACTCTGCTCTTCAAGTGTTTTGGTGTAAGACACAAACATCCCCAGTCTATTTCAGCTAAAATGGTAAGATTCACGATAAAAACAGTTGTCACTGCTGGCTAATCTATCTACGAGAGTGACTCTTGTCAAGTTTTCAGCCCTTGTGGAAATAAATTAAAAAAAAGGATTTCTTTGGCAGTTTACACAGGTCTTTGATTCCTCTCACCCTGGTGATAGTTGAAGTAAAGATAAGTGATGACACAGACTAGTTATGTTCAGTTCTTGGTGCTGAGCGTTTGTAGAGACTAGAGAAAGTTGAGGAGTTGAGCAATGTTTTCATGATGTTTGAAGGTATGGGTAATGCCCTTCATTAGCTGATTTAGTTCAGATATCGATGGGGAATGAGGCAAGTCCATGGGAATGTTCACTGCTGACCTTTTTCTGTGCTCATTCATGTCTTCCCTACATTTTTTTAATGAGACAACAATGGTGTGTGTGTGTGTGTGTGTGTGTGTGTGTGTGTGTGTGTGTGTGTGTGTGCGTGCGCGCGCATGTGTTTGTGTGTTTGTGCATGTGTTTGTGTGTATGCTTAAAGGTGCATCTATGTCTACATTTATGAACCAAATCTTTGAGCAAATGTATGTGCCCAATTTCAATTTTTATTTTGGAAAAAAAAAAGTATGTTGTTATGAGCAAAATGACATGTATAATGTTTCCATGTATTAACACGATTCCAGAATCTGAATTTGTGACAACTTTTGAGTGTAACCCTGAATTTTCCACACAGATACTACTACTAGCAAAAAAAGCTACTTTACCTGAAAAATGAAATGTCAGATGATTTTAATGATCTTGTATTGAAAGAATGTTTAAAACAATGAAACAATATACCTCTATATTTTCAATGTTCTTTTTTTTATGTTTCTCAACTATTTAGTTCTAGTACTGCTTACACAGAAAAACAACTTAATGGGGAAATACCATGACATTTCAACTTCTGTGTCATCCTTCTTCTCCTGCTTTCACACATACATTGCTTTTTCTGTAACAGTATACATACATGTTTTGGTATCATACACTACACCATATCAGACAACTGCCATCATGGCATACCTGCTGCTTTCTTGGTCAAAGGAGACAGCAGTCCTTCTACAGAAAGATGCTACCATGTACTGTTATCATGCTATCATGTACTGTTATCCTTTAATCTTACACTGTTTGGAGCTACATCTATATCAGACTGATCATATACCCTGAACTGTGCAATAGCACAGTTATAGAATGCTATCATCTCTACTTATGGCACTTGAGCCAAAATTTAGTTCATATGACATTATCATCAATGTAAGCCAGTTGAAAGGGTACTACTGACTGGTAATGCAGACTTGTATTATTATTATTATTATTATTATATTACAGGGAATCATGATTATGAATAATATTATAAAGATCTAAACTCCTACTTTACACCACTACTGAAGCAGACAGGTAACAAACACATAACCAATCCAGCAATATACACTTCTGCCTAAAGACAAAACAAAAGGCATGCGCGATAAACCAAACCAAACCAAAACCACCCCATGTCAAAAGCACAAACCAAACATGCTTCCCTCACACTCCCCTTACACCTGGCCAACAATAAAAAGCAAACCCCCCTCCAATATATCACAAAAAAAGCAAACCATAACGTGCACTGTACAAAAACAGATCTGTGCTTGAGATCGATGGAACAGAGAAGTGTGAATCTCTACTGCACACATACATACACATCAGTGCAGAGGATTCTGAACAACAACAACAGCAGTACTATGCATGCACCAGATCTGCGTCAACAATTCCTACCTATACATCACAAGCACAACTCCTGTCCATAGAGCAGGACGACGACACCTTTTCCATCATCATCATCATCATCATCGTCATTCATCATCATCATCAAACACACCTTTCCCATATGCACACACAACTGAAAATTTGACAAAATTTCATCTTTTTTTCCTTTCTCCGCTGGGGCTGCGCGGTTCACCAATGGTGAGACTTTGCGTATGCGACCAGTTTTGTCCACCATGAAGGTAGCTGCAATCCAATTTCAGGAATGAACACTATTTATAAGTCCTAAGGAAAACAACATTTCATGGTCAAGCAGCCCTAAAACTATAGCCAGTTTCTCTCAAAGATTGGATGCTTCAGTGCTTCAGTGCTAAAGGTCTGAAGTACAATACAGAACCACCTTAACCTGATCACTATTTTTGGTTATTAAACAGTAGTGTACACATTTCAAACTGGTGTGCAGTTTCCTCCATGCACCCCACTCTCAATATCATGTTCCTCATCATTCACAGATTCTGTTCATGAAAAAAGTGCTTCAGGGTAACAAAATTCAAACCTCAGAGGCAAATTTCTACTGTGATATTGGTGTTTGTCTTTTTGCAAGGTGTCACTGGAATCAAGATATATTTGGTTGATGCTGTACCACTTTGGTCACAAGACAAACAGCTTACCGGCTGCAAAACACAATGTCCTGGTGAAGTTTTTAGGTGCTTGCCAGGTACTTTGGCATCACCCACATGGTGAAACAACAAAACATAGACAATACTCTGGCTGTTTAAGATAGTGGCGTCTGCTTAGTTATTATTATTACTTCCCCTCTCCCATAAGAAATCATGGGCAAAACCAGAATGCTCATGATGTGCTTGCTTACAGCAAACTACAACTCATGCATACATATATAAAAATAAAAACATGACCAAAGGTATTGCAATGAGAAATGCATTATTCCAGAAACTACACAAAGGTTGTGTATGATGAGATGGGAAAATGTCAATAAATAATCATGGTGAATATGCAAAGGACTGACTAATAAATTAACAATGACACTTGAGATGCATATCCTGTACAGATGTTAGTTAGTCCATGATGAAACCTTCATACATGCAACCACAGAAAACGTGCGTGCACATCATCAATCTGTATACGAGTGAACACATATTTCTCCCATCTAAAAAAAAAAAAAAAAAAAAAAAAAAACATAAGCCTTGCTGACTTTGAAAGTCTGTTCTATTTATGGCAGAGGGGTTCTATGCAGATTCTTTTATTTTATATTGGATTATGTTCTGCCATTGTATCTAATACATATAAAACATTACAAGTCAAGACTGGCACAATTAATGGCTTCTACTGCATATGGCCCTGAATGCTATCACTGAAAGTTTCTTTTTCATGATTTTTGTGACATCGCTTTCTGTAATGAAGATATTGTAACCGGTTTTCCATAATAATGAAGCTATCATGACCAGTTACCTCCCCTGTGTTTTTCTACACAACACCACCATTTGTTCAGCATCTCTTTTCACAGTGTAAATTCAAGACAACGATGCCAAACCTAGCAATGATTAAAAGGTCCGACATGAACGAAAATTCATGTCATCTGAACACTAAGTACTGACCCTTCACGGCATGCTGCACAGTTGAACTCTTTAACACTTTAAACCCCATAAAAACTACAGGAAATCTTTAACACTTTAAACCCCATAAAAACTACAGGAAATCTTAACACTTTAAACCCATAAACTACAGGAAATCTTTAACACTTTAAACCCCATAAAAGCTACAGAACTGACCATGTTTTCTGGACTAAAAACCATGAGGGCAAAAAAACCACGTTCGACATCTCCTTCACTTACCATGCAAGACTCATCGTAATACTGGTGCGTCGTATTGCTTCGCGGCATCTTAAAAATCAACACAGAAAGAAACTAACACATCGAAACTGACAAAACGGTAACAACATAAACAGCAATGACAACCATAATGACCCTTGTAGTCGTAAACCACCTTGCAAATTGTTTTTCTAACTTATAGAGAATCTTGCTCTACTCAGAGCGCGGCTAAGAGATGCGACATGACTACGGGGGTGGTGGTGTAGGGGTGCAGTATGTCTGCAGCAGGTGGGGGGGTGGGGGCACCTGTCACGTGAGGGTGGTGTTGAGCACCAGGCCTGCAGCCAGCAGCTTCTCCTGCAGCAGGTGCAGCAGCCGCACCTGGTCCTCTGCCGGCAGCATCAGGATGTTCTGCAGCAGCTTCTGAATGTTGGGCATCCTGCACACAGTGTGACATACATTCACAGTGTAACATCAGTGCAGACTCCACTCTCCCCAAAAGTCCTTGGGATGAGACTTTAAACCGAGGCCCCGTGTGCAAACGCACGCAGAACATCTTGCGCACACGTTAAATCCTGTTCCGCTTTTTGTAAGAGTAGGCCATCGTGTGCCGGTGGGAACAGATGACATTTACAAAACTGCATACACATGGGGACTGGATGTAAAAAAGCACAAGAGTGCTTATTCCATTATCATGATATAAAAGAGTAAATCAAATCAAATCACACATGCATAGAGTGTCACACACAGATGTCACACAGTGCTCCACACAGAGTCACACACATACACAGAGTGTCATGCACAGTGTCACAGTGTCAAACACATTCAGTGTCACACACATACAGTGTCACACACATACACAGTGTCACACACATACAGTGTCACACACAGAGTGTCACACACATACACAGTGTCACACACATACAGTGTCACACACACAGTGTTACACACACACACTTATATCACAACTTGTGCAAAAATGTTAAATGAATTTGAACACACATACACACACACTGGTAACAACTCGACTCCTTTGCATAAGACTATAAACTGAGGTCCTGTATACGACCACATGCAGAACATTTTGAGTGAGCGTTAAAGCCTGTTCTGACATTCAGAAGAGTAGGCCGCTGTATGCCAGTAGGAACAGATGACAAAATCAAAAGAAAAAAAATGCATGCGCATTGGTGTTATCTTTAGACATCAAATCCTGAAGTTGATATGCAGCTATCTTAATGGTGTGCAGACAGTGGTATTATGTAAAATCTCACTGTTAGTGTACCTCAAAGCTCTAGCAAAGAAGAGGGTGGGAATAAAATAAGAAGAAAAAAGCTGCTACACACTTGATGAAATCAGCATGGACTTATTTATTAACACTTTATGTCACAGATTTCTCTGCGTGAAATTCAGGCTGCTCTCCCCGGGGAGAGTGTGTCGTCATGATTGCAGCACCATCCATCCTTTTTTCTTTTTTCCCTGTCTGCTACTGTATTTGTTTCCCTATCAGAGTGACTATTCTCTACATAATTT
The DNA here is from genome assembly GCA_030674155.1 of Stramonita haemastoma. NCBI lineage: Eukaryota > Metazoa > Mollusca > Gastropoda > Neogastropoda > Muricidae > Stramonita > Stramonita haemastoma. The sequence continues at coordinate 115,518,890 of CM060316.1, forward strand.
TGCCAGGGACAACGCTCTTGTTGCCGTAGGTTCTTACTTGATGAAGGAGGAGTTGTAGACATGGACAAAGCTGGCCATCAGGAACTGGCAGTCAAAGCGATCCACGATGCCCCCATGGCCTGGTATGGTGTCTCCAAAGTCCTGAAAGTCAACACTCCTCCATCATTCAGAATTGTGCTGTTCTTCTTTCTCTTTACTCTATCATTCCTCATTCATACATCATGCTGTTCTTCCTTTCTCTTTACTCTATCATTCCCTCATTCATACATCATGCTGTTCTTCCTTTCTCTTCACTCCATCATTTCATTCATACATCATGCTGTTCTTCCTTTCTCTTTACTCTATCATTCCCTCATTCATACATCATGCTGTTCTTCCTTTCTCTTTCACTCTATCATTCCCTCATTCATACATCATGCTGTTCTTCCTTTCTCTTTACTCTATCATTCCCTCATTCATACATCATGCTGTTCTTCCTTTCTCTTTACTCTATCATTCCCTCATTCATACATCATGCTGTTCTTCCTTTCTCTTACTCTATCATTCCCTCATTCATACATCATGCTGTTCTTCCTTTCTCTTTACTCTATCATTCCCTCATTCATACATCATGCTGTTCTTCCTTTCTCTTACTCTATCATTCCCTCATTCATACATCATGCTGTTCTTCCTTTCTCTTTACTCATCATTCCCTCATTCATACATCATGCTGTTCTTCCTTTCTCTTACTCTATCATTCCCTCATTCATACATCATGCTGTTCTTTCCTCTTCTTGCCCTGAGGTTCTTACCTGCCTCACACTCAGTCTTTTTGAACACCTTACCTTACACTGACACTGACTGCTTGGGTTTAAAAAAAAAAAATGAATGTCCCAGCATCCCACTGCATGCAGTATCACCTACATCACTGCTCCTTGGTATATGTTGTGGGATTACAAGTGTGCACCGTCATGGTGCAGCCGAGACTAACTCCAGGGAAAATAAAAAGTTAGCTAAACTGCTTGATGGTGATTCCACCATGTGACCCTACTCTAGCATGTATGGAATACAACTAAAGCTAGGAACACATCATATTTCTGGACCTTGCCACAAGGACTGTTCTCTCTTCCCAATTCCTTTGCATCTGACAGTAGAAAAGGGATGATCTGCCACATGACCTGTCTGCAAGGTGAAGGTCGTTCCAAGTTGCACAGTTTCAGTCAGATCATTTGCCACCATAACTCCACTTCTCAGACACATGAGGCACCAGGCAGGTTTAACCCTACCTTCTGGAATACATTGTTTTATTTCAAACAGGTGGCTTGTCTCCTTCATTCACTCATGCCGAGCATGAACTACATGTTTGAGTCACACACTGTATGCACACTGCTCATGAAGATTTTTAGAATTCAGATCAAATACTTGTTCACAACAACCATCTTCCACATCAAGTTCACAATACACAAACAGTCTGAGAAGCCATACCTTGATTTTAAAGGCCCTTTTAAATCCACTGGCGAAGAATCCCCCGAAAGGTCCGATGATGGAGGCGAAGATGGACATGGACACAGAGTGCAGCACAAGGGTACATGTGGAACAACCCCGGGTAGGCCCAGCTGAAACACACAGGCCTAACTGAAACATACAGGCACAGTGAAACATAGCGCACGCTGAAACACACAGGCACAGCTGAAACATAGCGGCACAGCTGAAACATAGCGGCACAGTTGAAAGATACAGGCACAGCTCAAACAGAATGAGCAAACCACAAAAGAATAATCTTGAGATTTTTTTTTTTTCACAATTTGATAAAGCTCAACGACATTCCAACACTTTCCAGCCATCCCTCTTCTGTTACTCATATAAAAACAAACAAGATTGCATACAACACTATTTTTCAGATTCCAATGCTTACACTCAAAACAATGATCATTTAGACTGCATGCACGTACATGACATAAAGACTTTAGAAAACTGCATACACATGGGGACAGAATGTAACAAACCACATGAGCACTTATTCCATTATCCTCGATATAAAAGAATAAATAAACAAGAGCAGACTGACGGAGAACAGCAACGTGAAGGGGACAGTTACCAGACTGCAGAGGGCCTGGATGGTTTCGGGGAGGTGGTACTCTTTGAGGAGGAAGGAGGGGGAGCGCTCACACTCCATGGAGATGTGGTCGTTGACGTCGTCATAGCCCACGGGGCACACAAAGAAGTCGTACTGCACCATCACATAGGACAGCTGCAACACACACACACACCTCTGTTAGTTTGTTTGACACTCAAACATCTCTGGGGTTGTAACTTTTTTTTTCACACTCTAACATCTGGGTTTTTTTAATATATTTTTTTACACTACCTCTGTTGTTTTGTATTTTTGCAAGGAAGGAAGATGAAAATGGGGCTGAAGAAAGCCAGAGGGAAGCATGAAGGAGGCCCTAGGCACACTGACACCTGCAGCACTGCTCCCCTCACCTGAGCAAACACCTTCAACTTCTTATCTGAACAGTGGATGATGCTCAGTTGTATGATCCTTGCCTTTACTGAACCTAATCCATATTCAGCTCTTCACCTTTCTTTAAAGGTACCCCACTATAGGGAACCAGCCAGCTCCAACCCTTCCCTGCTATCACCCACTGCTGGGCTACAGAAGCATACACATGTGCACAGTGCATGTGGACAGGGAAAGAGGGGTTCTCTCCCTTAATGTAGAAATAGAGTATGAGAGCCTACGCACACAAAACTCCTCATGAGCCTTAAACATATAATGCCTTCTATCTAGGAGTCCATTGCATTAACCACTGCACAAACCACTGGCAGCAAACACCGAATTTACACTTCTGAAGGTTCTTATGCATCTAAGATAATCGTTATCATACACTCAAATGACATAATTACATAGGTAAAAAGGTAAAGGTGTCTCATAACCTATGTGGTAGTGGGGGGCAAGGTGTCAGAGACTCAGCGGATAAATAGGTACTGTCCCTTTAGGGTCAGGAAAGGTAAAGCAGCAAGGGAGAGGAGATGGGCACTGCCCTCAATATGCTGGCCCCTAGAGAAGCTGAGGTCTCTGATGCGTCGCTCCCCTATGACCACACAGGTTATGGGACACCTTTACCTTTACCTGACCTGACTTGACTCACCAGAACACCAAAGACGACAGTGGAGAAAGCCCCCCCTAGGAATCCCTCCCAGGTTTTCTTGGGCGACAGTTTGATGAGGGGCGTCTTGCCAAAGAAAAACCCAAACATGTAGGCCATGATGTCGTTACAGATGATCATAGACACAGGCACCAGAACCCTGCAGGCAAGACACAGAGAAGGAGTGAGAAATATTTATACCACATTAGGACAGACGCTATAGCCCAGTGGTTAAAACCATTCCACTTCAAACCCATGGGTCTATAAAGTCATGGGTTTGGATCTTAGCTGCATCTGGTGAATTAATGATAGGGATTTTTACTATCTCCCAGGTCAACTTCAAGTGCAAACCTGCCAGTGCCTTAATTCCCTTCATGTATTAAGGTTCAAACAGACTTGGTAGAAAAAAATTAGGGGCCTTCAAATCCAAATTTAGGGCCTAGCAAAGTATCAAAGCTCTAAGTATCAACCAGCACACACATTTACTTTGATAAACTAATCTCAAACTCATGTGAGCAAAGTCTCCATGTCTAAATGATAAAATACGCACAATGGAAACACAAATTCAAGTTATTATACAGTAGAATGTCTTTCAATTATAGATACCAACATGAACTAAAATCCCTTCACCGTAAAATGTGAAGTCATGGTGTATGCAAGTCTCCATGTCTTGAAATATCAAGCAAGGTGAAACTGAAAATGAGTGTCTCTGATTAGAGGTGCTTTTTACATAACCTAACAAAGTGAACTTAGACTTAACTCCGCAAACTTCATCTGATATAAACAAAGTCTCCTTGCCTTATCAAAGATGCAGATGGTTACCTGGTAAAAAAAATTGGTAACAGCAATAACCTCAGAGTGCCTCTTTCAAATTCTGCTCCTTTATTTCAATCTCACACATTCACTGCAAGCAGACATTAATACGATGTACGCATGCACACACTCATGCTTGGGTGTGCAAGAGAAACACCTAAACAGTAGCCCCAGAAACAAAAAGCTTGAAACCTTAGTCACTGTACCAACAATATGAATTCTTCCAGTACCTAAACAGCCCCAGCAACAAATACCTGGTCACTGTACCCACCACTATGAATCCCTGTACAACCCACCCCTAGAATCCCTGTACCACCCTTGAATCCCTGTACCCACCTAGGAATCCCTGTACCCACCATATGAATCCCTCCAGCACGTTCTGCACGATGAGGTGTGACTGAGCCACCACCAGCAGCAGCACCACATGAGTGTAGCCAAACTGAAACAACACCAACAGCAGCTCAACGACAACAACGTAAACCAACAACAACACCCAAACAAAGAACAAACATCCCCCCCACCCCATAGAAAAAAAGAATGAAAAAGAAAAACAGAAAAAAAGGAAAAGAATTTCACCTCACCTTTTAAAAAAAAAAAAAAAGGCACAACAATAGAAAAAATGGACAACCACCACCAACCCCCCCAACAATTCAACCTACCCAATCCTCTTAATAAAAATCATGTGAGAAAATCTATCACACTGTAGACTATGGAATGCACTCTAGGCTCTAGAGCGCAAAGCCTGGAAGTGTGTATGAAGTACAAGCTGTTACCCATGCAGTAAACCCCCCCTCTCCCAAGTCGCTGGAATGGTCCATCAATTTTTAGTAAAAGTTAGTGCCCCCCTCCCTCTTAACCCCACTCTGGAAACAGTGATCGATTTGTGAGAACAAGGCCCGGGCTGTCTGTCCCTTACCAGCGTGAACTGCTTCAGGTAGTGTTTCTTCACCAGGCTGAAGACGAAGCCCACAAAGCCGGCCACGTACAGCGAGAAGGAGATGAAGCGATGGTACGTCACAAAGTAACGCAGGAAGTCCTGGAAAAGAGCAGGCTCAGGATCAACATCACATTAATACAAATGTACGCATGCCGACCACAAGCAAATACATCAGAAATTGCTTTGATCAAAAATGGACACAAACCAATGGGAAAAAATTCTCATTATTTGCTCGAGTAGCTAAGAAAATGTACACTTAATCCAATCTGTCTTTAAAAAATGCTCACTCAAGTCCATAAATTACAAGCATCTTTTTGGTGTAAAATAAGTAATAAAGCTGCTGTGGGCAATGCAAACTTATAACAAAGCTTTAAAAAAAAAATCTGTTTATCATCATACTTTTTGTTTTTAGCATGTGTCTACCTTTAATCAACTGATTCTCATCCCTATTAACTTAATCATCACACCATGTGCACAAACGCACTCACATACACACCAACATGGACTGGATGTTAAAAAAAAAAAAAAAAAAAAGTGTTTATTCATTATCCTTGAAATAAAATTTAAAAATTTGATTTGACATGGATGCACACATACACACTGTATATGAATTGCTTCACTGTATCATGACAACTTCTCAAGTCACAAACGCCACTGAATTTCTCACCCTCCTGGACAGCAGAAGGCCAAGTAATCAATCATGCTTTCCCCAAAGAGGAAGAAGTTGGAGGCGAACAGAAAGTACCAGCTGAGCACTCGGAACCAGGGCAGCTTCAGAGAGCGGTACACGATGTAGCCAATGGTGATGATCTCGTGAAAGCACTTGATCTGAAGGGCAAAAATCTGTGGACAGAACACACGTAATACAGGTTAGGTTTAGTGAAGCATGCCGAATTTTAAGTTTGTGGTCAGTGTGTGTGAGTGTTTATTTATTTATTTATTCTTTTATATCGAGGATAATGGAATAAGCACTCGTGTGCTTTTTTACATTCAGTATTTACATCCAGTACTGTATGCAGTTTTGTCAATTTTGTCATCTGTTCCCACCGGCACACAATGGCCTCATCTTACGAAAAGCGGAACAGGATTTAACGTGTGTGCAAGATACTCTGCATTGGCGTTATTGCACACAGGGCCTCGGTTTATAGTCTCATCCGAAGGACTTTCGGGGAGAGTGGAGTCAGCACTGATGTTAACTCCAGGAGAAAAATCCCCTTGAACGGGAATCGAACCCGGTCATCAAATTGCCAGCGCAATGTTCTGACCGCTAGGCTGTCCCGTCCCCCAAATCTGTGAGTGTGATGTGTTGTATTGGGGTGTGTGTGTGGTGTGTGTGTGTTGTGTTGTGTGTGTGTGTGTGTGTGTGTGTGTGTGTGGTGTGTGTGTGTTGTGATTTCCAAAGAGGTTCTATACAACACACATGCGCACACACACTAAATACACACACATGCACACACACACACACATGCACACACACAATCACGCACACACACACACCACACACACACACACACACACACACACACACACACACACACACACACACACACAATCATGTACACATTCATGCCCCCATCACACACACACACAGACACAGATACACACCCTGTTGAGTTGTATCCATGTTCATAATCAGATTTTAAAAATGATTTTGTGATTTAAAAAATCATACATGTGTAAACAAAATCAATCTATAGCATGAGAAAGGCAACATTCTTACTTACCACAAGCACCAGGGCTAAGGGGCCACAGTAGATGACAAAAGCAAAGGCCAAGATCATCACCCACTGTGAAGATCCCACGTATTACCCAGTTTCGCCATCTGAAAAGAAGTCAACTAAAAATCACCTTTTCATTGAATTGCATGGATGCAAACAGAATTGCCATGTTACATTGATGGTGAAGTATTGTAGACTAGTGGTAGTACTAGTTATTAATAGTACTATTGTGTTTCACTGTATTGTACAGTGTGACATGGTTTTGTGCCATGTTGCAACGTTTTCATAATCAAGGCAGGCTTTTCGTGTGAACTTATGGCTCCTCTCCTCTGCAAACACCGCTCCCTGCCACATGAGAACACAATCTACAACAAACGTGACTTTATGACAGGTACAAAGCAGATGACGTTCCCTTATAATCAGGTCAGGGAAGCGTGAAATACACATTTTCCCAGTTTTTACCAAAGGTGATATTCTTGATTGCTCTGAGCACATAAAATAAAACAAACTTACTGATAAATTACACATAATACCAGTGTCACTTCCACCTACCTAGTCTCATCGTCTTCCTTTTCATACTTAACTCATTCCCTACATTTCACGCGATCGCAGGATTTGACCGTCAGATTTAGATTTTTTTTTTTTTTTTACCACAATGACGTTAACTTTTGTAAAAAAATCTGGCAGCTGGCTTTCAACTTTAACCTTCCACCTACATGTCAACAATAAATCCTGAACATTCCATGCACTTGTGTTGAGTATCTTTTTAGTTATGAATTTTTTAACAGATCAACATAACAGTGCGTATACAGAGATAGTAGTAGACACCCATCAGTCTTGGAAGACTATGGAGTTGCACCCTATTCTTTAGAGTGCAAAGCCTGGGTAAGTAAGTATGGAGGGTAAGCTGTTACCCATGCAGCAGACCCCCCCCCCCCCCCCTACCACAGGAATAATCCATTAGAAAGGCAGTCGCTGACACGAATGGTTCCAGTACCGTGCAGGAGCCGCCAGAACGTTGCCATATACAGCCCAGAGCCACCCTGGGGACTCCAGCTCACCGATTTTTTGTCAGGGATGGTGTCTAAACATGACACCTGTGTGCATGCTGGTTTTTTAAAACATAATTTTGTCATCCGCTCCTACCGGCACATGATGGCCTGCTCTCCTGAGAGGCGGAACAGGGTTTTAAGGTATGTGCATGATCTGTGTGCGTTCGCACACAGGGCCCTGGTTTATAGTCTAATCCGAATGACTTACAGAGATATACACAGAGTAAAACTCAACCAAGCCTAATGCTACACAACTGAAAGGTGTGTGTGCGTGCATACCTCGGAGTCAGATCTTTGAGGGCACTGTCCAGACTCTCTGTCGTCTTGTCAGTTCCCTGAGGCAGCTGGTCGCCGGCAGCACGCAGGTGGGGGTGGGTGATGATGTCGTCCTCCTCACTCTCCGAGGCATGGCCACTGCCCGCTGCTGCTGCCGCTGCTGCTTTCTGAGATTCAGACTGACAACATTCCTCAACCTTTAGACAGCACCAAAAACCTTATCTACAATAAACAACAAAATGAACAAACACAGATAACTTTGAATACAAAAATCTCCAACCTAACCCAAACTAACGGTAAAATAAAACCACTTTTAACCTCCTCCTAGCCAAAAAGTGCAACATTATGGAAAAACCCATGGTCAATTACTCAATGTGATGGCAATTTTCCTAATTTTTTTAATGGTTTTTCAATATGTCTAGAGACTGTGCAGAGTACTGGTAACCAGTAAAATCCAACACAATCCACATGTCACTGTTTTATTGTTATTCTCTGCTCCAATAGGGATCAAACTACCCTAGGTAAAAAGCTGTCTGTGAGCATAATAAAATAAGGTGTGCAATGAAGAAGTTAATCTACAAATGGACAGGGTTTATACACACAAAGCAAACAAACAGCCTTTCCAGACTGAAAACATTCTAGTGCCTTGTTCTCCTTTGTGCCTCCATGCAAATTATAGATGTTCAGGTATGCCACGGCTGCTAAAGATCATGTAGTTTATGTCACCATTTGGTTGATAGATCCATAATGCACGCAAGATTTGTCTACTTCACAGTTAGCTGAGTTAAGCAGGTATTGGTCAAGTTTCTTTGTGGTGGTATTCTTGTGGTTTTGTCATTGGTGAATAGAAGATTTGTGTACGCAATGACACAACACACATCCTAGTAAAAACTCCAAAACAAACTCTCACATGTTGTGTGTCTGTGTGTGTGTGTGTGTGTGTGTGTGTGTGTGTGTGTGTGTGTGTGTGTGTGTGTGAATTGTTATTGGTTGCATGTGTAAGAATATGTTGAATTCAAATGCAAGCGCTTTGATTTGTTTTCGCATGATATAGTGCTATATGAATTCTATCATTATTATCAATATCATTCTCCCCAAATTATCTAGGATCATTGGTATGGCCACAGCAGACTACACAAAGAATTGCGGAAAGAAAATTTTAGAACCACGGATGAGAATAAAATCTACGTATTGCAAATGGATTTCAGCAAAGAAAAATATTGTCGCTGCACACAATTTATTTGCACACTTGAAAATGAAGCAATGAGAAACTGCATAAGATCCAAGAAGCATAATTTATAATGAGTACTAAACAGCACACATAGTGACAACACAAGGAGGCTGCATTATGAGATTGAGAGACATTATGTGTAATTTTGTACAGTTTTCCTACAGTTATATACAATCTATTTGTGTGCACATATGGATTCGTAGTGTTACTGTTAAAGAATTTCCCTAGAGCTACAGTTTCATATTAACATCAAAATTAGTATTAAAATTACAGTTATAATCTGAGGCTAAACAAGCTTGCAACTGCAAGCCCATACTTGCTGGCACTAGTGGCATTCAAAAGCCTGATCAAGACTTACTTTACATACTTTGTACTGTATACATACATATCATTGTATGTAAACATAAACAAGGTGTCTAATAGTATTGTTTACCCTGCTGTTTTACCAGATTATTATGTACTGTTGATATGTATGTGTGTGTGTGTGTGTGTGTGTGTGTGTGTGTGTGTGTTGTGCGTGCATTGTGTGTACATGTGTGTGTCTGTGTGTGTACACACACGTGTGTGTGTGTGTGTGTGTGTGTGTGTGTGTGTGTGTGTGTGTGTGTGTGTGTGTGTGTACATGTGTGTATGTGTTTGCCCTGCATATGAGACATGTATGATGTACATAATTTACATGTCCACATTAAATATGCTATGTTGTACTTGCAGTGTTATTTTTTCATGAATTACAATTTCTAATCTTTAACTCCCTAAATGTAATGCATAGGGTGAAATCTGCAGAATACTCCTCATGTTAACTTCTGACTGTGTCAGAGAAAAGCGGGCATGTGCTTAGTGTTTGCTACCACTTTCACAATTAATCAGCATCTGTGTTGTGTTGGATAGTGATGGGGTTGAGAAGACAAAAACAGAACAAGGCCCATCTTGTACAATATCAACCTCGTGTTCCGATACTGTAGTGTATAGAATACAAACAAGATCCGACAATTTTTAAATAGTATGCTTAATCAGTTGATGAGGCATGGTAAAAAGAGAAAAAAATGTAGATGTTGGATGAAAAAACGATTCATTATGAATGAAAATGCGCAGGGACATAACTAGGTCTAGGCCCAGATCGATTCATCCACCGCTACATGAATGGAGTGACAATAAATATACAACATAAGCATTTAACACAAACAATACCAATTCTTCTGGTCGTGTTGTTGGTGCTTGGGGTGTTCTTTGCCGTACGTCAGTCATAGCTCCCGAATTTTGATTGCCGGGCGCTTGAGAATTCGTAAAACGAAAGCCTGCAAGCGAAGCCAGTCAGTGCTACGGTTCTCGTACTGCCACTTCGTAAACGTGAATCGGCGCGATCAGTTGGCCTAGTATCATGGCTGTTGCTCCGGTCAGACTTCTGCTACGAAGGAGTTTCCTTCATGGATATTTTCCTAAAAAGAAATTTCGATCACTTGCAGGAAAATTACAGGTAATAAAAAAAGGACAAGGGATACTGTTGTGCATTTGTTTTTCTTTAAAAGGGATTTTTTTCTGCACTTGAACAAAGTTGTGGTGAATGTAAACGAGTGTGCCCATGCTTTTTCAATCGACACTCGCACTGTGATCTTCACGAGTGGTTGTGTTGGGTTTAGGCCGCGGTCTGCATGAACCATACGGCAGATAAATGTCATGAGATGAAAGGATACGTGTCTGGAATTTTTTTTCGATTGACCGATTGTGCTCACACCTAAAACAGAGCGTGAAACCCGTGGTCAAACGGAGAAGGGAGATGGGGGGAGGGGTGGGGGAGGAGGGAAGCGGTGGCTTGGACACTGATTGATTGACCATGAAAACACAACAGCGTGGGCGTGTCAATGCACGGTTTTTCGGTAAATGGACGGACAGTGATATGTGTCAACGGTGATATACAGTGTCGTGACAAATTAATAGACTGCTGCACAAATGATGCAAGAATTGGAACAATGCACTATACTACAGTATTTTGCAGTAATTAATAGATAATTAAAATATTTCCCCCCAAAAATAAAATTTTGAGAGAAGAAGGAGCATAACAATAAATTGAGCTCATTTTTCAAAGAGAGAATTTTTGTTTGTTTTTTTGTGTTTTTTTTTTGGTTGTTGTTTGTTTGCCAGTTTCATTTTGTTGTTGTTGTTGATTTGGCTTAGTTTTTGGTAGCTGTTTTGATGCTTTAAAAAAACAACAACAACTTTGTTCTTTGTTTTGTGCATGTCTGCATGCACATGCCCTTTCTCTCCCCCCATCCCCTCCCCTCCCTCCCCCCCCCAAAAAAAAGAAATTTAGGACTAATTTATTTACATGCTCTCTTAAGGTGTGTGTGTGTGTGTGTGTGTGTGTGGTGTGTGTGTGGTGTGTGTGTGTGTTACATTGATGTGTGTTACTATGTGTGTATGTGTGTGGATGACTATATATGTTACTGTGTGTGTATGTATGTATGTATACATGTATGTGTGTGCATGTGTGATGTGTGTGTGTGTGTGTGTGTGTGTGTGTGTGTGTGTGTGTGTGTGTGTATGCTTTTCAATTTTGACTTTTGTCTCTTTACAAAATAATGATCAATATTAGACATTAAAGAAAAAAAGATTAACCAAGTGCATAGATCCATCCAAGTGTGCATGTGCGCGCATGTGTGTGTGTGTGTGTGTGTGTGTGTGTGTGTGTGTGTGTGTGTGTGTGTGTGTGTGTGGAGTACTTATTAATACTGATTAAATCTGTAAATTATTTGTTGTTGTATGTCTGTTTCAGGGTTTCTCTGTTTGTCTCTGTGTTTTCTTGCTCCTCCCCATCCGCCCAGTTCAGAGTTTTTATGATCTAGAGATGAGATCTACATCTCTTGTTTGTCTAGAGGTCTGAGTCTCTCTCTCTCTCTCTCTCTCTCTCTCTCTCCTCTCTCTCTCTCTCTCTGTCTCTGTCTATTTCTCTCTCTCTGTCTCTCTCTCCCCTTTCTATCTTTCTCTCTCTATCTGTCTATCTGTCTGTCCTGTCTCTCTGTCTGCCTCATCTGTTCTTTATCTGTCTCTGTTCTCTGTCTCTCATCTAGTTCTCGCTTCAGCTCTCTCTGTCCTCTCTGCCCTGTCCTACTGTCTGTCTGTTCTCTTCTTCTGTCTCTTTTTCCTGTCTATTCTTGGCAAGGGCCGGATGAAAAAAAAGTATACTGTACAAATACTCTGTTACCCTTGAAAACTAAAGATTATTCATTCATTCATTCTTTCTCTATATCTCACATCTCGGTCAAGTTTTTTTTTCTCTCTGTGTGTTTCTTTGTGTGTGTCTCTCTCTGTTTCTCTGTCTCTCTCTGTCTCACTTACTCACTCTCTCTGTGGCTCTCTTGTATGTTTCTTTCTGAGTTTCTCTCTCTCATTTTTTCACTTAGACTTCCACTTTAACATCTGTTTGTCTGATTGATAGTATCAGAGTCTGGGTTCTAAGCATTTCTTTGCCTACGTAGTATGCTGTTGCTGATCATCACCTGTTAAACTATTCCAGTTAGCACCTGAGCTCTCTCTGTGTGTGTCTACTCTCACTCTCAGTCTGACCTTTGCTAAGTGAGTCAGGGTGTCTTTGGGTTCAGTGTCTGTAATTTAAGCATTCTGTCTCAGTGTTTGATTTAAAAATAATGTTTCTAAACAGACAACAAAGATGAGTTTATTTTTTATCAATTTTTTATTCTTTCATGTTGAGGATAATGGAATAAGCACCCATGTGCTTTTTTACATCCAGTCCCCATGTGTATGCAGTTTTGTAAATTTGTCATCCATTCCCACTGGCACACAATGACCTACTCTTCCCAGGATGAGTTTTGACATGTGCACTGTAAGGTATTCTGGATGTTTTGGATGCTGTGCATCATAGTCGTTATCAATACATGTGTTTACTTGTGCTTAGTCAGCCTATTTGCAATGGCAGTTCAGAATTTATTTGTGACACCTTTATTGTTTCAGGTGGTACATCAGACAGTGCAAACACCAGCATGTCCATGCTACTTCTATTGCACCCAAGTGCTGTTTCGCAATGGTGAGTTCCTTTCTTGCTCCCTATAAAAATGATCTATCTCTCTGTCTATCCCTTAGTCTTGCGACTGTGGAGGCACCCCTGAAGACTTTTCTCTGTTCTACCTTTCTCAAAATTTTGTTGAGTTCTAGGCTTGTCCATTCACTGATGTTGTCCTCCCATCTCTTCTTTGGTCTGTCTCATTTTCTTCCTCTATGGACAGTGCCTTGCAGTATTGTTTTTGCAAGTCCTTTTGATCTTGTGACATGTCATATTACATTCTTTTAAAATGAATTTGTTGTTTAATCTTATTCATTGCTTCTCATCTGTATTTTATCATTAGATCATGGGATGAATAGCAAATAGTTTGCTGAAAATTACACTTAATTAAATGTATTCATGAACAAACAGTAGCACTAGTAGCATAAGGAAAATGTGGAAGTAGTTTATATCTACAGGCATAATATGAAGTGTACTTGCAGATCTATGTTTTACAAAAGTTCTTACTATAATCAAATGGAGCTGTGGTGTAAAGGTAATGCCAGGTATCTGTCTAAAATTTAAAAAAAAAGGCAAGTGGTTGGCAGATTGGATTTATGTTTGAACCCACTGAACCAGGGTCATCAGATCATGAGCACAATTCCCTAACCCTTAGGCAGTTCCCTCCCTTCTTTTGGTTCTTATTTTTAAACAAAAAAAATTGGGTTGAGTATTTTTCTGTATGTTCTCTCTCTTCTTAACGTAAAAATAAATGTTAGAAATCAAATCAAAGAATGGTTGTGTATGATTTATCAATCTTTGCATAAATCAACTTTGTCCTTTTGTAATATCTTCCATGAGGAAAAAGTAGTGGAGGAAAACAAGTGCAGGTAACCACTTACAACATATCAGTCATCTTGAAAAATGATATTATCAAAGATTTCAATTCAAAAAAAAAGCTCTAGAAAATAATGTCTTTCAATGGCAGCATTTTAGGCATTCTTGAGTAAGAACAATACCTTTGGCCTGACCTGACTGGAGGTTCGGCTCCTGGATGAGCCTTCATCAGAGATCTCAGCGGTGATTGAAACTCCACCCTCATAAGCTTCACCATTATGTTTTTCATTATAGTCAGAATCTTGAGAGTTCCCAGTGTAAAAAAACAGTACGGTGAGCACTCATTCTCTCATGTAGGTTCCCACTCTCAGTAACGCACTTCCATTGAAATAAAACACACTGATTCTACTTCCTTCCTTTGAAAGGTTGCTCAAAACACACCTTTTTATCCGATTCTTGTCCCTGACCACTGATCAAAATTGATTTCCCATTTATTGACTCATCTGTGACTCTAGTGCTGGTCTTGTGCTGTTTTGGGATAAGATAAGGTTCTTCATTTCTATTTTACTTCATCTTATTAATGTGCCGTTTTCTTAGTTATTCTGTGTTGTGTGTTTTGTGTATGTGTGTGTTTTTTTGTGCGCACATGCGTGCATGCGTGCATGCGTGCGTGTGTGTGTGTGTGTGTGTGTGTGCAATGTACTGCACTGCACATTTTCTTGATGATATTGGTCTTATTTTACTTTTATTCTCTGGCCATGTAACATGCTGTGTAATGTATGTGCATGCATTTTTTCCTTATTTTTTGTGCTAGTCAAATTTTTCACATTTATATGTAACCTATTTAAATTGATTTGATTGTACAGCACGGTAAGCCCATGTTTTGTGGGAATTTGCGCTATATAAGCCTCCATTTTATTATTATTATTATTATTATTATTATTATTATTATTATATTATTATTATTATTATTATTATTATTATATTAACCAACATTGTTTGGAGACTTTAGTTTCTCTGCCTCTGTCAAAGCTTCTCTCTCCCTGTCCTTTTTCTTATTACAAGAAGGGGAAAAGTGTAAGATGGTCTATGTTTATAAATAAATCATAAAGCTTGCAATAGAGCTAAGGAAGTTGACTAACTCACACTGCATAACAAGTATTCATTCTGTATTCTGACACTGTCCAGACAGGAGAACGTGATATAATATAATTATGACATCAGTACAGTACTGTACTATTACTTCTCATCACTAGACAGTGCATCCAGACACTGATGGTGACCAGATGTGGGGAAATAATACATAACTTTGGTGTAGCAGAAATAATACATGACTTTGGTGTACCAGAAATAGTACATGACTTTGGTGTAGCGCAATGTGCAGCTAGATGAAACAGGCCTCCCCCATGGAGGCAGACCTGAGCTTGCAGACAGTCTGAAGTCACCGGAAGAGGCAGGGGAGCTAGTTTAATAATCCAGGTTATCCCTAGCTGGGGATCCATTCGGGTTTCCATCCATTGATTGCATGCATAATTTGTGTCTGGTCCCTGTGTCCCCATCTCAGCCCGGTCCCTTTTTGGGACTTCCTGTGGTGTCATAATGTGTTTTCACACCCCTTCCCCGGAGCTGCTGCCTGTCTTGATAGGCTGTAAATAAGTTTTGTGATTCCCCGCAGTCCCCGCGTGTGAAGTAATAAACAACCGCCGCTGGTCCCCTGGGCACCACCCCAGTGATGGCGGTGAAAGCAAGAAAAAAAGCCAACCCTTTCTCCTTGCCCCCAAATTATCCCTAAAGTAATAGCTTTTAAAAGAAGTCATCAAAAAATGGTTGATTAGTTAAACCATCAAAAGTTAATGACTGTGCACATGTTTTCTTCTATATTGCCATTTCACGCCTTCTGGTTGCATTTCCTGTTCTTCATGTTTGACGTTACAATGCATGATTATGTAGATCTATCCGTGCTAATCAGTCAAGGCAAGTGAAGTCAAAATGTATTTTCCGATGGTACATTGAGTAGGCAATGCATTTGCTTTTTACATCACATCCTTAGTTATTGCCAGTGTAAATTTATAAGAGTGGCCATGTCAGTTCTTTTTGTAAGATGGAGTGTTTTGTTCCACTGCTATATTTTTTCTAGCAAGAACAAGATTTTTTTTTCACAATTTGAAATATGATTGTATAATGAAAAAGTGCGCATGTATTCATGTTTCAGTGGGTACTTCAACATGCCAACATCTGCTAATTTTGCAAACATTGTTCATTTTCATTTTCTTTTTCTCTCAGGGTTTTCTCTTGAAATCAAATGACTTTTTCCTAGCTTGTACAAGTTGTAGTCTTGATAGACAATCAATGAGTCAGAACTTCCATGAATAACTATTGCATTGATCAGTACATGTATGTAATCAAACACTACAAACTACTTCAGATGAGTATTTCAAGTTTGCCTATAGATCAGTATGGCGGATAGCCTAGTGGTCAGAACATTGCGCTGGCAATTTGAAGACCCGGGTTCGAATCCGGTCGAGGAGATTTTCTTCCTGGAGTTAACATCAGTGCTGACTCCACTCTCCCCAAAAGTCCTTCGGATGAGACTTTAAACCGAGGCCCCGTGTGCGAACGCACGCAGAACATCTTGCGCACACGTTAAATCCTGTTCCGCTTTTCGTAAGAGTAGGCCATCGTGTGCCGGTGGGAACAGATTGACAATATTTCCAAAAACTGCATACACACGGGGACCGGATGAAAAAAAAGCACACGTTGCTTATTCTGTTATCCTCGATATAAAAGAATAAATAAATAAATAAATAAATAAATGTTCTTTCTTTAGGAGTTTGTTCCTTCTGGCCACCTTTGTGATCTGTCTCTAATCCAAGACTTCTGCACATTCCAACTTACAATCTTAATCAATTCTTATGGTTCATATAGTAACTTTCTCTCCTACAGCAAAGATCTGATATCATTTTCTATGCATCGCTCTTGTTCAATTTCAGTCTTCAAATACCTTTTGTTGTTGTTAATATTGCTGCTCTTATACCTCTTCTGTTGGGGTAGGGGTCAAGTGGAGGAGGGACACATGTCATAGGAGGAGGACTGTCCAGTGTTCACATTCTTTGCTTTAGCAGAAAAAGATCAAAATGTAAAATGCAAAATTTGGAAGTGACTGGTGGACAGGATAGCCTGGTGGCTAGAGTTGCATTTGCAGTGTGTGACCACCCCCAGGTCTGAGCTCTTACCTAGAGGCCTGTTCAGGATTTCCCCCTGGAGTTAACATCAGTGCTGACTCCACGGCCATCAAAGTCCTTCAGATAAGACAGTCAACTAGGTCATGTGTGCATCTTACGCACATGTTAAAATCTATCCAACTTTTTGGAAGAGTAGGTCATTGTGTGCCAATTGGAAACTGATGATAATCTTTTAAAAAACGGATTGACAGTGGTGTAGTGTTCAGACACCATCCCTGAAGGTGGAATGTGGCTACTTTAATGGTGTGCAGAAACTGCTGAACATGCAGAATCTCTCCAGTGCTGAACCTCAGAGAGTTCTCTAGCTGAGGAACATAAAAAAACGGAAACTTGTGAATAATTCAAGTGG
>CM060316.1:115546466-115548966 GCA_030674155.1 Stramonita haemastoma
GACAGACACACAGACAGACAGACAGACAACAACAACACACACACACCACACCACTCACAGACATCACACACAACACACAACACACAAACACACACATACGACACTACACACAGACAACAGCACATACAGAGACAGACACACAACACACACATAGACACACTCTCTCGCTACTACAGTGTCCCGGTCTTAGTCACACTAGTCGACTTCTGTCTGTTCCCTCTGTCTGCTCTGTCTGTCTGTCTGTCTCTGTCTGTCTGTCTGTCTGTCTCTCCTCTCTCTCCTGCTCTGCACTCTTCTCTCTTCTCTCTGCTCTTCTGCTCTTCTCGTCTTCTTCTCTCTTCCTCTCTTCTCTCTCTCTCTCTGTCTCTTCTCTCTCTCACACACAAAACAACCTGGATAAAAAGCAGAAGACATACTTTTGCCGATACTTCACCAGCATCAAGACTGATGATTTCCTGTTGTTGCCAGTGGAGATGAGAAGTTGCTCTTGTTGTTGTTGTTGTTTTTTCTTGCAGCTTGCTGCTGCTGCTCGCTGCTTTGTTGCTGCTGCTGCTGTTGTTATTGCTTCTATCTTGAAACGAGCCCGGAAGAAGTCAAATGCCATCTTAGCATTTGGGTTTTTTATTAGTGTTATTTTTTTGGTTTTTAGCATGGAGTGAGACAGATTGGCTTGATTTCTGTCTAAGCCTTGAGGACTCGCTGGAATTTTCAGGCGGTATTTCCATGGCAAGTTGAACTTGGAGAGCCCCCCCCCCCCTCCCGCTATAAAGCAGGGTGCGTGCCCAGCATTTTATTGTCATCCATGCCACCGGCCATAAATTATGTAGCCCACCCTTCTTATGCTTCCCCCCCCCCCCCCCCAACGGTCAGACAGCAACTGTTGTTCTGTGATATGAATGAGTAAAATGCGTCACGCTGCCGGCCGTTATAGAGCCTGACAAGTGAAGTCAGGCAGCCAGGCTCACTGCATCCGACTTCAGCGTGGGAGGGAATCGTAATGTTGGAAGTCTTGTCTTGAGGAGAGAGAGAGAGAAGAGAGAGAAGAGAGAGAGAGAGAGAGAGAGAGAGAGAGAGAGAGAGAGAGAGAGAGAGAGAGAGAGAGAGAGAGAGACAGACAGACAGACAGACAGACAGACAGACAGACAGACAGACAGACAGATAGACAGAGAAGGGGCAGAGCATGAACCAAGAAGGCAGAAAATAGACAAGAATGGGTTGGCAGACAGAAAAGGAACAAAGTAGACACGAAGAGAGGGATAGAAAAGGGGATTCCTCAACAAAAATTTTCCAGAAGGTGGGCATGCTGTGTGTTCAACACCCCACCCCACCCCCCCCCCCCCCGGCCTTCCTACGGTGAAGCCTATTCTTGTGTTTGTCGTGTGCACTGCAGTCACATCAGTCAAACACAGACCACAACTCGACATGCGTGACCAGGGCAAATTGCAATCCTGACTTTGGGACAACTCTGAAATTTGCATTTTTGCTAATTCAATTGTCTTGTCTCCTGCCTTTCTCAGTGCGATACAGTGCAAATACCAATAGGACAGTTTATGATTCTATTTCATTCATGGAGTAGAATATTATTTGAATTACCCCCCTCCAGGCTTTGAGACTATATAGACCCAGGATGTCATAAGAGCAACAAGACTGGGTGGTGAGTCAGAGTAGACCTATACAGGTTAATGTGGATGTGCGTGCGTGCGTGCGTGCGTGCGTGGTGTGTGTGTGTGTGTGTGTGTGTGGTGTGTGTGTGTGTGTGTGTGTGTGTGAGTGAGTGAGTGTGTGTGCGTGCGTGTGTGTGGGGAGTGAGTGTGTGTGTGTGGTGTGTGTGTGTGGTGTGTGTGTGTGTGTGGAGTGATGTGTGTGTGTGTGTTGTGGGGTCAGTATGGACGTGCACGAGCAAGTGTGTGCATTGTGGGGGACAGAGTGACTCCATGTCTACTGTGTACACCAGCGGTGTAGTGTGGTGTGTGTGTCTCTCTCTCCTCACTGTTGCTCTGACACCTGACGCCGTGATTCTGCCTCCATTTGCAGGGCGGGCAGGTCCAGTGCTAGTGCTCTGCTGGGGAAAGGGGATTTGTGCCCTGTCTTCTCTGTCTGGCTTTTGGCAGAGAGCTCCGTGTTTCTCCATGTCTGTGCCTGCTTCTCTCTCTCTCTCTTTTCTCTCTCTCTCTCTCTCTCTCTCTCTCTCTCTCTCTCTCCCTCTCTCTCTCTCCTCTCTCTCTCTCTCACTCTCTCTCTCTCCTCTCTCTCTCTCTCCTCTCTCTCTCTCTCTCTCTCTCTCTCTCTCACTCTCTCTCTCTCTCTCTCTCTCTCTCTCTCCTCTCTCTCTCTCTCTCCTCTCTCTCTCTCTCTCTCTCTCTCTCTCTCTCTCTCTCTCTCTCTCTCTCTCTCTCTCCTCTCTCTCTCTCTCTCTCTCTCTCTCTCTCTCTCTCTGTCTCTGTCTCTCTCTTCTCTCTCCTGTCTCTCTCTCTCTGTCTCTCTCTCTCTGTCTGTCTTA
>CM060316.1:115553966-115561466 GCA_030674155.1 Stramonita haemastoma
GCAAATTGACGACCCGGGTTCGAATCCGGTCGAGGAAATTTTTCTCCTGGAGTTTACATCAGTGCCGACTCCACTCTCCCCAAAAAGTCCTTCGGATGAGACTTTAAACCGAGGCCCCGTGTGCGAACGCACGCAGAACATCTTGCGCACACGTTAAATCCTGTTCCGCTTTTCGTAAGAGTAGGCCATCGTGTGCCGGTGGGAACAGATGACAATATTTACAAAAACGCATACACACGGGGACCGGATGAAAAAAAGCACATGATTGCTTATTCTGTTATCCTCGATATAAAAGAATAAATAAAAAAGAATAAATAAATCCCATTCCGCTTTTCGGAAACGGAGGCCATTGTTTGCCGGTGAGAACGGATGACAGAATTGACATCACTGCATACACACAGGGACTAGATGTAAAAAAAAAAGCACAGGAGTGCTTATTCCATTATCCTCGGAATAAAAGAATAAGATAGAAATATAGATCTAGATAAATAAATAAATGGAGAAATAGATAGACAAATAAATAAATAGATAAACTATTCCATACATCTCCGAAGAGAAAAAAGCAAACAACAAAACAAAGATAAACGGAAAAGAGTTATGTGCGCAAGCATATCCCCATGATTGAATGAAGAGCAGACGAGAGAGAAGGGAGAAGCGATGGAAGCCGATCATAGCAATCGTAAAAGACATCTTCTTGCTCTCCCACTTGTGCGTGCAAGGAAGGCAGCGCTGCTGAATTCGGGGTGTATAGTCTGGTTTTGTGTTTTGCTTTTTCCTCTTTGTCCTCCTTTGATCTGTGGCACCTTTCTTAATTCGCATCATTAATGTGCAGAGGGATGGAAGTCGTATTCGGACAAAGCGTTTCGTTTGTTTGTTTTTTTGTCGTGTCTTTTCTCTCCCTCCACTTTCTTAGAAAGGTCAGGCTTCTATTAATTTTTATTGTCTTTTTTTGTTTCTGTTGTCTTTCCGTCAGTTTTTCATGCCCCCCCCCTCCCTGTCTCTGTCTCTGTCTGTCTGTCTCTCCCCCCCTCTCTCTCTCCATCTCTCTCCACGTGTTCTCTGTATGTGTTTGTGTGTGTGTGTGTGTGTGTGTGTGTGTGTGTGTGTGTGTGTGTGTGTGCGTGGTGTGCGTGTGTGTGCGTGCGTATACATACATACCTGCATACATACCTACATACATACCTACACCCCCCCCCCCCCCCTACATGCATACATACACACATAGCGTGACCATTATGCATTTGAACAGGCCGCAGCGCAGAGAAACTGACGAAGATGGGGGAAGAGAGAGGAGAAAGCCCAGTGAAGAAATGTGTCAGAAAATCAATGCCCTGCCCCCCCCCCCCCCCCCCCTTTGATCCACAGCAGCAGCAACAGCATACGGTGGTGGGCTTCTTTCCCTTCTGGGGCCAATTTATACAGGAAAAAAATATTGGGGGGGGGGAGAGACATTTATACAATAATTTATTTGGCTTCAGCTGGTTCGATTTAAGTCTCCTTATCGCTATCCTCTTATTTGTAAAAAAAAAAAAAAAAAAAGTTTGGGTTTTTTTATGTGTGTGTGTGTGTGTGTGTGTGTGTGTGTGTGTGTGTGTGTGTTGTGTGTGTGTGTGTGTGTGTGTGTGTGTTTTGCATTATACGGTATTATCTACAAGTTGAAGAAGGAGGGTGGCAGGACGGTTTAGACATTCACCTGCCTAACAGGCATAAACCGTGAAGTCCTGGGTTTGTTTCAATCCCAGCCTTGCGCCTTCCTCGCAGTTTGACAAGAAAATCGAACTGCATGTCAGGTCTTTCGGAGGAGACCCTAAACCAGTCTGCCCCGTGTGCTGACCGATTTGGGCACGTCAAGAGAATCACTCCACGACAGTTAAAAATCCGCAAAAGCCAGGGAGACATCTCCTGACTGTCCTGGCAAAATTGGTAGGTTCAGCTCCCAACTATATCCCCGAAGTCGGAATGTGGCTACCGAAAGGGTGGGTGAAAAAGAAACCGGTTGCACAGGCGAAAACCTCATCATTGGTGAGCCTTGGAGCTGTAGCCGAGGAAGGGAAAAAAGGAAAGGGAAAGTGTGGGAGTTGGAACTTATGGGTGTCATCTGTGTCATTTACCCAGCCTGTATTTCAGAGGGTTTGCTCTGTAGTGTGGGATATTATGTGTGTTGCATTTCTGTCTCTGTTTCGGTTTCTCTGTGTCTCTTCCCTCCCTCTCTCTCTCCTTCCCTCTCTGTCTGTCTGTCAGTCAGTCTGTCTGTCTGTCTGTCTTTGTCTCTGTCTCTGTCTCTCTCTCTCTCTCCTTTTCTCTCAGTGGTCAGAACATTGCGCTGGCAATTTGAAGACCGGGTTCGAGTCCGGTCGAGGAAATTTTCTTCCTGGAGTTAACATCAGTGCTGACTCCACTCTCCCCAAAAGTCCTTCGGATGAGACTTTAAACCGAGGTCCCGTGTGCGAACGCACGCAGAACATCTTGCGCACACGTTAAATCCTGTTCCGCTTTTCGTAAGAGTAGGCCATCGTGTGCCGGTGGGAACAGATGACAATATTTACAAAACTGCATTCACACGGGGACCGGATGAAAAAAAGCACATGTTGCTTATTCTGTTATCCTCGATATAAAAGAATAAATTAATTAAATTAAATTAAATTAAAATTAAATTAAAAATTAATTAATTAATCTCTGCCCCCCCCCCCCCCCCCCCTCCCTCTCTCTCCTTCGGATGAGACCATAAACACACGCAGAACATCTTGCGCGTACATTAAAACCTGTTCCGCCTTTCGGAAGAACAGGCCATTTGTACCGGTAGAAGTGGATGGCCCAATGGACAAAAACCGACTGTGAAAATAATGCACTTGAGCGCTTTTTCCATTATCCTGGAAATAAAAGAAAGCAGTTAAAATAAAGCCGAACAAAGAAAAGTCTTTTTCTGGGTCTGTTTGTAGCAGCGGGAAGCTTTAAAACTGAAAGGCTTAAGTGGGAGGGAAAGAGCAGGGCTGCCATTTTCTCTCTGTCTTTCGGCCTCCCTTAATCTGATATTCTTTGATAGCAGTGGATTATTTTTCTTCCTCGCCGCCTGAATCGATAAAAACAAAACAACAACAAAAAATCCTCTGTTGTTTATGCTTATTCCCTTTCCTCAATAAAAATCATTTCGTTCTTCTGTTCGTTGGTGCGTTCGTTCTCTCGCTCTGTCTGCCTGCCTGTCTGTCTGTCTGTCTGTTTCCCTGTCTGTTTGTCTGCCTGTCTGTCTGTCTGTTTCCTGTCTGTTTGTCTGCCTGTCTGTCTGTCTGTCTGTCTGTCTGTCTGTTTCCCTGTCTGTCTGTCTGTCTGCCTGTCTGTCTGTCTGTCTGTCTGTCTGTCAGATTGACTGACTGACTGACTGATTGTCTCTCGGTCTCGGTCTCGGTCTCGGTCTCGGTCTCTCTCTCTCTCTCTCTCTCTCTCTCTCTCTCTCTCTCTCTCTCTCTCTCTCTCTCTCTCTCTCTCTCTCTCTCTCTCTCTGATTTTATTTTATTTTATTTTATTTTTTTATATCGAGGATAATGGAATAAGCACTCTTGTGCTTTTTTCATCCAGTCCCCGTGTGTATGCAGTTTTGTAAATGTCATCTGTTCCCACCGGCACACGATGGCCTACTCTTACGAATAGCGGAACAGGATTTAACGTGTGCGCAAGATGTTCTGCGTGCGTTCGCACACGGGGCCTCGGTTTAAAGTCTTACCGGAGGACTTTTGGGGAGAGTGGAGTCAGCACTGATGTTAACTCCAGGAGAAAAATCTCCTCGACTGGACTCGAACCCGGGTCGTCAAATTGCCAGCACAATGTTCTGACCACTAGGCTATCCGTCCCCCTCTGACCACTAGGCTAGAGAGAGAGAGAGAGAGAGAGAGAGAGAGAGAGAGAGAGAGAGAGAGAGAGAGAGAGAGAGAGAGAAGACACACCTTGAACATAAAAGTGTGGGGTAAACCATGGCCTTGCATCGTGATATAGTTTTCTGACCTTGCTGCGCTGTCTTATTTCTGTCTTGCTAATGTTATTTTGATACCAGCAGCGTTGGATAATGTTGCTTAGTGTCTCTGTCCTAGTTTTGTCTTGTCAGTTAGTCAGTCAGTCAGTCAGTCAGTCACGAGAGGAGAGAGAGAGAGAGAGAGAGAGAGAGAGAGAGAGAGAGAGAGAGAGAGAGAGAGAGAGAGAGAGAGAGAGAGAGAGACACACCTTGAACATAAAGTGTGGGGTAAACCATGGCCTTGCATCGTGATATAGTTTTCTGACCTTGCTGCGCTGTCTTATTTCTGTCTTGCTAATGTTATTTTGATACCAGCAGCGTTGGATAATGTTGCTTAGTGTCTCTGTCCTAGTTTTGTCTTGTCTAGTTAGTCAGTCAGTCAGTCACGAGAGAGAGAGAGAGAGAAGAGAGAGGAGAGAGAGAGAGAGAGAGAGAGAGAGAGAGAGGAGAGAGAGAGAGAGAGAGAGGACACACACACACACACACACAACAAAACACACAGACAGACAGACAGACAGAGACAGACAGACACAGAGAGGGTGGGGTGGGGTGGAGGTGTATGAATCTGTGAGAAAAAGGTTTATTTAGGAATATTGGGTTTGACAGCAAAACTCTGTGTGTGTGTGTGCGTGCGTGCGTGCTTGCGTGTGTTTGTGAGCGTGTGTGCGTGTGTGTGCGTGCGTGCGTGCGTGCGTGCGTGTGTGTGTGTGTGTGTTGTGTGTGTGTTGTGCGTGTACGTGTCTATACGCGCGTGCGTGTGTGTAGTGAGCGTCCGTTTATTTATGTAGCTGTTTGCACGTATGTGAGCGTTGTTGCGACTTCTGTGGATATTCTACACACAGGTTTGTGTGGCAGAAAGCATTCCAGTGTCTGTATGTAGCAAAGTTTTCTCCTTTTTGTTTTTGTATGGGGCAAAAACAGGGGGAGACTTCGTGCTGTTAGAGATGCTGCCAAAACACTGACGGCATCAACTCACATGCTCCGACAATTGGCGAGCGCGCGCATTCGCTCACACAGACACACATACAGACATACTCAGACGCAGAAAAACAGAGACACGCACGTACGCATACACATGCACGCACGCACTCACACGCACACACACCACACACACACACACACACACACACACACACACACACACAGAGAGCCAAACACAGACATACAGAAACACAGACACAGACATACAGAAACACAGATACAGACACAGACACAGACGCACACAGACGCACACACACACACACACACACCCCACAAACACACTCACCCATGACCCCCCATCCACACACACACACACACACACACACACACACCACACACACACACACACAGAAAACACACTTACTCACACACACACACACACACACACACACACACACACACACACACACACACACACACCACACACACACACTCACACACACACAGAGACACACACAGACACACACAGACACACACAGACACAGACACAGACAACACACACACACACACACACACACACCACACACACACACACACACACACACACACACACACACAGATGTGACTGCACTACAGAGCGCCGCCGATAGCAGGCCTCGTTGGGAAAGCTGCTTCTGATTATGCCGGGATGATAACTTGCTGCAGTCTCCCTGGATAGAAGAGAACAGAACAGAATAGAGATGTTGCACAGATACAGTGTACAGGCCTATACTACTCCACACAGAATACCCTGACCTACCTCATCCTACTATGAGATCTTCCGTCCCTTATTGTCGTACAAGTCACCGATTTCTGGGATGTGGGCATAGGCTACACTCCCGCATTAGAAGTTGTTCTTTTTCCTTCTGTTTTTCTGTATGACTCTTATGGTCATACCGCACGTACTATGGCATCCATGGAAATAAAAACGACTTTTTTGTAAAAGACTTGCCTCTGACTCAAAACTCATGGGATTTTACACATTTGAGAGAGAGAGAGAGAGAGAGAGAGAGAGAGAGAGAGAGAGAGAGAGAGAGGAGAGAGAGAGAGAGAGAGAGAGAGAAAGACAGACAGACAGACAGACAGACCAGACAGACAGACAGACAGACAGACAGACAGACAGACAGACAGACAGACTGAGAGTGTTTGGTTAGATACATACAACGCATTATGTGTGGTTATGGCCAACACCTGTCACACGAAGCAGTGATAGTGGTGAGACCTTTGGTGTTAGTCTTTTCTCCACCCTCAACTGCCACCAGCACAATGCGATAATCAGGAGTCAGGCTGCTGCTGCTGCTGCTGCTGGAAATCACACAGATAGACTCTAGATTAACCCTGCTCTGTCCTGAGTGCTCCATTGGCACGTTGATTCAACTGGACCTCCAGGAAGGTTGACAACATCTTCAGCCTCTGTCTTTCTCAGGAGTGTCTCTATACAGCAATGTAGGAGCAATCCATCCGATCATGACAGTATACACTGTGCCATACATTATCAGGTAAAGAACGATAAGAACTGGCTTTGTTTTCCTGCCCTAGCTGCTGCTTCCAGGTTCACCAATAGTCAGATTTCTGCGTATGTGACCAGTGTAACCCACCTTTAAGGTAGCCACATTCCGACCTCGAGGATGATTTTTCTGTAAAGGGTAGGGGGGGTAGGGAGGGGGTGTGGGGTGGATACATCGAAGCAAATATCAAAAAGGCAACTTTGAATGCTGGTTGGTATCGTTGTTTATTGCTGTTGATTGACAGACAGCACAGGTGGTGGTGGCATTATTTTACAATCGTTTCCTGTCTGCCTTGATGCTTGTGCTCCGTACCTTCTGTGGTTCTGGAGACGTTTTAAAACCAAGAGATGGTTAAGACATCATAAAAAGGATACTAGTGTCAGTGTGTGTGTGTGCGTGCGTGAGTGCGTGCGTTGTGTGGTGTGTGTGTGTTTGTGTGTGTTTTGTGTGTGTGTGTGTTTGTGTGTGTGTGTGTCCGTCTGTGTGTGGGGTGTGTGGGGGGGGCGGGGGGCAGCTGTGTGTGTGTGTGTGGCGCGCGCGCGTGAGTGCGCATGTGTGTGTTTGCTCAAGCGTTTGTTTATGTGTGTATGCGCGCGCACTCGCGCGCGTGCATGCGTGTATGTGCACGCTCTGCTATAAGGAAGAATAACAAAGTAATTGAGCAGCACAAATTACCGGAAGGCTGGAAGAAGAAGAAGAAGAAAGAGAAGAAACTGCTGGCGACTTGATATCCGCACAGAAGTAAGAAATTAATGCCAGACAGTCAGTGTCGGCAGTATTTTACTATCCTCACTGTCTTCCCATCCCTACCATTCTCTCCGCTCCGCTGTAGGCTGTAGGATTCCTTCTCTTGTGTCTCCCAGTCCTTCTTCAGTGTGTTTCTTGTACTTGGCCTCTTCTCTCTTTCTCTGGGTTTATCCGTGAGTGAGTGAGTGAGTGTGTGTGTGTGTGTGTGTGTGTGTGTGTGTGTGTGTGTGTGTGTGTGTGTGTGTGTGTGTGTGTGCGCGCGCACGCGCGCGCGTGCGTGCT
>CM060316.1:115563966-115566466 GCA_030674155.1 Stramonita haemastoma
TATCAAACACGTACACGTACACACACAGACGCACACAGACGCTCACAGACACACACAGACACACAGACACACAGACACTCAGACACACAGACAGACACCACACACACACACACACACACACACACACACACACACACACACACACACGAACGCACACACAGAGTCTAAGCACATCTGATATAAATAATATACAAGAAACGAAGGAAATATATATAGCACATTAAAATGGCAAATAAAGATTTGAATACAGCACATCTCGTGAAAATGCACGAATACAAACAATAGCACAGAACAGGTACAAGTCACGCAAGTCAGCTTTGTTTTCGACCTTAAAACAATGCTACTTCACCACCACCACCACCACCAGCCGCCACCACCACCGCCACCACCACCACCGCCACCACCACCACCCCGCCGCCACCACCGCCACCACCACCACCACCGCCACCACCAACAGCGCAACAAAAAACAAACATAGGGAATTCAGAGTATTGTGGCTGCAGCAGCTCAATCGTGACGCTGTCACTTTTTGATGAACAAAATAAACTACTGTCTATACCAACACCCTCAGCACACAGCTATTCCAGAACTGAACCTAGTCCTTTACTGGCTCCCAGCGCAGTGCGGAACTCATCGATTTTCATCGATAGGAATCAGAAGGAAGGTGGAAGGAAGGTTAAGACTTTCACCTACCTAACAAGTAAACCCTGAGGTTCTGGGTTCCATTCCCAGCCTTGTTCCTTTATTCCCAGTTTGACAAGAAAATCGCATTAAATGACAGTCTTTCGGAAGTGACTGTAAACCGAGGCGCCGTGTGCGAACGCACGCAGAATATATAAAAAAAACAAACGTGCACATGTTAAAAACCCGTTCCACTTTTCGGAATAGAAGGCCATTCGTGCAGGTAGGGGAAATGGATGACACAATTTCAACATGGCATGTACACAGGTGTCATGTTCAGACACCATCCCCGAAATCGAATGCGGCTACCTAACTGGTGTGCAGGGGAACCGGCCACGTGCGTAAACATCTCACAGGTGGTGAAGACAGGAGCTGTAGCTGAGGAACGAAAAATCAACAAGAAGAAGAAAGAAAGGGATAGGAAGACATGAGAGCTATGCATGTGTTTGCTGTGAGGGTTGGTATGCAGGTGTTGATAGGAAGAGCAGGTGTCGCCAGCCCAGTGGATCTCAGCATTGCGCCCTGTCTTGTTTGTTTGTTTTGGCTGCGCGAAGGGGAATGGGTTTGTGTGGAGTGATTTGTTACAGAACTACACAACAGGGACATAATTATCAATTATATCGATTGGTTCGAGAGAGAGAAAAAATGTGTGTGTATGTGGTGTGTGTGTGTACAGGTACACTACTCGCTCGCGACGTTTGCGACGACACTACACACACACACACACACACACACACAC
Source organism: Stramonita haemastoma (assembly GCA_030674155.1). Taxonomy (NCBI): domain Eukaryota; kingdom Metazoa; phylum Mollusca; class Gastropoda; order Neogastropoda; family Muricidae; genus Stramonita; species Stramonita haemastoma. The sequence goes on from CM060316.1 coordinate 115,565,387, forward strand.
ACACACACACACACACACACACACACACACACACACACACACACACACTATCAGGAACATTGTAATCTGCTGACACCTGACAGATTCTATCGACATTTTTCTCTGTCATTTTGTCTGTCTGTCTGTCTGTCTTTACCTGGGGGAGATGGATAGCCACACAATCACGCACCCACATGCACACCACCAAACCTGGAATCAATGGAATATAATCCACCGATACCCGACAGATTGAATTGATCTTTCTGTCTCTCTGTTTGTCTGTTTGTTTGTTTTTCTTTCTGTCTGTGTGTCTGTTTGTTTGCTTGTCTGTCTCTCGCCTGTGTTTGTCTGTTTGTTTGCCTGCTTGTCTGTTTGCCTGTCTGCCTGTCTGTCTGTTTGTTTGCTTGTCTGTCTGTTTGTTTGTTTATCTGTCTGTCTGTTTGTTTGTTTATCTGTCTGTCTGTCTGTTTGCCTGTATGATTCTTTGTGTGTCTCTCTATCTGTCTGTCTGTCTGTCTGTCTGCTGTCTGTCTGTCTGTCTGTCTGTCTGTCTGTGTGGAGGATGGATGGCCACAGTCCATATCATTTTCATCAGCACGGCAGCCCTTGCTGTGCTGGTCATCCCCATGATACCGATAGCCGGGCTGTGGGGTCAGTTTGTCTTCACCACAATAGCCAGTCCGTCCAGTTATCACATCTCTCTTACCCGGATTCATAGCAGCATCGTCCTTGGAAACCAAAACCTATCGGCAGCTGGATTGATCACAATATTGATCCACTTCAGTTCGGTAGCTGGTGCTTCTAAGTTTCCAAGTTCTTTTCACTACATATATGGAACCTCCACCCCCCACCCCACCCCGCCTTCCATTCCCCCTCCTCGGAACCTCAACACACCCCTCCCTCCTCCTTCCCTGACCAGTAAAAGAAATAACCCCCATCCAAAATAACAACAACAACAAACAAACAAACCCAAGAAAAGAAAGCAACAAAACAAAACAACCACCAACCAACAAAAAACAAATAATGTTAATGCAAAGCAACAGTGAATTCGATTGGCAGCATTGCAGAACGTAGCCTATTTGCACTGACCCGGCCAGGCTT
>CM060316.1:115571466-115573966 GCA_030674155.1 Stramonita haemastoma
TGTTTCTCTTTCTCCTTTCTGTCTGTATTTCTGTGTGCCTTTCTCTTTTTTTTCTATTGTCTGCTGTCTGTCTTTCTGTCTTTGTTTTCTCCGTCTTTCTCTCTCTCTATTTCATTATCACTCCCCACCCCATGTCCCTCCCTCTCTCCTCTCCTTTTGTCTCCCTCTTTTACGTCGTTTTTCTTTGTTCTTTGGGGGTTTTCCCCCTTTTTTTGTATCCCCACGTTCCAAGTGTTGGTCACAAAAGTCTTTCTTCATCAAGTAATACGTAGATATTAGGGGGTATTTAGCGGCGAAAAGAGAAAGCGAGCGAGCCTATGGGGGAGAGAGAGAAGAGAGAGAGAGAGAGAGAGAGAGAGAGAGAGAGAGAGAGAGAGAGAGAGAGAGAGAGGAGAGGAGGAGAGAGAGAGAGAACAGAGAGAGAGAGAGAGAGAGAGAGGAGAGAAGAGAGAAAACAGAGCAGAGACAGAGCAGCGCAGGCAGAAGCAGCAGACAGGCAGGCAGACAGACAGACAGACAGACAGACAAGAATCGGCACAAACTTCCACAAGAATGTTAGTCTTGTGTTGATGAAGACAGTACAGTATGTGTGGGAGAAGAGTTAATATAGGCTAATCTACTCCTGCCACACTTACATACATCCCTCAGCAACAAAGCCAACACAAGCCAAACACGTGGCATACATTATCATGTGTGCTTATCCTCTCTGTTGTCTAAGGGTGGTGTGGCCTGAAAGAATGTCCCCCCCATTCATCACATTCAGTCCTAGGCGAATTTGATGTCCACATTTAACATGCTCCAGCCTCTCTTGCTGGAGAGAGAGAGAGAGAGAAGAGAGAGAGAGAAGAGAGAGGAGAGAGAGAGAGAGAGAGAGAGAGAGAGAGTGAGTGAGTGAGTGGGGGGGGGGAGAAAGAGGGGGAGATAGAGACAGACAGACAGACAGACAGACGGCAGACAGGCAGACAGGCAGACAGAGAGAGAGAGAGAGAGAGAGAGAGAGAGAGAGAGAGAGAGAGAGAGAGAGAGAGAGAGAGAGAGACGAGAAGAAGAACAGACAGACAGACAGACAGTCAGACAGACAGACAGAACTTGGAACTCGGAACTTTGTTAATGTACATCGGCCACTGGGCCACAATACACATGTAGATAAAACACAATCATAGTTTTCATCACACACACACACACAACACACACAACACAACCACACAACCACACACACCCACACACACACACACACACCACCCACACACACACCACACAACAACACCACACAACCACACACCACACACACACACCACAAGTCATGTTTCCGTATGTAGCCAAAAGTTTGTCATCAGACATGCAACAAAACAAACCCATCTTATTCATTCGCCTCCGTCCAGCTGTGACAATGTAATAAAGCATGGAAGAAAACAGCAATGACTGACATTGTTAACACCAAAACTTGTCATACAAAACAATTTTGTAAAACATGAACCAATCAATCTTCAATACTAATAAAACTGATTTAAAAAAAACCATTTCTTTTCCATCTTGACCTAATTAAATAACGTTTGGGGACGCGGTGATAGCTGAGGCTCTGAGCACTCGCTACCCCTAGCCAAGGTTAAGCACGTTGACCTGTTTCCAAATAGATGGTGACCGTTGCACGCCATTGCTTCAGTACAGTCTCCCTATTCAAATGCACTCTTTAGGTCTGGAAGGTAAAGCAGATAGGAACGGAGATGGGCGCCGCCCTATCAGCGGCCCCAAGAAGCTGAGGTCTCTGACGCCTCGCTCCCGTACGACCACATAGGTTACGGGAGACAACACCTTTACCTTTACCATTTGCAACGATATCCGTTGGACGATCATTTTTACAATTTTTTACATTTCCAAAGGAAACCTATTGTCGTCCCACGTAAGTTTAACAGTATATAGAATAAATAGCGGGCATACTCCCTGATGGATTATAGATACGTGCAGTGATTCTATCTGAATATATTGTTACAGATACACACACACACCACGCACGCGCAGCGCACACACCACACAAACACACACACACACACACACACACACAAACACACTATACACACACGCGCATGCATGCCTGCACGCACGCACACTAACACTCTATCTCCCAAACTATCTCCTGAAGTTTCTTTTCACTGGCGTTTTCAGACAACCCCTCCCCCCCCCCCCCCCACAGATTTCCCTCACACACCACATCACTCACTCACACCACCACACAACATACACACACACACACACACACACACACACACTTAACAACACTCACCACACTACACACACACACACACACACACACACACACACACACACACACACACACACACACACACACACACACACACACACACACACACACACACACCCCAAGCCCGGCACTACGTAGTCTCTCTTAAAGACTTATTCATTGGACTTTTCAGACACACAGCAGTCAAGTCGAGGGAAAAGACATCACAGCACAGAAACCCTGATCTAGATCCCTCCCTGC
>CM060316.1:115576466-115579950 GCA_030674155.1 Stramonita haemastoma
GCACGTTCTCAGACGACCTTTGTAATGGTCTCTGCTCTGTGTGTGTGTGTGTGTGTGTGTGTGTGTGTGTGTGTGTGTGTGTGTGTGTGTGTGTGTGTGTACGCTCTGCCTGCCTTACCTGTGTGTACAGTCCCTGATTATTCTGTCTGTCTGTCTGACTGTCTGTCAGTTTGTCCATCTGTCTATCTGTGTTCTCTTCTTCTTCTTCTTCTTCTTCTCTTCTTCTTCTTCTTCTTCTTCTTTCTTCTCTTCTTCTTCTTCTCTCTCTCTGTCTCTGTCTCTCTCAATCTTTTACGATACCTCTATATTTTGTTATCTCCCCACTCTTTCTCTCTTTCATCCCCCCTTTCCCAGGTTTTCTTCCTCATTGTTTTGCTGCAAGGAAACAGAGAGGCTATTTCTGTCCCCTGTTTCAATATACAGCTCTCTCTTTCCTCCTGTCTGCGTCCTTTTTCTACCCCCGTGCCCTGAACGTGTTTTCCCCCTTCTCTCTCTCTCTGTCTCTCTGTCTTTCTCTCTGTCTGTCTGTCTGCCTGTCATTCTCTCTCTCTCTCTCTGTATGTCTCTGTCTCTCTGTCTATCTCTCTCTGTGTTTCTGTCTGTCTGTCTGTCTGTCTGTCTGTCTGTCTGTCTGTCTGTCTCTCTCTCTCTCTCTCTCTCTCTCTCTCTCTCTCTCTCTCCCTCTCTGTCTCTCTCTGTCTATCTCTCTGTCTATCTCTCTCTGTCTGTCTCTCTCTCTCCTTTCTCTCTCCTCTCTCTCTCCTTTCTCTCTCTCTCTCTCCTTTCTCTCTCTGTCTCTGTCTCTCTCTCTTCTTTCTTTCTCTGTGTCTCTGTCTGTCTTTGTCTCTGTCTGTCTGTCTGTCTGTCTGTCTGTCTGTCTGTCTGTCTGTCTGTCTGTCTGTCTCTCCCTCTAAATGACGTTGTACAACCCCGAAGCGATCTTTTCATGGCTTTCCACAGGCAGACGCCAGCGAAACGAAGCGCAAGAACTCCATTTATGGCTCAATCTCCTCTCTCTCTCTGTCTCTTTCTTGATCCCTGTCTCTTGAACTCTGTCTCTGTCTCTCTCTATCATCTATGTATCTGTCCCTCTGTCTCTGTCGTTGTCAGTCTCTCTCTCTCTGTCTGGCGCTCTGTCTGTCTCTCTCGGGTCTGTCTGTCTGTCTGTCTGTCTCTCGATCCCGCTCTGTGTCTCTTTCTTCCTGTGTCTGTGTCTGTCACTGTCTGTCTCTCCTACTCTGTGTGTGTGTGTCTGTCTCTCTCTTTGTCTCTCACTCTCCCTCCCTTTTGCTCTCATCTCTCTCCATCCATCCGTCCCCCCCCATGTCTTTCTCTGTGTCTGTCTGTCTGTCTGTCTGTCCTGTCTTTCTGTCTTTCTGTCTCTGTCTTTCTGTCTCTGTCTGTCTGTCTATCTGTCTGTCTGTCTGTCTGTCTGTCTCTGTCTCTGTCTGTCTGTGTCTGTCTGTCTGTCTGTCTGTCTGTCTGTCTGTCTGTCTGTCTGTCTGTCTTCTTCCTGTCCCTCTCTCTCTCTCTCTCCCTCCTCTCTCCACTCTCTCCCTCTCCTCTCTCTCTCTCTCTCCTTCTCTCTCTCTCTCTCTCTCCTCTGAAGTGAATATTAGGGGACTGACTGCATTATAGATTAGAGGCTGGTTTTTACGGCGCTGTTTCAGCCCTGTGATCACCACGCGTTTCCGGTTAAACCGCAGTCCTGCTTTAAAAAAAGGAGGGGGGGGGGGGGGGGGGGGGGGGGGGGGGGGGGGGGGGGGGGGGGGGGGAATGCCACCTCTCCCCCCTTCCTCTTCGTCCTCTTGAAGATGTTGACCAATATAACTTTGCACCCCCATCTCTACCTCTCAGTAGTTCACACACTGCCCTATTCCGGCTTGCAAATGTCTTGTGTGCAAAGAGTCTTATCTTTATTGCACACGGCTTGCACTCTCTCTGTGGGTGTTCCCGCTGCATCCAATACTGCTGTAGTGGGTTTGAGGCCCTGCTAGGTGAGGGAGAGAAGTGAGGCCAGAGGCGAGGAGGGCACAGTGGCTAGGCTACTGCCGTGGTTGATGATTCGAGTTCCTATCATCTCCTGGACCTGCCTGCCATTGCCTTATGTGACTTTTAGTTTTCCTATCAATTGATCTGATTTAGTCTGGTTCTGTCTTGTCAGTCATGCTATGTTTTATGATTGTTGTATAATGATGTATTATTATTATTATTTATAATGAATATTATATCATATCATATCACATCATAATCGTATTGTAAACGTATCGTATACTATCAAATCAATCATATCGCTTATCATATCATAAAAAATGATCTTATCATATGATTTATCATATATATTATACCATGATAATATATAATATATAATATAATAATCCTTATATTATATCACATCTTCTGTAAATATTGCGCCAGAAGTGTCCTCATTTCTGCCCTTCTCTGTTTTTCTGTTGTTTGTGTGTTTTCTTCCCTTCCCTTCTCTATCTTTCATTGCATTTACCTCTATCTTGTTGATGGTCTGTGCTGTCCGTAGTCCCCTCTCGTAGTGTCCTCCTTTCTTTCTTTCTTTGGTTTTTTTTCATGCAAGCCTGGCAACTTGTCTTTTTCCGCCCAGTCTGGCATCTCATCGGCGCTTTTCATTTGTCGCCACACAAGTCAGTAATATTGCAGACTGAGAGATGGATGGGCACATGAAGTCCAGTTTGTGGTGGTATTTTCGTCTACAGGGGTTTTGTGTGTGCTTTTGCCTCCTCTTCATTATTCATCTCTCTCCGTGACTGTATCCTCTCTCTGTCTCTGTCTCCCTGTCTCTCTCTCTTAATGAATTAACTTAATGAATCAGCTACGTATGTTTGGGCTTGTTTGTTTTTTCTCTTGTTGTTTTTTTTTGTGGGGGGGAAAGGGGGAGGTTCTGAGGGCCTGGTGTAAAGAAGCCTCTGGCTTATCCATTTACCCTCATTAAAATATTCGAGTTTCGAGTTTCGAGTTTCTCTCTTTCTTTCTCTGTCTCTCTCTCTTTTCTCACTCTCTGTTGTATCTCTCTGTCTCAGTCTGTTGTATTTTTCTATATGTCTGTCAGTCTGTCTGGCAGTTTGTCTTTTTTTCCAGTCTGTCAGTCTTTGAGTCTGTCTGTCTGTCTGTCTGTCTGTCTGTCTGTCTGTCTGTCTGTCTGTCTGTCTCTCTTTTGTTGTTGTTGTTAAACTATGAAGGTATGAATGAGTTGTTATGCTGGTGGTGTGCTGTTGTTGCAGACGGCAGTCGGATAGCCAAGTCCACCTCTATAGACGTGCTGCTGAGTTCGGACTTTAGGATTATCATCAACGATCAACAAACTTCGTCACTCCCCCGCCCACACGTGAGTTTATCCACACTCCTCCGATTGCTGTCTGTCATATCTCTCTGTCTGTATGTCTGTCCCGAGTGTCGTCTATCTGACTCTGTCTGACTGCATGTCTGCCTGTCTGTCTGTCTGTTTGTCTGA
>CM060316.1:115580050-115585050 GCA_030674155.1 Stramonita haemastoma
CTCTCTCTCTCTCTCTCTCTCTCTCTGATGAAGAAGTTAAAGATGACGATGGAAACAGTGATGAAGAAGACGAGGATGATGATCGTGACTATTATGTTCACACTGAAGATGATGATCGTGACGATAATAATTATATAGGTTGAAGAGGATGATGATAGTGCAGATGATGAAGAGAATGATTTTGATGATGATGACGTAGAGGATGAAAGTAATGATGGTGATGTTGATATACTTGCTGCAGCTGCAGATATGGATAATGAAGATGCTGATGGCAGTGATTATGCACATGATGAAAATGATGATGGGGTTGATGATAACTAGAGGGCATTGAGTGTGGCTTTATGTACTTGCAAAATTGGAATTGTAGAATAGATGGAAATGTTTTCCGCGGTGATGTTTACCTTCCCCCTGCCTCAAACATGTTTTGTATAGTGGCCTAAGGCCGATGTACAATAAAACTTTTCAGTGTTCAGTGTTCAGTGTTCAGCGTTCGGTGTTCTCTCCTCTCTCTCTCTCTCTCTCTCTCTCTCTCTCTCTCTCTCTCTCTCTCTCTCTCTCTCTCTCTCTCTCTCTCTCTCTCTCCTCTCTCTCTCTCTCTCTCTCTCTCTCTCTCTCTCTCTCTCTCTCTCTCTCTCTCTCTCTCTCTCTCTCTCTCTCTCTCTCAAAGATCCTCCGGACACGGTTGTTGATGTTGATGATGTTTGTAATGATGTTTGTAATGATGTTAAATCCTTTTCCTTCCTTCATTGGAACATTAATGGTCTCTTACCCAAATTATCTAATAAAGATTTTATTTCATTTGTCTGCACTTTTGACTTTGTATGTTTAGTTGAGACTTTTGTTAAAGAATTTCAGTCATCAGTGTTTACTGGATATAAAGTCCACACTAAACCTGCTGTAAAGCTATCAGCACGTGGGAGACACTCTGGTGGAATAGTGTGTCTCATCAAGGATGAATTGTGTTCCTATGTAAATTTGATTGAGGTTGATTCTGATCATTTTTGTGCTTTTCTAATTGATAAATCTTTGTTTGGAACTGTGAAGCATGTTTTGTATGTGTGTGCATATGTACCGCCAGAAGGTTCGCCTGTCTATACATATTTTGATATGGATAATGGAATTGCTTCTTTGGAGGAATTTTTGTGTGAGTGTCTATTTTTGATCGGAGATGATGTTTATGTGTTCTTAAATGGTGATCTTAATAGTAGAACCTCAAACATTTCAGGTAGTCAAGAGGGAACAACATACGAAAGTTTCCAGAATTTACACCAAAGTGGTCCTTTAAATGTAAACAGAAATTCTCAGGACACTGTATTGAATAATTATGGTAAAATGTTGCTGAATGTGTGCACAGCTTTAGATTTGTGCATTTTGAAAGGCATGTGTCAGGGTGACCTACAGGGTCACTACACATACATATCTGATACTGGCAGTAGTATTAATGATTATGTTTTAATGACATGTGAGTTATTTGCAAGTATTTCTGATTGCTGTGAAATGTGTGTGGTAGAGAGAATTGAGTCTGACCACTTGCCTATAACCCTGTGTGTTAAGTCTGACTCAAGCAGATTGGTATGAAAGAAACAAACTACTATGGTGTGATTGAAAAGTTTGTTTGGAATGAAGCCTGTTCTGATTTGCTCAAAAACACATTAGCATGTGATGAAATGAAAACTCGTTTAGAGGATGCCATCAGCCTAATAGGTACAGATTTAAACCAGTCATTGAATGTTTTTGATTCATGTTTGAGAGAAGCTGCTGACTGTATGAAAAAACAAATTCACATTGGAAACAATGTGAAAGAAAATGATTGGTATGACACAGAATGTCGTGTCACTAAAAGAAAAGTGCGTAATTTGCTGAAAAAGTATCGCCATACTTTATCTAAATCTGATCGTGAATTATACTGCAAAGCTAGAAGGAAGTACAAAAATATGTTAAAGAAAAAGCAAAAAGATTATAACAATGGACTGTTAACTGAGCTAACCAATCATATTGGCAGTCAGAAAGAGTTTTGGAATTACGTACACAAAACATTTCCTAAACGAAAACAACCTAAAAATAGTATTAATATGAATATGTGGTTTGACCATTTCAGAGGGTTGCTTGAAAAAGATGAAGACCAAAGTTCTAGTTTAACTCAGGCAGATGTTGAAAATGATGCTGAGAACAGTTATGATACTGAATACTTTAATCGCCCAATTTTAAAGGAAGAAATTTTGATGGCTTTGAGAAAATTAAAAAATAAAAAAGCTGCAGGCCCTGATGGGATTATTGGAGAGTTGCTAAAAAATGCTTGCACTGAGAATGTTGTTCTAAATTTTTTGGTCACATTTCTGAACTATTTATTTGATAAAGGTGTTTATCCTGATAGTTGGTCAGAGTCGATTGTCCTTCCATTATATAAAAAAGGTGATGTCAACATCCCCCATTAATTATAGAGGAATTTCATTGTGTAATATAAGTAGCAAGCTTTACAGTGCTGTGATTAATGGGAGACTACAGGAATGGGTAACTGAAAATAACATAACTGGAGAATTTCAAGCAGGTTTCAAGCAGAATTATTCCACAGTAGATCACATGTTTACACTTATGGCATTCATTCAAAAACAATTCAGTCTAAACCGTAAATTATATGTCGCATTTATAGATTTTGAGAAGGCTTTCGACTCTGTCGACAGAAGTTTGTTGTGGTTAGTTTTGTTTAAAAATGGTATTCGTGGAAAACTGTACAGATGTGTTGTGAGTATGTATGATTGTGTGAAAGCAAGAGTGCGTTCAGGTGGTATGTTATCAAATTATATTAATTGTACGTGTGGGGTGAAACAAGGTGATGTTTGCAGCCCTATTCTTTTTTCTTTATTTATTAACGAATTGACAAAAGAGGTCATAAAGTCAGGAAAACATGGTGCAACATTTACTAATGATGTTCTTGAAATATTTATATTGTTGTTAGCTGATGATATAATGTTAATGTCAGAAACTGTAATTGGTCTCCAGAATCAGTTGAATAGTTTACACAGGGCTGCTGTTTCATTGAAGTTAAAAGTTAACCTAACAAAAAGTAACATTATTGTATTTAGAAAGGGTGGATATCTTGCAATGAGAGAAAGGTGGACATATGGTGGAACTGTGATTTCTGTGGTGAATGTATATAAGTATTTAGGTATATACTTTTCTACTCGTTTAAGCTTTACATTTGCATGCAATGACCTCGCAAGTAGAGCAAAAAATGCAATGTTGTGTTTAATGAGAAAATTAACCTTGTTGAATAACGAATCTCTTTCTCTGTTTCTAAAATTATTTGATGCTCAAATTCAACCTGTATTGCAATATGGAGCTGAGATATGGGGTCTGTATCCTGCTTCTGTACACTGTGAGAAAATACATTTATTTGCATTAAAAAAGTTTCTGGGAGTGTCAATCAAAACGCCAAATGACCTCGTGTACAGGGAGACAGCAAGGTACCCCATGTCACTGGTCTCTATTGTGAGATGCATAAAATATTGGATAAAAATAACTCAGATGAATGCAGAAAGATTGCCCTTTAAAGCATATAAAATGTTGTTAGATCTAGATAATAGAGGCAAAATCAATTGGGCTTCAAATGTCAGAATGAAATTATGTGAATTGGGTTTTGGTTACGTGTGGTTCAACCAAGGAGTTGGAGATGTTAGTGCTTTTATTCGACAGTTTCGTGAAAGGTTGATTGATTGTTGCTGGCAAAATTGTGAGAGTCATGTACAGAGTAGTGACAGATTCTATCACTATAGAATGTTCAGCCAAGTAAATTGTGTGCCAACGTATGTCCATGAATATTGATAGTTATTTGAAGCGTATAATGACACGATTTAGATTTGGTATTCCGGATATCAATGTACATTATTATCGCTATAGAAAGGCACTTGCCACAAATCTTCAATGCCCAATTTGTAAATGCTCAGTAGAAGATGAAATCCATTTTGTGCTTTCCTGTCCAGGGTTAAGAGATATACGAGAACAGTTCATACCACAAAAGTACTATAGAGATCCATGTTTATTCAGATTGGTTTTGTTATTAGCTTCCACGAATGAGTGTATTGTAAAAAAACTGGCAATATATATGTATACAGCATTTAAAAGGAGAAGTATCTATGTTACATAATGCCATTATATGTCCATCGTATTATTTTCTTGTTTTATTTGTATTCCCCCTTCTAAGGGGCCATGGCCTTTATGAATAAACATTTCATTTCATTTCATTTCTCTCTCTCTCTCTCTCTCTCTCTCTCTCTCTCTCTCTCTCTCTCTCTCTCTCTCTCTCTCTCTCTCTCTCTCTCTCTCTCTCTCTCCCCACCCCTGTCTCTCCACTCCTAGAGGGTATCGCACTGAGATTGTTTCTGCATACAGTGCAGTGTCCTAGGCCTAGAGCAAGTGGGGCCGGCAAGGTAATGCCCTTGTCCGGCGGGCCTGATTTGTGTTGTTTAGTGCCAACATTGCACTGACCTTTGTCAAACCAGGCACACAAAGCTTAAAAGCAATGGCCAGCAGCTACCCTAGCTGTAGGGGGGAATCGGGTGCAGGCAGGATTTTGTTTCAGTGCAGGATCGCCAGGCTTCTGTGGTCGTGTGCAAGTCCTTCCCATTGTCTCCTAAGCTCTCTAACTTAAGCACACACATTCAAATTTCAAACCCAATGCCCCTGGGGGCGGAGGTGGATTTTTGTGCAGGCAGTTTTGCCATTCTGTTGTCTTGTCATCCGCAGCCTTGTCTCTCTGTCTGTCTCTCTGTCTCTGTGTCTTTCTCTGTCTCTCTGTCTCTCTGTCTCTGTCTCCGTCTGTCTGTCTGTCTGTCTGTCTGTCTGTCTGTCTGTCTGTCTGTCTGTCTCTCTCTCTCTCTCTCTCTCTCTCTCTCTTTGTCTCTTCCCCTCCCTCCACCCCTCCCTCTCACTCATATCCCCTGTCTCTCCCTGTCTCTTCCTCTATCCCTCAGTCCCTCTCTGTCTCTATCTCTCTCTCTCTC
>CM060316.1:115595050-115605050 GCA_030674155.1 Stramonita haemastoma
TCATAGTACCAATTCAAATGTTGCATTTTCATTTTGCAAATACATTCAGATTAGTTAATTCCATCTGGAGTCAAATAAATTTCCCCACAAATGTCCTCTGGGTTTGGCACCTGTCCATCACTCCCATTGAGAAAAACCTTGATGAAGTCTCTGGTACAGCTCCTCCAGGATCAAAGAGCGTAATCCTGTCGATCCTCTTGTTGTCCACGCACACACTGCTTGCATCATCCTTCCCTTGGATGACAATGCCCAGAGCAGTATACTGAGATCCTGGGGATTCCCTATCTATTCCCATTTCCATCCGTCCACAAAAGCCAGTCTTCACAGATTCCCTGGTCACATGAAGAATATAGTAAGGTGTTGACTTGACTAGACCAGATGATGTCAGCTGAACTTGGTGGTTGACCATTCCAGGAGTTCCTGGGATTTCAGTAGTCTGGTCAGCATAGTCATTTGTAAGCATACTGGGTTCCTCCCTCTGGAGGTGCAAGGGTCTTGGTCTCCATCTAGTCCCTTCCACTGAGTTGCCTGAGCATATCTTACTCAGTTTCAGAAGTTTCCCATCCTTCAGAGTCACATCCCTTGTACTGACTTCTTTCAGTGAAACATCATCTTGGTTAGGCATGTTCTTCCTCTCCATCCATTCTGGATCAGGATCATCTGCAGATCTAGCACCCTCAATATTGCCGATAATGAGGTCACAGACTGGAGTAGGTAGACACAAGGCCTCAGCCTCCCCCAGAAAGTAAGGTGTGTCCACTCTAATCAAAGCTGTGGGTACTTTTATCACCCTACTGTCCACTGTCATAAGCAATCTATGGTGCCCCGTGTACTGGTTTTCCTTGACCAAGTCCTGTCTGACCACAACTCCGCTGCATCCAGTATCTCTCAGGACATCCACAGTCCTTCCTGCGACTTGTCCCTTTCTCACTGGAAGATTATCATTACTGCTGACTGACGGTACAGCAGCTGCACAGCTAATAAAGGGAATCCTTCTCCCACTGGCCAAAAGAAGTTCATCCTTGAGACAAGACTTGATGTCATCCTCAACAAACGACTTTAACTTCTTCACAAATGACATTGGAACACACTCACTTCTTGTCTGGCTGTCAGCCCTTGCTGCTGCCACCTTCTGCAACATTGGTGCTGTGTTTCCTTTGACATGTCTTTCATTCTGGTTTCCATTCCCTGATGCTCTTGATAACTTCATTCCATTTCCAAATGTGGGATGGATCTGACAGTCAACTCGTTTATGACCTAAACGATGACACTGGTAGCATCTCACTTGCTTCAGCTTCTTCCTAGGAAAAACTTGACATTCCACTTGCTTGTGCCCAACACAATGACAGCTGTAGCATCTCACTTGCTTTAGCTTCTCTTTCCTTGGATAAGCTTTACATTCAAACTGTTTGTGCCCCACACAGTGACAGTTGTAGCACTTCACCTGTTTCTCTTTCTTTTTCTCACCCACTTTGGGTAGCTCTCTTCCACCTGAAAGATGATCAAACTTTGGCATTGCCAGTTTGCGATTATATGATGTGAGGTAACGATCTGCCGCCCTACCTATGTCCGACAGTTTCTGAGATTCTTGCTGACGAACAAATATGGCCACATCCCTCGGGCAAGCCTTGATAAACTGTTCTCTGACAATAAGGCTTGACAGTCCTTCATAGTCCTCTGTAGTATCTGATAACTGCACCCAGCGTTTGAGATATGCTTTGAGTCTGACGATAAACTGTCCTGAACTCTCTCCGATTTCAGGTTGACAGTCACGAAATCGCTGACGATATCCTTCTTCTGTAAATCCATATCTGAACAGAAGAGCATCTTTCAGTTTAAAATAATCTCTAGCATCTTCCTCAGACAGACGACAGTAGACATTGAGCGCTGTTCCTGACAGTAAGGCGCTCAAATTAGATGCCCATCTATCCTGTGCCCATCCAGCGTTTCTGGCAAAGCGTTCAAACCTCTCTAGGTAGCAGTCCATGTCTGTTACGTTATTGGTTTTGGATGAACAAACTCTTTGTTTTGAAAACACTTCAGTGGACGTAGGACGCTGACTGAAATGCCAAGAGAATGTTCCCAATTGCAACGTAGTTCTTTTATGAAGAACTCTTTGTTAGAAAACACTCCAGTGGACGTAGGACGCCGACTGAAATGCCAAGAGTTGCTTCCTATATCTCTCGTGAACCACATCCAACAGAGCACACGTTGACTCAGGAATCAAGTCGTATTGCTTTTATTCAACTGAATCACTTCAAAGCAGCATTCATTTCCAGTACAAGAATTCCAAAACAAAAGGAAAAATCCTTTCCAAAATCACCATGGATTTACAACCGAAACTCTGTGACTACACTCACTAAACACAACATCAATCAGCTAATGACTTTCACAGTCCTCATAGCTCTCCTTCTCTTCCTTCAATTTCTCTCCCCTTCTTCAAGAAATCTCTCCTATTCATCTGCAATCCGCATTGCTTCCCCTGCTCGCACACTAGGGTATCTGGACTCTCCTCTTCTCTTGCTGCGATAACAGCCCCTTGTATATATACAGTCCCAGGCCCCCTTCTACTGCCCGCTAGAAGATTCCAGAAACTTGAGGAGCTGGACACAAACATCTTAGGTTACAGTAAGGCATGCTGGAAGCTTCTAGAATGTCTTAGCCTAGAATACTGTGAACGATTCCGGAAACTTCTAGAACTTCTTAAAACATTGTAAAATATTCCAGAAACTTCATGAGCAACCAAACATATATGCAAGCTACAGGCATTACCATTTCTCAATAACTAACATCCCATCATCAATGCATGCATTATATAGCAAAGAATAACATTCATAGCAATCATAAAAATCTTTGCAATAAAAGTCTGAATCTGTTTGTAACATTACCCCCCACTTAGAACAAATTTCCCAACATTTGTTTCCAAAACAACAAAACAGATTCAACCTTCAAAACACAATCATCATGTAACTCATGCTGCATGTTTTACCCCACCAAACGACTCATGCAATCAGCACCAATATTGTCAGTCCCAGCGATGGAGTCAATTCTCATGTTAAAGTTCTGTAAGTACATGGCCCAGCGCATCACCCTGTCATTGATGAACTTGGCAGAGTCCAGGTAGGTAAGTGGGCGATGGTCAGTTTGCAGCACAAACTGTACACCTTGAAGGTACAAAGTGAATTTCCTCACACCCCATACAATGGCCAGGCACTCCTTTTCAATAGTGGAATACTTCTGCTCGGCTGAAGAGAGTTTCTTGCTGGCGTAGCTGACAGGGAACAGCTTCCCATCATGTTCCTGCATCAAGACTGCTCCAACACCAACATCAGATGCGTCCGTCCTCAGGATGTAGGTCTTGGCAGGATCAGGAAGTTGAAGAATGGGGTTGCTTGTCAAAAGATCCTTGATCGTCTGGTATGCCTTCTCTTGTGCATCTCCCCACTCAACCCTAAAAGGTCTTCCCTTTTTCACAAGGTCTGTGAGAGGTGCCGAGAGAGCAGAGAAGTTTGGAATGAACTCTCTATAATATCCAGCCAAGCCCATGAATGACCGGATTTGTGTCTTGGTAGTTGGTCGAGCAGCATCTCTGATTTTCTTCACGTTGTCTTCATGAAGCCCCTTTTGTCCGTCTTGAAGTTTATGACCAATGAAATCCACATTGTCTGTTGCCAGGATGCACTTACTTGGTCTCACTGTCAAGTTGGCCTTGACAAGACGCTTCAGTAACTCTTGCAGAGTTTCAACATGCTCCTCCCATGTGCGTGTGTGTACGAGAATGTCATCCCAGTAATACACCACATTTTCCTGGTCCTTCAGCATGTTCCTCATTCCGCGTTTCAATGTAGCCCCTGAATTCACCATACCAAAGGGCATCTTCAGGAATTCATAACTTCCATCAGGGGTTACGAATGCAGTTTTGGAAATGTCCTCCTGGGGGATTGGTACCTGCCAGTACCCTTTGCTGAGGTCAATTTTGGAGAAATACTTATCCCCACTCAGTTTCTGGAACAGTTCTTCTGCTGTGGGCATTGGTTCTGGATCAAAAACAGTAATCCTGTTGAGCTTCCTGTAGTCCACACATATGCGATTTGTGCCATCTTTCTTCTTAACAATGACAACAGGTGAGGCATATGGGGAGTTCTTGGATTCCCGTATTACGCCCATTTTCATCATTTCACCAATGTCCTTCTTCAATGATTCCCTGGCTGCATAAGGAATGGGGTATGGTTTTGACCTGACTGGAACAGAGGATGTCAGTTTTATTTGGTGCTCAACCAGTCCTGTAGTTCCTGGGATTTCAGTGAACCGGTCAGCATAATCATTCATAAGCACCCTGAGTTCTTCCTTCTGGTGATGAGAGAGTCTTGGTCCCATATGAACGTCCTCCACCGATTCACATGCACCTATTCCACTTAGTTCCAGTAACTCATCATCCTTCAATGTTTCTTCATCACTGGCATTGATTCCTTCTTCTCCAGACATCAGCTCCTTCTGGCTTGCCACAGCAGACAATGCTGTTGGCTCATGTGGCTGCTCCTGCACTCCCCTTTCAACATACTTCTTCAGTAGGTTGGCGTGGTATACTCTCAGTTTGCCCCTCACCTTCACCCTATAGTCATTCAGTCCAGCAACTTCATCAATAATGAATGGTCCCTTCCATTGCATCAACAGTTTGTTGTTGTCTGTAGGGAGAAGCACCAACACTTGATCCCCCTTTCCAAACTTCCGAGCTTTTGCTTTGCGATCATAGTAGTGCTTACTACGATGCTGAGCCCTCTCAAGTTGGTCTTTGGCAAGCTGCAGAGTTTCCTCCAGTTTCTCTCTCAGCTCAAAGACGTACTGGTAGCTGTTCTTCACCTCTGGTGTGTTCTACTTCTTTTGTCCACAACTCTTTCAGGATGTGCATTGGTCCCCTCACAGATCTGCCATACAAGAGCTCAAAGGGAGAAAATCCAGTAGACTCTTGAGGCACCTCACGATATGCGAAGAGGAGGGCATTGATGAACCGATGCCACTGCCTTGGCTGTTCACTACACAACTTCTTCAGCATTGATTTCAATGTTCCATTGAACTTCTCCACAAGTCCATTGCACATCGGATGGTAAGCAGACGTTGTCACATGTCGGATGTTGAGTAATCTTGTCACTTCTGACATACACTTTGACACAAACTGGGTACCTAGATCACTAAGGATTTCTTCAGGGATCCCCAGCCTGCTGAACATGTCAAACAGTGCTTCAGCCACTGTCTCTGCATCGATCCTCTTTAGAGGGACAGCTTCTGGGTATCTTGTTGCATAGTCCACCAACGTCAGAATGTACATATGTCCAGCCTCACTCACAGGTTTCAGAGGACCAATGATATCAATTGCAACTCTCTTGAAGGGTAGATCAATCAGAGGCATCTTCTGCAGTGGAACCTTGGAGACTTTCCCTCTTGGCACAGTCTTCTGACATATATCACATGACCGACAAAACCTGGTAACATCCTGATGAAGACCAGGCCAGTAAAAAGCCGCTTGGATCTTATCTGCAGTTTTCTTGATGCCCATATGACCCCCTGTGATAGAGTCATGCGCCAGCTCCATTGTAGATTTGCGTAGTTGAGATGGCACCAACACCTGGCGCACCACTTTTCCATGGTTCTTGAAGACCCTGAAGAGGACACCTCCCTTTTCTTCAAAGTGAACCTCCCCACTTTTTGTCATGACAGGCTCCTCATGTTTACGATACTTATCAAGTGAAGAGTCAGCTTTCTGAAGCTCCATCAATTTTCCTTTGTCCACAATAGTTGCCTTGGAACTATCAGTGACTTTCAGAGGAATGCTCTCCCCCTCCTTCTTCGATTGCGCCCTCGTGGTCACGGCACATTCCTCAGTATTGAACTTGTCATCAACGGCATTTATTTCTGGCTGTTTTCTCATTTGTGAATCATCTCTGGTTCCAGATTCCAGCATTTTCTCATTATCCTTGCCTGAGCCAGAACGTTCTTTTCCCAATGAACAATCACCAAGGTTTGGCATGCTTTCTTTTTCCATCCACTCTGGGTCAGGATCATCTGCAGACCTGGCACCCTTGATATTGCCAATGATGAGATCATATATGGGAGTGGGCAGACACAATGCTTCAGTCTCCCCTACAAAGTAAGGCGTGTCCACACTGATCAGAGCTGTGGGTACCCTTTTCACCCCACTGTCCACTGACTGAAGTAACCTATCACGCCCTGTGTACTGGCTTTTCTTAACCAAGTCTTGTCTGACAACGACCCCACTGCATCCAGTATCTCTCAGGACATCAACAGTCCTTCCAGAAATCTGTCCCTTTCTCACTGGGAGATTATCAATCTTACTGAGGGATGGTTCAGCTGCAGCACTGCTGATCAAGGGAATCTTCTTTCCAGAAGCCAAAAGAAGTTGACCATCCTCCAGATCTGACTCAAAATCGTCATCACGTGACCGGGTCCCCTGCACATCGGGCTCTACAACACCCCCAGCACATATCTGACCATCCGTCTTTGCCACAGCTGCTCTATGCATGGCTGGTGCTGCATTGCCTCTGACACGTCGGTCATTCTGACCCCCACTTCCTGATGACCTTGAATGGCTGTTTGCAGTTCCTGAAGCCCGATAGGATTGACACTCAGACTGCCTATGTCCCACACGATGACAGTTAAAGCATTTCACTTGCTTCAGTTTCTCTTTTTCGTCTGATTTGTATTGCTCCCTTCCAGCTGAAGGATGTTTAGGTTTTGCCGTTGCCAGGGAGCGACTTTGTGATATCAGGTATCGATCCGCAGCCTGAGCCATGTCACACAGTTTCTGGGATTCTTGCTGGCGAAGATGAGCTGCCACATCCTTTGGGCAGGCCTCGATGAACTGCTCTTTGACAATAAGGCTTGACAGTCCTTCATAGTCCTCCGCAGTACCTGACAACTGAACCCAGTGTTTCAGATAGTCTTTCAGTCTGACAATAAACTGTGCCGGTCTCTCTCCAACTTCAGGTTGACATTCACGAAATCGCAGCCGGTACCCTTCCTCTGTGAAGTCGTACCGCGTCAGAAGACCAATCTTCAGTCGGAAATAGTCTTCAGCCTCTTCCCGAGACAGACGAGTGTAGACATGACGAGCCCTCCCTGTCAGTAAAGCACTCAAATTGGATGCCCACCTGTCACGTTCCCATCCAGCTCTAATAGCATAGCGTTCAAACATCTCTAAATAACTGTCCAGGTCGTCAACCCCGTCAACAAACGCCGGCAACTGAGGGTCTTTTGCACGGTCACTACCATTACTGGGTCTTTGGGCAGAAGCCCCATGTTCCAGCTCAAGTCTCTTTATTTCTAATTCATGACGCCTTTGCGCCTCTTCTCTTTCAATGTTATTTTGCCTTTCCCTCTCTCTTTCTTCTCTTTCAAGGGCTTCTCTTCTCTCTTCCCTTTCGATTCGTTCTTTTCTTTCTTGCTCTTTTTCTTCTCTTTCAAGGGCTTCTCTTCTCTCTTCCCTTTCATTTTTTTCTTTTCTTTCCCTTTCTTTTTCTTCTCTTTCAAGGGCTTCTCTTCTCTCTTCCCTTTCAAGTCTTTCTCTCCTTTCTTGTTCTTCCTTTGCCAACCTATCTTGTCTGTCTCTTTCTCTTTCTTCTCTGTCTTTCTTATCTCTCTCTTTAAATGCTTCTAATAACCCTTTTCCTTTGAGTCCATACTGTCGTGCTAGATTTTCTAGCTCTTCCCTGTAATCAGCCATAACTGATTTTTTTTTTCAAGGTTAGAATTTCTCACAAAGTGTCACTCCAATCCCTTGTTCACACAACGATGACGCCACATACACAACTTAGATCCAGTTATACTCACGTGAGCTCCACAGAACTAACTAAATCAGACGCCAGATCTCACTCAGCAGGAGGCTAAAGCAAGATCGCGGCCCCTGACAGTCCCTTTAGTTACACAATGCTCACTGAGCTTCACAACTGGAACACAGTCTGAATCACCGCAGCAAAACAGACGAAGAACTCCGGATCCACACACTGAATTTCCTGCAGAAATTCTGTAGATCTACTGTAGTCACACTGGAAACCACGAACTGCTCCTCACAGGTTCAGATCCACGTTACTCTGCAACACTGCAGCACTTCAAACGTAGGCTTCTTGATCCACACACTGAATTTCACCCAGAAATTCCGTAGATCTGTCGTAGACACACCCGTTGTGAATACGATGCCTCTTCAAAGATTCAGCTTCAGGTTACTCTGAAACGCCCAACGCTTTCAGACTACACCCCCTGAATCAGCACAACGAATTTCACGCTGAAATTCCGAGATCTATCGTAGACACACCCGTCGTGAATACGATGCCTCTTCACAGATTCAGCTTCAGGTTACTCTGAAACGCCCAGCGCTTTCAGACGTACACCTCTGAATCAGCACACAACGAATTTCACGCTGAAATTTCGTAGATCTGTTGTAAAGACAACCGCAGCAGTGAATACAATACTCTTCCTTGAAATCTGAAGGGAAAGCTCCTGTGTAGATGGTTCGAAGTTGAGAGATATCCCGGCTCGGCCCCCAAATGTTACGTTATTGGTTTTGGATGAACAAACTCTTTGTTTTGAAAACACTTCAGTGGACGTAGGACGCTGACTGAAATGCCAAGAGAATGTTCCCAATTGCAACGTAGTTCTTTTATGAAGAACTCTTTGTTAGAAAACACTCCAGTGGACGTAGGACGCCGACTGAAATGCCAAGAGTTGCTTCCTATATCTCTCGTGAACCACATCCAACAGAGCACACGTTGACTCAGGAATCAAGTCGTATTGCTTTTATTCAACTGAATCACTTCAAAGCAGCATTCATTTCCAGTACAAGAATTCCAAAACAAAAGGAAAAATCCTTTCCAAAATCACCATGGATTTACAACCGAAACTCTGTGACTACACTCACTAAACACAACATCAATCAGCTAATGACTTTCACAGTCCTCATAGCTCTCCTTCTCTTCCTTCAATTTCTCTCCCCTTCTTCAAGAAATCTCTCCTATTCATCTGCAATCCGCATTGCTTCCCCTGCTCGCACACTAGGGTATCTGGACTCTCCTCTTCTCTTGCTGCGATAACAGCCCCTTGTATATATACAGTCCCAGGCCCCCTTCTACTGCCCGCTAGAAGATTCCAGAAACTTGAGGAGCTGGACACAAACATCTTAGGTTACAGTAAGGCATGCTGGAAGCTTCTAGAATGTCTTAGCCTAGAATACTGTGAACGATTCCGGAAACTTCTAGAACTTCTTAAAACATTGTAAAATATTCCAGAAACTTCATGAGCAACCAAACATATATGCAAGCTACAGGCATTACCATTTCTCAATAACTAACATCCCATCATCAATGCATGCATTATATAGCAAAGAATAACATTCATAGCAATCATAAAAATCTTTGCAATAAAAGTCTGAATCTGTTTGTAACAATGTCATCTTGTTCATCATCAAACACTGGCAACTTCGGAGCTTTAACATTATTACTCAATCTATGAACAGAGCTGCTATGCTCCAATTCAAGTCTTCTCATCTCCAATTCATGACGCCTTTCCCTCTCTCTTTCTTCTCTTTCAATTCTCTCTTTTCTTTCTTTTTCTTCTCTTTCTATGGCTTCTCTTCTCTTTTCCATTTCAATTCTTTCTTTTCTCTCTTGCTCTTCTCTTGCAAGTCTGTCCTTTCTTTCTCTTTCTTCCTTTTCAATCTGTTCTTTTTTCTCTCTTTCTTCTCTTTCCATGGCTTCTTTCCTCTTTTCCCTTTCTCTTCTTTCTTTCTCTCTTTCTTCTCTTTGCATGGCTTCTGTTTCTTTTCTTCCAAGCAAGTTACAACCAATACACTCCAATACCTTGTTTTACGTCACACGATGATGACAATGACGCCACACACAAAACTTAGATCCAAATATACTCACGTGAGCTCCACAGAACTAACTAGATCAGACGCCAGATCTCACTCAGCAGGAGGCTAAAGCAAGATCGC
>CM060316.1:115610050-115617550 GCA_030674155.1 Stramonita haemastoma
TGTGCGTGCGTGTGTGTGTTTTGTGATTGTTGTCTTTCCTGCCATTTGTTACTTGATTCTGGGGACACGTCAGGCATGAAATGTGAACTTTTCTTTTTAGTTTTACAAACAATTATTGGAAATGCCAAAGTCATAGAAACCAGCAATAAAGGGAAGGGGAGAAAGGAATTTCGTTTGTGTGTGTTTGTTTGTTTATTGGTTTGTTTGTTGCTTGTTTTAAGGAAGAACACTTGGAATGTGGAACACTTTGGCGTTTGAAAAAATGGACGACAGGAAGAAGAGAAGAGAAATACTTTGAAGACAGCAGAGCAAACGACAGCCTCTCTTCTCAAGTCATCACAATCAGGTTTCCGAATTACTTCTTATAGATTTACAACAATCGCTTCTCGTTGAATAACAAGCTCTTTAAAACAGCTTCGGTCCCTGAAATCTGAATGCGGCGACTTTCATGGTGAATAAAAAATGGTCGCATACGCAAAATCTCACCATTGGGGAATTTCGTAGTGGTAGCCAAGAAATGACCCCCCACCCCCACCCACCAAAAAAAAAAAACCCAACCAACCAACCAAACAACCCCCCCCCCCCCCCCAACAACAACAAAAAATACCAAACAAACAAGCAAAAGAAAGACAAACCAACCCGGGTTTGTATTCGACATGTTGTGAATACTGTTTTCAACAGAAATGGCTGTCCAAACACCAGTAGCCTCATGTGTTCAGTCCGCGTCATCACAGTGCAGTGGTCTTTCCTTTTTGTAAACACAAGGGATTTCGTCATATCCACCACCAGCATACCATGAAGTTGTGTGTGGGATGTCAGTGCCTAGTTGCTTGGAGTTAAAACACCACAGTCACCTTTTGCTATCCGGGCTAAGCGTGTGTGTGTGTATGTGTGTGTGTGTGTGTGTGTGTGTGTGTGTGTGTGTGTGTGTGTGTGTGTGTGTGGTGTGTGTGTAGTGTGTGTGTGTTTGTGTGTATTTATAATGTGTGCATGTATGTGTGTGTATGTATGTATATATGTATGTATGTATGTATGTATGTATGTATGTATGTATGTATGTATGTATGTATGTATGCATGTATGCATGTATGCATGTATATAATGTATATTGTGTGTGTGTGTGGTGTATGTGTGCGCGTGTACGTGCGTGCATGCATTGTTTGGAAAGCGATGAATAGTAGAGAAGCGATGCTGGGGGCCTGTGGTGAGAGCACGGACCACTGCACGGTACCCAGAGACAGGCAGGGGCTGGAAAAGGAGTTCAATAATACTGCTGGCTGTGACATTTCCACCACATCAAAACCTGCTCTTTCTTATTCCTTCTGTCTCCTTTTTCCTCATTTATATTTCTTTTATTCGTGTCTTTCGTTCTGTTTTTTTCCTCTTCTTTTTGTACTTCCTTTTTTTGTCTGTCTGTCTGTCTGTCTGTCTGTCTGTGTGTATCTGTGTGTTTGTCTGTCTCTCTCAGACGCGCGCACGCGTGCACACACACACACATGCACACACACACTCACTCACACGCACACACGCACACACATGCATACACACACTTTCTCTCTGTCCTTCTCTCTCTGCGTCTCTCTGTCTGTCTCTCTGTCTCTGTCTCTCTCTCTCAAAGTCTCTACCGCTTTGTCTCTCTCCCTGTCTCTCTCTCAATGTCTCTCTCTGTCTCTGTCTCTATCTGTCTTTCTGTCTGTCTGTCTGACTGTCTGTCTGTCTGTCTGTCTCTCTCTGTCTCTGTCTCTCTCTTCTCTCTCTCTCTCTCTCTTTTCTCTCTCTCTCTCTCTCTCTCTCTCTCTCTCTCTCTCTCTCTCTCTCTCTCTCTCTCTCTCTCTCTCCGTGGTCTTAGAGAAAAGTGTTAGTGAAACTATAGAAGGAAAGGCAGGGCAAAGTGGAAGAAAGAAATCGCGTCTCTCTTACTCCATCCAATATCATCAAGTCATTCCCTCAAACAGTGTGTGCTGTCATGCTGAACTAGAAGGATCCAGAAAAGTCAGGTACCAGACATTGCAAGGGAATTGAGGGCTAGTGTCCAGTGATATACTGACAGAGCTCAGCAATAGGGAAATGGCTGTACAAACACCAGTAGCCTCATGTGTCCAGTCCACAGCATCATGTTGGGCTTTTCCCCGAAGGGCAGTGACTTGAAGCGTGTAACGACACTGAACACCGGGCATGTCACATTGATTCGGCATGTCACATTGGTGGGTATGTTCGTTATGTCACATTGGTTGGGGTTGTCACATTGATGGGTAGATATTATGTCACATGGACGGGTATGTTGGGCATGTCACATTGATGGGTATGAATGTCACATTGATGGCATGTTCGTTCGCCATGTCACATTGATGGGTATGCAGCCCATACTCACCACGTAACTTATCCCGCAGTGCTGGCCTGAAGTGAAGGGAGGAGAATCGATGGTGGCACAGTTCCCATTGTTCTCTTCTGTTCATCACCATCGCCGCTCTACCCCTCTGCCCCTGCCCCATTTCCTGCCATCGCTTTTCCCGGAGCGCTGAACTGTGTCACGATAAGTCAGCCCCCTCTGAGAGAGTGGATGCAGGAGGGGAGGGAGGGGGGGGGGAGGGGGTATCTTTCGTCTCCCTGGATTAGCAGTCAGACGAATGATCTTGTTGCTGTTCCTTACAAGGTCCGCTGAGATAGAGAAAGACAGGAGCCGTCTTGGAACAAAGCAAGACAAGACAGACAGGCTGTCAGGCTGCAGGCAGACAGACAGGCAGGCAGAGGTAGCAGCAGGCAGACAGGCTACCAAGCTGTAGCAGGCCGGCAGGCAGGCAGGCAAGTTCTCACCAGACGAACAGCAGGCTGTCTTGAGGACTGGCAGAATGACGCAGCACAGGGCCCTGTTGCCCCTTCAGTCCTTGCAGAGAAGGCGGGAGGCACAGTTAATGACACCCCATTGTCCCCAGACATCAGCAGCCCTCCTCATTAATCACAAGAAGAGAGTTTTCAAAGACAGCCCTGATGTTATCATTTCATTTCCCGTCAAAACCTGCCCAAACTTCATTTGAAGTTCTTTCTTTCAGGTAACGAGGAGTTTGAAATTGCGTTACACTGCAATCAGTTTATCTTTTTTTCCCACTCCTACAAAAGTAGACCTGGGTGATTCTGTGTTAGACTGTGGCCTGAAGCTGCCTTGACTCTCTCTCTCTCTCTCTCTCTCTCTCTCTCTCTCTCTCTCTCTTCTCTCTCTCTCTCTCTCTCTCTCTCTCTCTCTCTCTCTCTCTCTCTCTCTCTTCTCTCTCTCTCTCTCTCTCTCCCTGGGGTCTGTCAGCTGTCCGGGTTCTGACGTGGCTTCAGCTCCTGGCTGCCAGAGCTTGGGAGAGGTGTGGCCATGGCCGGCTCTGTGGGCGGCACAGCGTGTTGTCCGTTCTGCTGTAGTGGTCCTCGTCTTCCTCTGATCTGCCGGCTTCTTCCCGAGGGGGGACTGGTTTTTCCAGACCGAAGCACAAGACTGGCTACCTGGCTGAGCTAGTTCAGGGGCCTGAGGGTGGAGATACTCCACTGAGGTTTTCCGATCTTCTTGGTGGCTGTATACTTGCTGCGCTCTGTCTGTCGGGTGTTTATTAAAGTCTTATCATCATTTTGTTATCTTGTATGTATGATTGTTTTATCTTGATACTATTACAGTATTTCCTCCCTGTATTTCTTTCTCAAATTGTTAAGAAAATGGGACTTGCAATATTAGTATCTTTTGGAGGAAATGTGTCTGGAATACGTTTTTGTAGATTGAAATCTTAGCATTATTATGTTCCGTGTGGCAGTTTTGTGAAATGGCGTAATTGTATTTTGAAAGCTGAAAAGTGTGTAATAATTCTGAAAGATTTTATTGAATGGTATTATTTGTGAGCGATCAATTTATGCATTGTCATTTTATTGTGATGTGCACATATACACTGCGCCCATTTGGATGTGCGCATGCATGCGTGCACACGCGTACACACACACACGCACGCGCGCGCACACACACACACACACACACACACACACACACACAAATAATGTTAAAAAAAGTCACGCACGTGTACATCCAATGTTCTGGATTGTTGAAATGTGCACACAAGCAGGGGGACTCCTGTCCTTTTACTAGAAACCTTTTTTTTCTCCCAGAAGACAGCAAACCCACAGAAGATAAGTCGCTAGCCATCACAATGACTGTTGGTCGTTGCTGTTGCAGTAGGCAAGCTGTGCAGTATTTCACTGTCATGCTAGTCTAGACACCGCGCAATGCAAGTTGATTTAACAGACTTTGGACAAGATTGGGGACTCTGGACACTACGCAATGCAAGTTGATGTAATAGACTGTGTTCAGGATTGGGGACGCCTTGTCCAAACTCCCCAGCTTTCTGCCCTATCCCTCCTTCTCCTGCAGTCAGTCACGCTCCTGTGTTGTGGTCCCTGGGGAAGAGAGAAACTGTTCCCTTGCACACTGCAGACAGGGTTCCAGCAGAGTTTCATTTGTTTTAATTGTTGACCAGGAAGGCAAAAATGCATGTCAACAGTTTACTGGAAACTTCGTGTGTTCATTCTGAAGCCATTCTTCAGCTAAGTAAATGAACGTCTGCGTCCATTTTTGTACCCTGAAAATTGACAAGAAAAGAGTTTATTTCCCCAATACTGTGCTGACTCTACTTGTGTTTATTTTGCCAGCGTGTGGATCTCCTGTGTGGTTTAAAACAGTTGTACCAGTTGGACAGTAATTCTGCAGCATCACCTGCAAGGCCAGTGTATCTTACATAATTTGAATAGGTCACAAGAATGCGTTTTGCTTTCACGTACCTCCAACAGAAAATGTTGCTTTAAAATGGTTTGCCTTGCCTTTCCTTTCATTACCTCGCCTCGCTTCACATTATTTGCCATGCATGCCATGCCATCGACCTATGTAATTATGTACACAAGAAGAAAAGGTTTGTAATTTTATTTAAAAATATTGCTTAAACAACATTTTATTCAGAAAAATCATACATATATATACTTACTTACAATAGAGCAATAAAAAGCTAAAAGCACAGTGTCTTTTTATTTACCTTTTTATTTTTAATAGATATTTCTTCATATCTTTTTTCATTTTTAGCACTTTATTGCTAGTGTATGTTGTATTTACTGTTAGAGATAGAAAGTTATCCTAGGTACAGTAGTTCCCGTGTAAAAAAAAAGTGACAGTACTTTGGGTGAAGGGATTTATTCCACTCACTGAACACCCCGCTCCCTCCTTCCTTCCCTCCCTTTGTTTATCAGCCTCTGTTTTCCATGTCTGTCTGTCTGTCTGTCTGTCTGTCTGTCTGTCTGTGTCTGTGTGTGTGTGTGTGTGTCTGTCTGTCTGTCTGTCTGTCTGTCTGTCTGTCTGTCTGTCTGTCTGTCTGTCTCTCTCTCTCTCTCTCTCTCTCTCTCTCTCTCTCTCTCTCTCTCTCTCTCTCTCTCTCTCTCTCTCTCTCTCTCTCTCTCTGAGCGTATACGTGAACCAGAGACGCTACAAGCCCCCCCTAATTGACAGGAGATCCAGTAGCAAGCCTAACGGGTCTTACTGCCACCACCCGCACCCGGCTTTGGCCAACATTGTCCAGTAGTGCTCTGCTACCAGACCCAGAGACTGTCGGGGAAAATGCAGTTTGTTCAGGCGGGAAGACTTGCTGACAGATGACGGAGAGAGAGAGAGAGAGAGAGGAGAGAGAGAGAGAGAGAGAGAGAGAGAGAGAGAGAGAGAGAGAGAGAGAGAGAGAGTTCACAAACACAGAGCATTTCATTGCTTTCTTGCTTCAGTTGCCAATCCAGGTGGAGAGAGAGACAGAGACAGAGACAGAGAGAGACTTCACAAACACAGAGCAGTCGCACTGCTTTCTTTCTTCAGTTTGCAATCCAAGTGTCTGTACCCCAAAGTCCTTCTTGACGCTAGGCTATACCAGAAACGAGAGAGGGACTGGATAGCCTGGTGTTCAGAGTGATGCTCTCGTGATCTGCTGACCCAGGTTCGAATCTCGTTCAAGAGGATTTTTCCTCTGGTGTTAACAGCAATGCCGAGTCCACCCTTTTGATCCCCCTTAACTCCCTTCTTCTCTAGCCTCCTCCTATTCCATGTCTTTGAGATGGCAGAACAACTGGATAAGGCGATCATTTGGACCACACAAAACAGCGTTGTTGATTTATTCAAAGTGTTTGCGATTTGGTTAACCCCTCACTCCCCCCCCCTCTCTGTCTGTCTGTCTGTCTGTCTGTCTGTGTCTCTGTCGCTCTCTCTGTCTCTCTCTCTCCTTCCCTCTCTCTCTCTCTCCCCATCACTGTATTTGCGCCCCTCGTTTCTAGCGTGTGCACAAACCCTGCAGAAACAAAGGCCAGCCCCTCTCTCCCTCTCTTGATTATAGACAGTGTAGCAACAGAAGGTCTGCCATTGACAGGTACTATACCGGTCATCCCAGAAATCGTCACCTCGATCTCCCTTACCCCCCGCCCCCCATCCTCTCTCCATCCCTCCTGTCCACTGACCATTGGGTGACCACAGTGTTATAGACACCACACAGAAGCAGTGCCAGAGGGGACGGGGATGGGAAATGCACGGAATTGAGTCGAACGGAAAAGTAGGAATTTCCAAAAGAGCGGAGAAGAGTGCACAACAATACTTATCGTTCTTGCAGGTTTCTCTCTGTCTGTCTGTTTGTCTGTCTGTCTGTCTCTCTCTATCTCTCTGTCTCTGTCTCTCTCTCTCTCTCTTCCTCTCTCTCTCCCTTTTTTTTAATCTCTCCCCTCCCCCTTGAAACCCTTCTTCTCTCTTCTGCTATTCCTTTCGTGTTCCAGATGGCAGAACAACTGGATGAGGCGATCATTTGGACCACACACAACAGCTTTGTTGATTTATTCAAAGTGTTTGCGAGTTGATTAACACTTCATCTCTCCCTCCCTCCCTCCCTCCCCTCTCTCTCTCTCTCTCTCTCTCTCTCCCTCTCTCTATCTCTCTCTCTCCCTCTCTCTCTCTCTCTCCCCCCCTCTCTCTCTCTCCCCTCTCTCTATCTCTCTCTCTCCCTCTCTCTCTCTCCCCCCCCTCTCTCTCTCTCCCCCTCTCTCTCTCTCTATCTCTCTCTCCCTCTCTCTCTCTCTCTCTCTCTCTCTCTCTCTCTCTCTCTCTCTCTCTCTCTCTCTCTCTCTCTCTCTCTCTCTCTCTCTCTCTCTCTCTCTCTCTCTTAGCCCTTTGAATTAAGACTGTCTGTCCTAATCGCTATTTTCTCATTCAGCATGATTGAACCAGTGTAACTCAAAGAGAGAAACAGAGTGTTTTCTGTTTTCTCTACTTCTTTTTCTGATCCTTTTCCTCTTCCTTTCATTTCCCTCTATCTTTTTTTCCTTTCTTCATTTAGTCCGTTCTTCTCAAATCTGTCTCTTTTTCGATTTCTTCTCCTCCTCCTCTTCCTCCTCCTCCTCCCCTTTTCTTCTTGTTTTTCTTGTTCTTCTAGTTCTTCTTGTTCTTGTTCTTCTTGTTCTTCTTCT
>CM060316.1:115622550-115625050 GCA_030674155.1 Stramonita haemastoma
AGAGAAATTGATGGAGTTACAAGATAGAGATAGATGATTAAAGCAGCTATTGCTCCCCCGAGTAGTGAAAAGAGAAAGAAAAAGAAAGAGCCTCCCTCGTGGTGATGGGGGTGGGGTGGGGGGCTGTGACTATAAATAGCATTTATACTGTTTATAAATTCCGTGCTAGGAATTCCCTCTTTTCTATCTCTGTATTCCTGCCTTGCTCCTTTTCTTTTTGTCATCTCCTTTTTAAAAAAGATTTTTTTCTGCTTTCTTGGCCCATTTTTGCTAGTCTTTTTTGCAGAAAGACTTAAAAAAATCAAAATTCTCTCCTACACAGGTCCGATACGCTGGGCCTTCCAAGTCAGGCGCTTAACGGCAGCGCATGAATTTTCGCTGAGGATTATGACAAGCAGCAATAGTTGCTGTCTGAACGTTCGACGAAAAAGAGAAAGACCAATAAAGTATTATTTTAGAGGTGTGTGTGTGCGCACACGCGTGCGTGCGTTGCATGCGTGCGTGTGTGTGCGCGTGCCTGCGTGCGCGTGTGTGTGCTTTCGTGTGTGCGTTCGTGTGTGTGTGCGCACACGTGTATATGCTTGTGCGTGCGTGCGTGTGTGTACCTTGACAGTCACAGACTTTATGAATAGCCAGTGTTGGATGAATGTGCTGGTTAATTAAATGGACATTAACTGTCGATCAATCCGGTGGTGGTGGTGGTGGTGGTGGTTTGGTGGGGGTGGGGGTGGGATGGAGGTGGGTGTGGTGGTGGTGGAGGACAGGGGAATTAGTGTTGCATTATGTATCCTATTTCAGGGAAGTGGCGGAAGGAATTTCTTGCCAAATGTGCCGCTATTCATTACGATTATAGTCATCTGTTGTAAATTTGTTCTCTTCTCTTTTTTCCTTTCTCCTCTCTCTCTCTCTCTCTCTCTCTCTCTCTCTCTCTCTCTCTCTCTCTCTCTCTCTCTCTCTCTCTCTCTCTCTCTCTCTCTCTCTCTCTCTCTCTCTCTCTCAACTGCTTCTGGCTCCCTGTAGTTGGTTTTTGAATAAGGAAAATCAAACCCAGAGTAACTCTCTACCTGCCAACCAGCCGCCTTGGCGCAGTGGTTAGAGCC
The DNA here is from genome assembly GCA_030674155.1 of Stramonita haemastoma. Lineage (NCBI taxonomy): Eukaryota > Metazoa > Mollusca > Gastropoda > Neogastropoda > Muricidae > Stramonita > Stramonita haemastoma. Next base: position 115,623,651 of record CM060316.1, read on the forward strand.
TTGGATTTCGGACTGGAAGGTCGCGGGTTCGAGTCCCATAAGTCATAGGGATTTTTCGGACTCCGGCCGGCTCCTACCCAGAGTAAGTGTGCTGTAGGCTCAGTGGGGAGACTGGGACCACACAGTCGAGCTTCATCCACTTTACGGATGGGAATTTGAGAGTGTTGCTCTAAATATCTGACCAACACTGCAGGTGTCTGTATCTCTCGGGCCCGGGCTACCTGCCAGGAATACTACATTGCAGTTACAGTAAACGTTTGTGTGTGTGTGTGTGTGTGTGTGTGTGTGTGTGTGTGTGTGTGTGTGTGTGTGAACGTGCGTGCGTGGGTCTTTGTATCTGTGTGTCTGTCTCTGTATGTCTGTCTGCCTGTCTCTCTCTCTTTCTGTCTCTGTCGGTGTGCGTGTTTGTCTGTGTATGTCTGAGTATTTGTGTGTCTCTGTTTCTGCCTGGTTCTGTATGAATATGCGTGAGTATGCGCGTGCCTGCATGCATTATATGCATGCACAAGCTCATGCATACATATGTGAATGCCTGCGAATATGCTATGTGAGTGTGTTTGCGTGTGTGCATGCATGCTAGTAAGCGTGCGTATTTGAAATGATGCTGCAAAAAAAGAAGCGTGTTGGCTTTAGAGACTCTTGTGTTCAGCATGTAAAGAAATCAGATTTTATAGAGAAAAAAGTAAGAAAAGAAGTAGGAGTGAAAAATAGCAGGTTTGTTGACGGAAAGTCTGAGACCCGCTATGCATACAGCTTGCTGCTGCTTGACATATTGCCTGGGAAGGGTGCTGGTTTTGCTCGGAGTTTTTCCTTCTTTCGTTTTTTTCCCTTTCTTTTTTGTCCTTATTTTTTGTTGCTTGTGCTTCATTTTCATTTCATTCTTTTATATCGAGGGTAATGGAATAAGCACTCAGGTGCTTTTTTTCATCCAGTCCCCGTGTGTATGCGGTTTTGTCAATCTTGTCATCTGTTCCCACCGGCACACAATGGCCTACTCTTCCGAAAAGCGGATCAGGATTTAACGTGTGCGCAAATGTTCTGCGTGCGCTTGCACACGGGGCCTCGGTTTACAGTTCATCCGAAGGACTTTTGGGAGAGTGGAGTCAGCACTGATGTTAACTCCAGGGGAAAAAAACCCTGGAACGGGAATAGAACTCTGGTCGTCAAAGTGTGTGTGTGTGTGTGTGTGTGTGTGTGTGTGTGTGTGTGTGTGTGTGTGTGTGTGTGTGTGTGTGTGTGTGTGTTGTTTTGATTTTGGTTTGGTTTGTTTTTTTTTTTTTTGCTTTAGGCAATCTTTCTTTTGCTCCTTTTTATTCTTGAATTTCTTTTTTTTTTTTTTTACCGCTTTCATGTTTATGTCTGAAAACTAGTCATTGATTTCAGTCTTGTTTTTGGTCTTC
>CM060316.1:115627550-115630050 GCA_030674155.1 Stramonita haemastoma
GTGTTTAAGTTTTTGCGTGCGTGCGTGTGTGTATGCGTGTGTGCTTGTGTGTGTGTGTGTATGTGTTTGTCCGCGCGTGCGCGCGTGTGTGCGTCTGCGTACTTGCAAGTAGGTTTGTGTATTCAAAGTAGCGATGCATGAAAAAGAAAAAGCGTGTCAATATCAGAATCCATGGTGGTATGCATGTTAAAGAGACGATGCTTTAAAATAATGACCAAAAAAAAAGAAAGAAAAGGAAGAAAGAAAGGCAGGTTTGTTGACAGAGAGGTGGAGACTGACTCGTTATGCAACGAGCAAGCTTCTTGACATATTGCCCAGGGGCTTGCTGTTTTAGCTTGCTTTTTCCTTGTTTTGGCTTTTTCTCCTTTCCTTTCCTTTGTTTTGTTTTTGATCAGATTTTTCTTTCTTTTGGACTTTCAGCTCTTTGTTTCGTTTTTTCTTTGGTTTTGTCTTTCGTTTTTGAATTTTTGTGGTTGTCTTTTTCATGTTTTTGTCTTTGCTGGGTATAGATTTTCTGTCTGTCGTTTTACTTTTCTTCCCTGCATTATGATGATGATGATTTTTTGGTGGTGGTTTCTTGCTTTTGTCTCTCTTTCAGTCTTCTGCTTTCCTTCCATATTCTCTTGGGGTGGGGTGGGGGTTCTGGGGATGTTAATGAATGATTTATAGAGCGCCTCAAAATCTGTGCATCTTTGTTTCTTTTAGTTCTTTGTCTCTTAGTCTATGGAGGGGGGAAGCGAGGAAATACCTTTACCTATTTTTTTTGTTATACACACATGCGCATGCCTTCACACTTAACACACACACACACACACACACACACACACACACACACCACACACACACACACACACACACACACACCACGCACACACACACACACACACTCACACACACTCGTGTCCAGTGTATCGATTGCAGTTTTTCCCACCACTCCGGCCTGTATAGCGTGTCCTAACTCAAGTTACCGGGAGATATCTGTCTGTCTTTATTGGTAGACAGTCTGCAAAGAACACAATGAAGTCTATCCACTGCATGTAGAGGGGGAGAGAGAGAGAGAGAGAGAGAGAGGAGAGAGAGAGGAGGAGAGAGAGAGAGAGAGAGAGAGAGAGAGAGAGAGAGAGAGAGAGGAGAGAGACAGAAGAGACAAGACAGGACAGACGAAGAGAGAGAAGAGAGAGAGAGAGCAGGACAGGACAGAAGACAGACAAGACAGAGAGAGACAGGACAGAGCAGGAGAGCAGGAGACAGAAGAAGACTAGAGAGAAGAAGAGAGAGGTAGAGGGGAGAGAGAGAGAGAGAGAGAGAGAGAGAGATAAGAACTAAGAATCAAGATTAATGTATAGGATGGAGATGAGGAGATGACAGAGAGAGAGAGAGAGAGAGGAGATGAGAGTGATAGATGATTATAGAGACAGGTTGACGATTTTCCTGTAGATTTGTACCTGTTGTAGCTTCCTGGATTCCTGTTGGATGTACCGTCTTCTTCCTCTCTCTTCACCTCTCTCTCTCTCTCTCTCTCTCTCTCTCTCTCTCTCTCTCTCTCTCTCTTCTCTCTCTCTCTCTCTCTCTCTCTCTCTCTCTCTCTCTCTTCTCTCTCTCTCTCTCTCTCTCTACACACACCCACACACACACACACACAACACACACACACACAACAACCACACACACACACAACACACACCACACTTCCAACATTAATTCTATTTTGAAAAAAACCTATACCCCCACTCAAATATTTAGAAAAAAAACCCACTGAAACACAGACTATTTCAGTCTCAAAGGAACCCAGAAAACCGAGCAGTCTGACAGAGAAACAGTTAGCCTGTCTTACATAGCAAGTTTATCAGGACTGCTGTACGTGTATGCAGTACACTTATCTCTGTGCTTTGAGGAGGGGGGGGGGGGGTAGGTTGGGGGGGGGGGGTCTGACTACAACTAAAGGACTAGATGTAGGAGGCAGGAGGCTACAGCACAGGAGGGGGAGGACCAGTGTGATCAATATGTTGAACAGAAATCTTGATTGACCTAACTTCATCAAACCAGTCTGGGGTTTCAGAAAAGTCAGTTGAGAGATTTGTGTGTGTGTGTGTGTGTGTGGGGGGGGGGGGGGGTTCAGTGGTGTGTCAGCATGTGTGTGTGTGTGTGTGTGAGCGATAGTGAGACAGAGAGAGAAAGAGACAGGGGAGAGAGAGAGAGAGAAGATGAGGAGAATGAGAGTAGATGGGAGAGAGAGAGATGAGAGAGAGGAGAGACTTAATGTGTGGTGTGTGTGTGTGGTGTGTGTGTGGTGTGTGTGTGTGTGTGTGTTGAGATGTGAGAGAGAGAGAGAAGAGGAGAGAGGAGAGAGGAGAGAGAGATGAGAGAGAGAGAGAGAGAGAGGACATTAATGTGTGTGTGTATGTGTGAGTGTGGTGTGTGTGTGAGAGAGAGAGAGGAGAGAGAGAGAGGAGAGAGAGAGAGAGAGAGAGAGAGAGAGAGAGAGGACATTAATGTGTGT
>CM060316.1:115632550-115645050 GCA_030674155.1 Stramonita haemastoma
GGAGTTAACATCAGTGCTGACTCCACTCTCCCCCAAAGTCCTTCGGATGAGACTATAAACCGAGGCCCCGTGTGCGAACGCACGCAGAACATCTTGCGAACATGGTAAATCCTGTTCCACTTTTCGTAAGAGTAGGCCGGTGGGAACAGATGACAAGATTTATAAAACTGCATACACACGGGGACTAAATGTAAAAAAACACACGAGTGATTATTCCATTATCTTCGATATAAAAGAATAAAAGAGAGAAATCTGCTGTGACATAAAGTGGTACAAATTACCAAATACAAAACAGACACACACATAGCACAGCCGCCAAGGATTAAATTATGACATGAAGAGTGACAGCAAGCCAGTTTGCATACAGATACCTACTATCACAGTGAACACTATTATCGTGGGAAACAATGAATCTGTGCCCCCAGGGAGTTATGGTAAACAGTGAAGTTATGCAAGACTCCTGCAAATGGGCAATTTTGATACTTAAAATCCTCCATATCTCCCTGCTCCCCATCCCACCTACCTATCCCCCTCTCCACTCCCTATCCCCTCCTCCTCCTACCTATCCCTCTCTTCCCCCTACCTATTCCCCCTCCTTCCCCTCCCCTCCCCCCCCTTGCTCCTCTCCCCCCTATCTATCCCCCTCCTGCCTATCCCCCCACCTGCCTATCCCCCTCTCCCTCCATGCTCCTCCCCCCCTCCTTCTGCCTATCCCATCTCCTCCCCTCTCTACTTGTCCCCCTCTTCCCCCTCCCCCTCAGAAAAGAAAAAAAAAGCACAAACATGGGAAGATAGACAACACATCTCCTCAAAGTTCGGAGGATTAGAAGTTAGGAGTCGATCCCCGTAGAGATCTGCCATTCCTAATTCAAAGCTTAAGTTTTGCCTTCATAGTTTTGCAACATATTATTACACTAACAATGCCACACTTTACAGGTTCTTTTCCTATGTCTGCTCAGAAAATTTAAAAAAGCTTAATCTTAAACATTTCTTATCACCATGTTACTTGTTTCAGACAGGTAAACAGCACAGTCTACAATTTTATATATAAAAAAATTACTGCTTCATGTACATTAGATACAGATTTTCCTCTGGACTTCTGAGTAACTTCAAACAATAAAAAGGAACATAACTGTTATGACAGCCTTTGAAGGGGGGTAATATTGCCTTAAAATAAATTAACGTTTTATCAGCATATAGAATGTGTCAGAATTTTTAAATACATGCAGCATAAACTAACACAGGTAAAGCAACTTACAGTTTGAAGACAGTTGCCATTGGCAAATTTGTTATCTGGGGGCAATGCAGGGACAAATAAGAAATGAAACAGGAGGGGAAATTTTTATGTTTGAAATAAGTATATCTTGAGACTGGATTGAAAACTGTCATAAGTAAGCTTTTAGCAAAGTGAGAGAGGGGGGTAATTCCAGACCAATGGACCAGAAATAGAGAAAGGGAAATAAACAGAAAACACACACACACACCACACACACACACACACACACACACACACACACACACACACACACACACACACACACACACACGATTCAAGATTTAATTCCTTTCACCCCTTTTGGGACATGGAATATAACAAACGAATTCAACAATACTAATGTTAGTATTATCAATACTAACAGGAACTGAAAAGCAACAATTCATTGCAAAATGATAAACAAGCAATATTAAAGACTCCAGACATTTTAAAGTATATCAATTTCTGTAAAAGACACACTCTACCTTGTGAAAGACAACAAAATAAAATTTCTAGAAAAACCTTCAAATGTTAGATCTATGAGCTTTGAGGGAGACAAGAGAACTTTTCAAGATTTACAGTTCCACAGACTGCAAAAATCATAACTGGACTTGGGTTGAAAAAAATGCTGAGGAATAAAATCTTGTCGTAAATGTTTAAAGTAGGAAACATTCCATGATAAGAATAATTTTTTCCCTTAAAACAGACATATTGCATTTTGAACATACCTCTTTCTTCCCGTGGTATGTTATGGAAACATCCAATCTCAATAGAAAGCTTGTGACAACTGCAACTAAATTTCATAAGACTGTAAACATACACATCTGGCAGACGAGTTATATATTTTTCCATACTAAATTTGGTTGTATAGTTTTTGTACTAAAAGCATCTACTATTATCCCACAGCTCAGCTCTCCATTCATTAACAAACTTTTCTATTAAGAAGGTTTTGATAATTACATGAACTGGTAGAATTAATAGTTGAACAAAACTGTCTATCACAAAGTCAAATTCTGCTGTGCACTAAAATGTTTTGTATCTTATTTAGCCATGCTGATGGAATCAGAGATTTTCATGTAAATCTTTCATCCTGTGGTAAACATTTGAGGATAGCTTTCCAGGAAGAAAGTCAAGGGCTACATCCAGAAACAAACCATTGGAACAGAAATAGACAAGGAGTATCTGCCCCCTTCTCCATATACTAACGAATTTGACATTGTACGCTTAAAACGAAAAACATTTTTAAAAGTTTAACTGGAACTTTTAATTATTAATACGCTTTCATAACCACAAATTTCACACCCATACAACAAAACTGGTAAAACAATTTTATCAAACAAATCAGGTGTCACATGTATAGGTAGTTCTTTTTGCCATGCAGTCCTTATCAGACTAAACATGACTTAAGTGGCTTGATTAAGCATTTTCCTTACATTTTGCAAAACTGCCACTCTCACTGAAAATAATTCCTGAATATTTAAAATAGTGAACAACTTCCAAAGTTTTTCCACCATATATAAACATGTTACAAGATCTTTTTTGGCAAAATATCATGATTTTCACACCCACACACACACACACACACACACACACACACACACACACAACACACACACTCACACTCACACATGCTGTGTGGCTATTTCATATCAATATTACTTCCCCTTCAGAGACTATCATAAACAATTCAATCCCTTTTAATTGTTTAAAGTTGCTTAGTAGTCCAGATAAAAGTTGCCATATCATGGAAAAGAAGCAACAACTTTTATATGAATTTGTAGGAATTACTGTTTACCTGTCGTTCAAGAGAGATACAAGATGAAGTAAATTCTTGTAAATATATATCTTTTTTTTCATTTTCAAACTAATATAGGAAAACACCTTCAAAGTTTGGAATTGTTTGTTTGATAACATGTCATAAAAATTAGATTGCAGTAACTTATGCTGAGTTAGGAATGGCAGATCTCTATGGGAATCTCTCCCTAACTTCTAATCCTCTGAGCTTTGGAGGAGATGTGTTGTCTATCTTCCTGTGTTTGTGCCTGGATGAGGGGGAGGAGGGGGAGGGGGGAGGAGGCCGCCGCGGGTAAATAGGACAGGAGGTGGGGAGGGGAGATGGGACAGGAGGTGGGGAGGGGAGATGGGACAGGAGGGGGGAGGGGAGATAGGACAGGAGGTGGGGAGGGGAGATAGGACAGGAGGTGGGGAGGGGAGATAGGACAGGAGGTGGGGAGGGGAGATAGGACAGGAGGTGGGGAGGGGAGATAGGACAGGAGGTGGGGAGGGGAGATAGGACAGGAGGGGGGAGGGAGATAGGACAGGAGGTGGGGAGGGGTAGGGGTGGGAGATAGGACAGGAGGGGTAGAGGTAGGGGTGGGAGATAGGACAGGAGGGGTAGAGGTGGGGGAGGGAGATAGGACAGGAGGGGTAGAGGTGGGAGAGGGAGATAGGACAGGAGGGGTAGAGGTGGGAGAGGGAGATAGGATAGAGAGGGTAGAGGTGGGGGAGGGAGATAGGACAGGAGGGGTAGAGGTGGGAGAGGGAGATAGGACAGGAGGGGAAGAGGTGGGAGAGGGAGATAGGATAGGAGGGGTAGAGTGGGGGAGGGAGATAGGACAGGAGGGGTAGAGGTGGAGAGGGAGATAGGACAGGGGTGTAGAGGTTGGGAGAGGGAGATAGGACAGGAGGGGTAGAGGTGGGAGAGGAGATAGGATAGGAGAGGGTAGAGGTGGGGGAGGGAGATAGGACAGGAGGGGTAGAGGTGGGAGGGAGATAGGACAGGAGGGGAAGAGGTGGGGAGGGAGATGGTAGGAGGGGAAGAGATAGGAGGGGGGGGGAGATAGGACAGGCGGGTGGGGGGGGGAGGGAGGATAGGACAGGAGGGGGGAGGGAATAGGACAGGAGGGGAAGGGGGGGAGATAGGACAGGAGGGGGGTAGGGTGGGGGGGAGATAGGACAGGAGGGTGGGAGGGGGGAGATAGGACAGGAGGGGATAGGGTAGGGGTGGGAGATAGGACAGGAGGGGTAGAGGTGGGGGGGAGATAGGACAGGAGGGGAAGAGATAGGAGGAGGGGGGGGGGGAGATAGGACAGGAGGGGAGAGTAGGAGGGGGGGGGGAGATAGGACAGGAAGGGGAGGGAGGAGGGGGGAGATAGGACGGGAGGAGGGTGGGGGAGATAGGACGGGGGGAAAGGAGGAGGGGAAGGAGGGAAGAGGTGGGGGGAGGGAGAGGGTGGGGAGAGATAGGACAGGAGGGGAGGGGAGGAGAGGGATAATGGACAGGAGGGGGGGATGGGGGGGGGGGGTAGGGGGGTACGGAGAGAGGAGGAGGGAGGAAAAGGGGGGGTAGGTGAGGGTATTATTGGGGAGAGAGGAAGGGGAAAGGTGGTAGGTAAAGGAGGCTTAACAGTGGAGGTGGGGGACAGGAGGAGGGGTATAGGATGCTGGGGAAACTGGGCTTGTGGTTAAGCTGGAAGGGAGGAGAAGGTTCTGTTTGGTCTATAATAAGTGGTATCATTGTCTCAATCACCTTATAGCGAATAAACATTAATTAATAAACTAAGGAGAAAAAACAAACAAGCAAACAAACAAGGAATGCCTCTCTGGCTTTATATTTATAATCACTCAGAAGGCATGTCAGCATGATAGAAAAAAAAGTATTAAAAAGTGGAGAAACAGATGGACAACATGGTGTTTCCTACGCCAGTATTGTTCAGGAGTGTCCAAAGTATGTGTATGCTGAGAAACATGCTGTCACTCTCATTTGCAGGTTTTGCCCAATATCCTTGCATTAACCACTGGACTAACACACACACACACACACACACACACACACACACACACACACACACACACACACACACACACACACAGAGGGTGAGAGAGAGGACAGAGAGAGGGGAAAGAGAGAGGTTGTTTTTTTGTTTTGTTGTTTGTGGGGGGGGGGGGGTCCTTTGTACCAGCAGAATCAAAGAGAATGATTCAGTGAGAAATAGTCTTTCCTGGTAGCATCTCTTGGTAGTTTTGTGGGCTTTCGGGGTCTTGGGTGACTTTTCTTTCTGTTTGTCTTGTCTGTGCTCTTGGGAACACTGGTATGTATGTGCTCTCTTGTGTGTGTGAATGCGGAGAGAGAGAGAGGAGGAGAGAGAGAGAGAGAGAGAGAGAGAGGAGAGGAGAGAGAGAGAGAGAGAGAAGGTATTGGATGGCGTTGTGCCACAAACACAGAATTATGAATAAATAGTGAAATGAATAAATAGGTAGATTCGTGAGTTAATGAATGAATAAATGAATGAATGAATAAATAGATAGGTAAATAAATAAATAATAATTATATTAATGATGATGAGGTGATAATAAGATATAACATTATACTATATACTAATAACTACTACTATAATATACTATAATACTAACTACTACTAATACATATAACTACTATAATTGATAATAATACCCCCTTTTTTTCGTGTCCAGAAGCCATAACATAAATAGATCGTAGAACCGAAAAATAAAAAAGGTGGCAAGATGTAGAATAGCTGGCTTCTTGACATGCCATCAGATGCTTACCTTACCTTCCTTCTCCTTCATCCACACAGCTTCCCCTTCTCCCCTTTCTTTGACCTCTTTGTTGTTGTGGATATTTCTCATCAAATCCCCCTCAGGGAATACCGGTCTGATGGGTCTCTTTTTTTTCTTTTTTCCTTTTTTTTCTTTCTTCTCTCTTCTCCTTTTTCTTTTTCTCTCTTTTCTCTTTCCTTTTCTTTCTTTTGGCCCTCTTTCTTTTTTTCTCTTCTTTATCTTTCTTTCTTCTTTTTTTCTTTTGGCTTCTCTTTCTTTCTTTTCTGTCTTTCTTTATCTATATCTTCTTTCTTTTTCTCTTCTTTCTTTCTTCTCTCTCTCTCTCTTCTCTCTCTCTCTCTCTCTCTCTCTCTCTCTCTCTCTCTTCTCTCTCTCTCTCTCTTCTCTCTTCTCATCTCTCTTCTTCTTTTTCTTTTCTTCTTTCTTTCTTTCTTTCTTTTCTTTCTTTTCTTTCTAGTCTTTCTTTTTTGTTTTTTTTCTAATCTTTCTTTTTTTCCCATTCTTTTCCTTTCTTTCTTTTCTGCCTCTTTTTTTCCTTTTCTCTTTCTTCCTTTCTAGTTATTTTTCCTCCTTCCTCCCTCCTTTCCTTCCTGGTTTTTGGCTTCTAATTTCATTTCTTTCTATTAGAAAATATCATCTGCAAAGTTTCTTTTTCTTGGTTGTGTTGAGAGAGAGAGAGAGAGAGAGAGAGAGAGAGAGAGAGAGAGAGAGAGAGAGAGAGAGAGAGAGAGAGAGAGAGAGAGAGGTGTGTGTGAGGTGTGTGTGTATGTGTGTGTGTGTATTGAAATGTACTTTTCTCAGTCAGTTGTTTTTTTCTCCATTTTGATAGGAAATTTCTCAGTTCAGTGCGGTGGGGATATAGAAGAATGGCTGAAGAGAATGTGTGCAGGGTTTCGAAAAAGTGTTCTGTTCAACCCTAGCATGTCTACGCGTGTGTGGTGTGAGTGTGTGTGTGTTGTGTGTTGTGTGGTGGTGTGATGGTGTGTGTGAGTAGTGACGTGTTGTGGGTGGTGATGGAGTGAGAGAGAGAGAGAGAGAGAGAGAGAGAGAGAGAGGAGAGAGAGAGAGAGAGAGAGAGAGAGAGAGAGAGGAGAGGAGAGAGACAGAGACGACAGACAGACAGACAGACAACAGCAGACAGACACACAGACAGACAACAGACAGACAGACGAAGAGTGTGTGGCATGCTTACGTGCATGCATGTGTATGTGTGTGTGTGTGCGTACGCGCACCTCTGTGTGTGTGTGGTGGTGCGTGCGTGCGTGGGCGTGTGCGTGGACGCGTGCGTGCGCGACGTGCATGTTTTGTCAAAGAGGGTTGTTTGGAAGGATGGTTTCTTTGCCTGTCAAGAAGCCAAAGCAGCGGGTAAAAAGACCGGCCTAAAAGATGACCAGCTAAAGGAGGAGAGGCCACTTTGGCTGATGTCTGTAGGGAATATAGAGGCTGGGTGGCGCTCCTCTTGTCTCCTGTTCTGTCACGTGGTTTTTTTCTCTTCCTTTCCGCCCCCCTTTGTGTGTTTATTCATTGATATTTATTTATTTCTTCTGTATCATTTATTTATTCATCTTTAGAGTTTCAGGGTGTCAGGAGGGGGTAGGGTGAGGCGGGTTATTCATGATGATCTGATCATCACATTGATTTAAGGAAATAGGCCTTGAATGGACAAGATTGAAACAAAACCCTCCCCCCTCTCTCTCTCTCTCTCTCTCTCTCTCTCTCTCTCTCTCTCTCTCTCTCTCTCTCTCTCTCTCTCTCTCTCTCTCTCTCTCTCTCTCTCTTTTCTTCTTTTGTCTTTGGTTTTTGAAGAAGTTACGTGTGTTGGTCTCTCTTTGTGGTAACGTAGGTCCATGTTTGATACTGAGCTCATGGGCTTATATAAAAATTTAAAAAAATAATGGTAAAAGCCACAAAGTATAGAAATAACAGAACGGATCGCCAGATAGAAAAAAGAAAGCTCTTAAATAGATATAAATAAATTATCGATAATTGTCTAAGTGCATTAGCTTCGAACTTACAAGTCCAAATTGAACTTTGTGGTTTCATAGTCACCATACCAGAATGACTCCCCTTTTTAAAAAAAAAAATATATCAACACACTGAAATCTAAATTTAAAAAACCAACCTCAAAGCACTAAAATGAACTTTTCTAGTGTGTTCTTTTTGTTTTCTTAAACTCCAGCAGTAAAGGCCTTTTTTCCACAGTAGTACTTGATGGTGACAGTTCCTTTCAAGCCAGCCCTGCCCCGTCCTGTCATTCCGTACAGTATTGCTCACTCTGAAAGCTCCACGCCAGACCTGTCTGTCTTTTGGCTGTGTGAAACATTACTGATGGTCCATTTGAGATCGGGGACGGGATAGCTCAGTGGTCAGAGCACTCACTTTCCCCAAGTCAAGTTAAGCAGCGTCGAGCGTGGTTACCAGTTGGATGGGTGACCGTTTGAGCGCCTTGGCTTCAGTGCAGTCCCCCAGTTCACCCAGCTGTCAATGGGTACTTGCCCTTTTCAGGGTCAGGGAAGGTAAAGCAGCGAGGGAGAGGAGATGGGCGCCGCCCTCACTATGCTGGCCCCTAGAGAAGCTGAGGTCACTGACGCCTCGCTCCCCTACGACCGTGTAGGTTATGGGACACCTTTACCTTTACCTGCCTTTTGAGATCGGAGACTTGAAGTGACCCCTTGGCAAACTACTGCGACTCTTGGGTTCAGATTAAGGGCCTCTTTTGGTGATGATGGGAATTTTTTGTTGTTGTGTTTATAGCTGAGACAGTTCGTGTGAGCAATGGGGAGACCCTGTGTCGCTTTGTTCGCCTTTCGCTGTGATTGTTCCTGTCCTGGTCATTGAGGGCTCTGAACTCTTTGTGTGTGTGTGTGTGTGTGTGTGTGTGTGTGTGTGTGTGTGTGTGTGTGTGTGTTGTGTGTGTGTGGTGTGTGTGTGTATGTCTGTGTCTGTGTGTCTGTGTCTGTGTGTCTATGTGTGTGCTTGTCTGTGTCTGTGTGTCTGTCTGTCTGGCCGGCTGTCTCTCCCTTTGTGTCTGTCTCTGTGTGTGTCTGTCTGCCTGCCTGTCTTTCTCTGTTTCTCTCTCTGTTTGTTTGTCTGTTTCTCTCTCTCTCTGTCTGTCCGTCTGTCTGTCTGTCTGTCTGTCTGTCTGTCTCTCTCTCTCTCTCTCCTCTCTCCTCATCTCTCTCTCTCTCTCCTCTCTCTCTCTCTCTCTCCTCTCTCTCTCTCTCTCTCACACACACACACACACACACACACACACACACACACACACACACACACACTCTCTCTCTCTGTCTGTCCGTCTGTCTGTCTCTGTCTGTCTGTCTCTGTCTGTCTGTCTGTCTCTCTCTGTCTGTCTGTCTCTCTCTCTGTCTGTATGTCTCTCTCTCTGTCTCTCTCTCTGTGTCTCTCTCTCTGCTCTCTCTCTCTCTCTCTCTCTCTGTCTCTCTCTCATCACTCGCTCTGATTCTCTTTTGTTACTTTCCCTCCCATAACTCTCTACGTCTGCCTGCCTCTCTGTCTCTCACTCTCATGCTTGTGCGCGCACATACGCACACGTTCGCACGCATATGCGCATGCAAACACACACACAACCCCCCCTCCCCCCCCCACACACATGTGCCTTCTTTAAAGAAAAAAATCCCAAACAAACAACGGAAAAATAGTTTTAAAACTCATTTGTAATGATACTATATACATAAAAGAACCAATTTAGATTTTCTGTTATGTAGTTTGGCACCAGGAGAGAGAGAGAGAGAGGGGGGGGGGGGCAGTTCGCCCCATATTTCATTTGGCTGAGAAGAGTGGCAGGCCTGAGGGATTGCTGAACACAGTGTTTAGAATGGGCAGGACAGGGGCTCTCCTCCTGCCTCCCCGCTCCTGCCTCCTCTCTGGGCTGTTTTCTTCTTTCCTTCTTCTTCTTCTTTTTCCTGTTCGTGTTCTTCTTCTTTTTCTTTTACTTGTTCTTCTTCTTGTTCTTCTTCTTGTTCTTTCTTCTTCTTTTCTTCTTCTTCTTCTTCTTCTTCTTCTTTCTTCTTTTCTTCTTCTTCTTCTTCTTCTTCTGTCTCCTTTCTTCTCTCTCTCTCCTCTCTCCTTCTTCTTCCTCTTCTTCTTCTTCTCTTCTTCTTCTTCTCTTCTGCACTCCTGCCTACCCTCCTTCCTCCTCCTTCTCTCCTCCTCCTTTCACTCTCTCCTTCTTATTCTTCTTCCTTTCTTTCTTCTTCACTTATTTTTTTCTTATTCGCTCTCTATTCTTGTACTTCGTGCTATCCTTCTTCGTTCCTTCTCGTCCTCCTCTTTCACTTTTCGTTTTATTTTCCTCTTTCTTTGTTGTCAACTTAATTTTTTTCCTTATTCGCATCTCTCATTTTTGTAGGTGTTGTTTTTTTTCTTTCTTTCTCTTTCTCCTCATCTTTGTCCTATCTCCTCCTTGATATGGTCCTCCTATTTTTTCTGTCTCTTACCACCTTCCTTCTCCTCTTTTTCTTCATCGTTTTCGTTGTTATCTTCGTTGTTATTATCCTTGTTGCTATGGTGCTTCTGTTCCTTTTTTCTGTTTTTTCCCCTTTCTCTTATTTTTCGTGCATTGAGAAATAGATAGAAAGATAGAAAGATAGATAGATGGAGAGAGAGAGAGAGAGAGAGAGAGAGAGAGAGAGAGAGAGAGAGAGAGAGAGAGAGAGAGAGAGGGCAGGCAGGCAGGCAGGCAGTCAGGCAGGCAGATGAAATGGACATGCAGAGAAACAGACAGACCCACATACACAAACAGAAATACTATCACTATCAGTCAGACCGACAGACAATAATTAGAGCAATACTAGAATAAAGAGAAAACCATAGCGACTTAAATCTTCACCAACCGACATGAGTTAAAGCAATACTAGAATGCGCCTAAAGAGAAAATCATAGCGACTTAAATCTTCACCAACCGACATGAGTTAAAGCAATACTAGAAAAAAGAGAAAATCATAGCGACCTACATCTTCACTCCCACCCTTCCCGCCCCCCGCCCCCTCCGTCGCTTTCTCTCCAGCCCCTCGTGCCTATCTCCAACATCCCCTCCTCTCCTCCAGCCCCTGTCAGCGGGCCTCCTAGCGGCCAATAGGATGGCGTCTTTGGATGAAGGCTTGTCCTGAAGGAGTGCAAGGTTACCCAGTAGGACTTGGAGTTTTCCTGCTGGGCCTTGTCTTTGTAGGCAAACTGTTCTGGTGGGGCTTCCAAACGTTAAACCCTGCAGTGTGTTTGGAATATATATCATTATAATATGTATTCGTTATAGTTGCTGAGAGAGATAGAGAGTTCCTTTATGTTTTAAGAAATGTTTTTTTTTTTTTTTTTTTACCAATGTATTGCGCTTTCAGCGTTATCAATTGTTGAATGGAAAGTTAAAATCAAAGCGTTGTCATCATTATTTCCTCTCCCTTCTCCCCACATCTCTATTGTATGCACAGGGAGCGGGGTAGCCTCATGGTTAGAAGGCTTGCGATGCACTCCTGATGTGACGGCCTGGGATTGGACGCAGGTTCAAACCACCACCAAGATGCCCGTTCAAGGGGATTTCCCCTGGAGTTAACATCAGTGCTGACTCCACTCCCCAAAAGTCCTTGGGATGAGACAATAAACCTCATTATTGGTGAACACCACAGCTCTAGCCGAGGACCCTCCCCCCCCCCGGCCGGAAAAAAAAGGAAAAAAAGAACCCCACAAAAGCATGCACTACTTTCTGTTGCCGCTTCTGTGCATTCAGACGAACTGATTAAGTTCATCGAACACTAAAGATAAATTATTTCCTTAAAAAAATTTTTTTTTATACTTTTTTTTTTTTACCACAGACAGAAAAGTTCGATGGCTGGCCCCTCTCTCCCCTCCTCATCTGTCCGCACGTAGAATGTCGATTATTATCGATTGGGTTTTTTCTGCTGTTTCTTTTTTCCACCCAGTATCCAGTTTTCCTTTTGCCCCTCAGACGCAAAATCTATGTCAATTTTTCTTCCCGTGTCCGTCCGTCCTTTTTTTTCCCTTTAGACACGAAATGTCGATTGCCTGTACCTTCTTCTTCTTCTTCTTCTTCTTCTTCTTCTTCTTCTTCTTCTTCTTCTTCTTCTTCTTCTTCTTCTTCTTCTCCTCCTCCTCCTCCTCCTCCTCCTCCTCCTCCTCCTCCTCCTCCTCCTCCTCCTCCACCTACTTCTTCTTCTTCTTCTTCTCCTCCTCCTCCTCCTCCTCCTCCTCCTCCTCCTCCTCCTCCTCCTCCTCCTCCTCCTCCTCCTCCTCCTCCTCCTCCACCTACTTCTTCTTCTTCTTCTTCTTCTTCTTCTTCTTCTTCTCTTCTTCTTCTTCTTCTTCTTCTTCTTCTTCTTCTTCTTCTTCTTCTTCTTCTTCTTCCTCTGCTGCTTCTCATTCCAAAGTTCAGGTGAATGCTGATGAAAATGCAGGTCTGTCTGTAAGGACTTTGTTTGATTGTGTGAATACTGATGTTGTGTTCTGTCATTACTTTCTATGGAAGGTGGATGATTGTGTGAATTCTGATGTGGTAAATGTTGCATTATTTTCTATGGAAGGTGGATGATTGTGTGAATACTGTTGTGTGAATACTGATGTTGTGTTCTGTCATTACTCTCTATAGAAGGTGGATGATTGTGTGAATACTGATGTGTTCTGTCATCACTTTCTA
>CM060316.1:115660050-115668035 GCA_030674155.1 Stramonita haemastoma
ATCGTTGAAGCATAACTCATATGGGATATAATATATGCATTGAAAAACATTTTCCTAGCGTTTAGGTCTAAGAAATGCTTTATTTTAGATAACTGGTGTACACATTTTGATACTTTTTTGCATAATGCAGAGATATGGTACATCCAAGAAAGGTTATTGTCAATTGTAATTCCGAGAATTTTATGATGGTCTACTTCATCAATTTTGTTGTTATTAATATAGATAGCCGTAGAATAGTTTGGAAGATTTTGTCGCTTTTGTCGAGTTGTTATAATTAAGTACTTAGTTTTTTTGGGATGAAGACTCATGTGATTTAACTCTGACCATCGAAGCAGGCGGTGAATACTTTCTTGCAGAGCAGATGTAACTTCATTCAATTGAGAATGATTGGTATGGATAGTTGTATCATCTGCAAATAACTCGCACTGTGTGTTTAGAGATAAGGGTAAGTCATTTATATATATAGAAAAAAGAATAGGTCCTAAAACAGATCCCTGGGGGACGCCATAGTTATTGGATAGTACTGTCGATGTCTTACCTTTATCAGAAACGACTTGTTTTCTTTCAGAAAGAAATGATAACATGAGTTTGACAGTACTATCTGACAGACCATAGATTTTAAGTTTTTTTAGTAACAGAGTGTGGTCAATCACATCGAACGCCTTAGCAAAGTCTACTATAATAACTCCAGTGATTTTGTTATTATTGATATTAGTAAGCCATTGATCAACTAAGCTTGTTAAAGCAGTTTGACAGGAATGGTTAGTTCTGAAACCAGATTGATTAGGATGGAACAAATTATATCGGTTTAAGTGGTGGAGAATATGTTTATTGATGTGATTCTCTAAAGGTTTTGATAATATGGATAGAATAGAGATTGGTCTATAATTGGAGGGATCTGAACGGTCACCAGATTTAAAGATAGGTATAACTTTGGCAGTTTTAAAAGCTTTAGGAATGGTGTTAGCAGAAATGCATAAATTATAAATGTATGTAAGAGATTCTGCAATAACGGGGGCAGCTATTTTTAGAATTTTACCATCAATGCCATCAAGACCTTTCGTATTTGTCTGTTTCAAATGAGTAAGGGAATTGCAAACATCATTAATACACATAAGAGGGATATCTAAATTTGATAAAATGTTTTTAGATCTGCAGTAATGTTTTAATGTTTCTAGCTTGTTAAGATGTGATCTGTCTATTGGTACTATAGAAGAGGAAATATTGCAGAAATGGGCATTAATATCGTCAACGGAAATATCTTTGAGCGATGAACTTTGAGATGTTACCTTTTTATTTGTCAAATAGTTAATTGCTTTCCAAACAGATTTATTGTCTGACTTAGAGTATACGAGCTGTTGGAAGTACTTTTTTTTACTTAAGCGTTTCATATTGTTTACTATATTTCGCTGTTCTTTATATTCTTCCCTGGTTCCTGTGACTGATAGTTGATTTCTTAATTTAATGGCATTTTCTAACTCCTCAGTTATCCATGGTACTTTTGGATTGCTCTTGACGCGCTTACTTTTAATGGGTGCATGCGCATTGTAGATATTGAGAAAACTGTGGTACCATACCTCAAATGCTTCATCAGGGCTGGTAAACTGATAGACCAAAGATAAAGAAGAATTTAGTAAATCTAATAAAAATGCATTTTTGTCAAAAGAAGATAAGCATCTATATTTAATGATCTTATGACTGTTCTTAGGAATCTTTATACCTTTTTTTGACCATGTTAAGCACACTGGAAGGTGGTCACTGCATCCAAGGGCAGGGCGACATACTTCTATTATATGATTTGGTGAAGTTGAATATATGTGGTCAATTAGCGTTTTGGATGTGTCAGTGATTCTTGTAGGTTTATCAATTAACTGTGTCAGATGAAAGGAGTTAAAAGTTTGTATCCAATTGTGGTTAGTTTTTAACAAATCTATATTGAAGTCACCTAATAGGATAATTTCTTCTGAGAGTAGTGAAGCTTCCTCCATCATTAAAGTGAAATTGTCATGCCAGTCTATAAGTTCTTTTGGATTTCTATAAATAAAACCGACAAGGATTGGTTTAGTTTTTTTCAAGGATATCTGAATCCAAACTGATTCTATACAATAATTTTCAAGTGATTCAATTCGTTTGTAGCGGATGTTTTCGTGTAAATAAATAAGAAAGCCTGTTTCCTTTCGTTGGAGAGGATCTTTGCGGATTATCTGATAACCAGAAATAATAAGTTCATCAATAGAAATGTGTTCAGATAATCGGGATTCCGCAAAACCAAATATATGAAAATTTGTGTGTGAATTTGATAGAATATGAGAAACATCAGACATTTTGTTAATAATGTGATTGATATTTAGAAATCCAATTCTGAGACCATCTGCTGACGGCCAACTGTCACGAGTCCCTGGCATATTAAGAACTATATTCAATAATACCACTATACAACATACACAAATCACAGTTATATTTCAATATAAACAAAAACTCTTGCCAAAACTAAATTGGAGCAAGGGCTTAGTCAAGGATTTGGGATGGGGAGATAACACAATAAGGGTGACAAGAATGTAAACAAATGCAATGAGATAAAGCTAAATTGAAACTTCAAATGTTAATAATGTAACGGGGTTGAAAAAGGTAATATTGATAGTAATAAGCCAATTCAACAAGGTAATGAAAACTATCAAAAGCGTCAAACCAGACCACACTGGTCATACAAGGGCAAGTTACTGATGCGCAATATCCCGTTGCGAATAGACAAAAAAGCAAAATGTCACAACGCAACACGTCTTTATCAACAATAAGTAATAATTCACCCCGGCCAATACGTGACCATCATGTGAGAGCTACATTGCGACATCAAAGCACACACACGCACACACATATACGCACGCACACACACACACACACACACGCGCGCGCGCGCGCACTCACATTCCACATATACTCATCGCAACCCCCTCAACACACACACACACACACACACACACACACACACACACACACACACACACACACACACACCACACACATATATATATATACTTACACACACATACACACAGTTACAAGTCCACACTCCTATAAACACACATGCCCACACAAGAGCGCGAGCATTCCACACACACATACACACACATACACGCACACACACATACACACATACACGCATGCACGCACACACAAACGCACGGACGCACACATACACACACACCACGCGCGAGCGCATGGACACACGCACGTATCAGCCCTAAACAGTTCAAACATGCACACAGGCATGGCCATGGGCATGCACTCATGCACACTTCCAGTGACAAGCACAGGCACAGCATATATCGAGCTGCATACTCATGTGCATGCACTCACAATAACATCGGGGTACAATGTGCATTTAAAAGCCATTTAAACTAATGATAATGTGTAGAGAAGAAAAGGGGGAAAATTCATGTTTATACATTCATCAATAAATTATTTCCTTTAATCATCTCTTTCCTTCACGTTACTTTCACATACCTGCAATTGAACATAATGATTTTTAATGGTTATATCAACATTACAGGGGAGAAGACATGGAATATAGGGACAGTAGGTGGGGCAGGAGGTCAGTAATTATATTTGGCAGCAGGATAGGCATGGTGTGTGAGTTGCTGCTGTAGCAGATGGGAAGCCATGATTAATAATTTTTCTGTGTATGGATGGATTGGGTCTGAGCGACGCCACTGATCCATACCATTCGTTGGGGGTAAACAGGGAGTGATGTTTTCTAAATTGAGGTTGTTTGGGGGATGGACAGACGGGGCTGATGCTTCCTGCATTTGTGGGTGAGTTTGAGGAGTCTGAAGTGGGTGGGGTGCCTCTAGAACTATGCTTGGATTAGATACTGAAGGGAGAGGAGGAAAGTGCAGGCAAGACTGAGTGGACGGAGGAGGAGGAGGACCCTGAGCTGGCCAGTCATCTTTAAAACGATTTCCTGGGCCAGTGTTTCTTGACCAGTCACGAGGATCTGGCTTATGTTCAAAAGCTCTGGGGTGATGATTCTGCGCTGGGAAAGTCCTTGAACTAACTCTCTGATGTCGTCCTGAGAGTCGTTCATCAGAAGAGGGACGTGCCTGCCATAATGCTTTGATGTTTTCTGCTAGACGGGCAGTTCCTTTAGTATTGGGGTGTGTAAGAGTGTTGTAGAGATTTGTGTTTGAGGCAAAAGTGTTGTAGTGATTAAGGAAGGTTACATGTGATCTATTGCAAGCCATTTCCAAATTCTTATTAGATGGTAGGATGCTGTTATTAAAATGGTGATTTCCTCTGGCAGGCAGGATGGAGCTGAAAGCCACCAGTGCCCGAGGAAATC
The DNA here is from genome assembly GCA_030674155.1 of Stramonita haemastoma. Classification (NCBI taxonomy): domain Eukaryota; kingdom Metazoa; phylum Mollusca; class Gastropoda; order Neogastropoda; family Muricidae; genus Stramonita; species Stramonita haemastoma. The sequence goes on from CM060316.1 coordinate 115,664,390, forward strand.
TGGCCTGACACATTTCGATGACCTCAGCCCAAGTGTCTAGAGGTACAGGACCAGCGGGACAGGAGTTTACACCAACGTGAATTATAACATGTTTTAGATTTGGGTTTGCTGGAATTGATTTCAGCCAGATTTTAAGGTCTTCCACACTCATTCCAGGGATACATATTTTGAAGAGATTTTCGTAGCGGGGGGCTAATCTTTTTGGATTAATAAAACGAATGACAGAGTCTCCAATGAGGAGCATGGTAGATTTATCAGGAATAGACATAACAGAAAGAGTTTCGAGTGGGGAGGGTTTTGCATCGGAATATTTATTTCGTGGGTTAATGGTCATTTCTTTAATGGGATTGTTAGAGTTAGTTGTTACTTGATTTTCATGGGCAGAGAGAACAGTGAAGGGGTTTGATGTGGGAACTGAGTAGTGAATATTAGTGGCGGTCAATTCCGATGTAGGAGGTGGGGAGAGAGTCCCAAAATCTTTGTTTTCTTTTCGCTTTAGTGGCAGTGCGTGTTTCACTGTTGACTGTGATGTGGTCAGGTTTTCCGATTGTTCATAGCGCTCAGTCAATGACTGTGATTGGGAGTCTACAACAGAATTATTGCTTCCAGCAGATGATCGATTACAGTCATTTGATTCTGTTTGCGTGAAATTATCGGCAGTTGGTGGATTTTTGGAAAGGAAAGGGGAAGTTTGTGAGGATACTGAAGCAAATTCAGTTGAAGCATGTCTAGTTTTTTTCATTTCAGAGTGGATAGTCCCTAGACGAGTTTTTAGTGAGTGATTTTCTTTTACCAGTACTGCATTTGTCTTTTCTAGGTTAGTTATGTGTGTTTTTAGGTCTTCTAGGTTAGAACTGAATACATTGAATTTATCATTTATGTTAGTACGAAGTTCATTTTTAATAGAAACTTTGATGTCTTCAACCAAGGATGAAATGTTAGTTTTGCAGAGAGGTTTGGGAATTGATCAAGGTATCGAACTGCTGTTCTAGACAAAACACCTTTTGCTTCAGCTCGGACAGTGGACTATTTGTATATTGGCTGCGGGTTGTGCGACGTCCAGGTCGTCTGCATTGCAGTCGTGTTCTTTTTCCCACTGGCGTGTCTGCCTTCTGGACAGTCTTTGTCAGAGTTTCTTCTCCAGGATTGCCAGAGTCCTTCTGAAGAGAGGAGAGAGAGCTAACCATAAGCTCCTGCCCCCCCTTCTTCCGTAACATGTCTTTCCGCACCGTGCCCTCGTCTTTCCGCACAGCGCTCTCGTCCTCACGTATCGTGTTATCGTCCTCACGTACCGTGTCATCGTCCTCACGTACCGTGTCATCGTCCTCACGTACCGTGTCATCGTCCTCGCGAACCGTGTCATCGTCCTCACGTACCGTGTCATCGTCCTCACGTACCGTGCCCTCGTCTTTCCGCACCGTGCCCTCGTTCTCACGCACCGTGCCCTCGTCTTTCCGCACCGTGCCCTCGAGCCACAGAGAGAGAGAGAGAGAGAGAGAGAGAGAGAGAGAGAGAGAGAGAGAACTCTGAACTCTGAACTCTGAACAATTGTATTGTAGAAGGCCACCGGACCCATTACAAATTCACACACTTGCTACCCCCCCCCCCCCCCCCCCACACACACACACACACATTAATTTCGTTCTCAATCCTTTCCAAGAATACACCTGAAATCACTTCAAGCACAACGTTTATAACATTCACTTGTGGTATTAGCATACATCTGATTAGAATGTATGGAACATTTTAGACTAAACATAAATTTAATAAATAAAAAAATAAATGAATGAATAACTAAAATTGATTAGAGAACCGATAATTAGGGAGAGAGAGAGAGAGCTCAGAACTGATCATGTGTGTCTGTGTGTTGTCCTTCAGGTCGGCTGCTGAGTGAGGATGCGGAGACCTTGTCTGACGTGAAGCAGCTGCTGAGCCAGCTGTACAGCAGTCTGCACGTGGAGGACTACCAGCTGCAGAGAGAGAAGGAGCTGCAGGCACGCCTAGAGGACCTCAGGGCCCAGATAGCCCCTTTAGAACAGGTCTGTACAGAGGAGAAGGAGAGAGAGAGAGAGAGAGAGAGAGAGAGAGAGAGAGAGAGAGAGGAGAGAGAGAGAGAGAGAGAGAGAGAGGAGAGAGCGCCTCTGTCAAAACAGTAATACAGATGCATGTTCCTTATATCTGACTCGCCTGTGCTGCTGCTGCTGCTGCTCCCATGCCATTCTTCTCGCTCTCCTCACCCAGCCATTGTCACGCAACAAGGCTCGTTCTGTGGCACCCTGGCATCTAATCCGGTACACTTCACAAGAGAGCCATCCACCTCTCTCCCTTCTTCTCTCATGTTGCGCCAAGCACAGCCGTCTGCTGAAGCCATAACTATGGGAGTTGACACTGGCTAGCTGTCTGTCCACTTCAAGCTGTGGTCACATCACCTCCTGTCTGTTCCAGCAGTCTGACGGTTTCATCTTTCTACTTCAGTTTGTGAAGGATGCTGTCGATGGCTATTGGAGCTTCTCTTTTCTCTCTCTCTCTCTCTCTCTCTCTCTCTCTCTCTCTCTCTCTCTCTCTTCTCTCTCTCTCTCTCTCTTCTCTCTCTCTCTCTCTCTCTCTCTCTCTCTCTTCTCTCTCTCTCCTCTCTCTCTCTTCTCTCTCTCTCTCTCTCTCTCTCTCTTTTCTCTCTCTCTCTCTCCTCTTCTCTCTCTCTCTCATTTTAAGCCCACAAATGTTTTCATTTTTTATAAATGAACTAGCTATTGAGCTATCAAAAAAAGGAAAACACGGCATTCAAATGATTCCTGGAGCAACCGAGGTATTTCTATTACTTTTGCTGATGATATTATTCTTTTGTCTGAGACTGTTATCGGTCTACAAAATCAGTTAAATGTCTTAAAAACAGGAGGCAGATTGTTTTGATTTATCGGTAAATATGGATAAAACAAACATTATTGTTTTTAGAATGGGTGGACATTTATCAGTTCGTGAAAAATGGTTTTATGGAAATGCTGAAGTCAAATAGTCAATAGTTATAAATATTTAGGGATGATATTTTCAACAAGGCTAAGTCTAAATTTTGCATGGGAAGAATCTTGTAGGAAGGGAAAAAAAGGTGTAATAGAAATTTTAAAAACATTACGAAAGCTTAATACGATAGACTGTTCCCTTTTCTGGAAATTATTTGAACACAAATAGAACCTTTGCTTACATACGCTTCAGAAATATGGGGATTTAATGTAAATACACAAAAGGAAAAAGTTCATACATTTGCCATGAAACGTTTTTTTTAAAAGTACCAATACATTCATCTAACACTGTACTTTACGGAGAGACAGGAAGATATCCTTTATATGTAAGAACTTTTGTAAAATGTATTAAATATTGGTTAAAACTGTTGAAACTTCCACAGACACGTTTATGCAGGCAGTCATATGAAATGTGATTATGCAGATGGAATTGGGTAGAGAGAACTGGGCTTATCAGGTTAAAAGAGTTTTGTCGGAACATGGCTTTGGGATAGTGTGGATGTCTCAGGAAGTAGGTAATGAGCGTCAGTTTCTTTCGGAATTTAAAGATAGGCTTATTTGCTCTTTTAAACAAAACTGGCACTCAGATATGGAAAGCAAAAATAAATATAGCTGTTTTTTCTTTCAAA
>CM060316.1:115673135-115675635 GCA_030674155.1 Stramonita haemastoma
CCCTTCCTCCTTCCTCCAAACCACAAGCACCCCCACGCTAGCGCGCGCGCACACACACACACTCACACACACACACACACACACACACACACACACACACACACACACACACACACACACACACACACACACACACACTTACAACAACAACAACACTCCGAAAATGAAAGAAAAAAAAGCAGCCCCCATTTGATAAGATTGTCAAGTTTTCCGCATGCTTCTACTCGCTGATCTCATTAATCGTCTAGAAAAGTGTTTTCGCAAAGCAATCATCGCCTCCGCTGTATATATATAGCAAGAAAAATGTGGTTAAATTTCGAATACAATCATTGAGACGACAAAACAAAAACAAGCAGAAAAAACAGGGAGAAAAACAGCCAGGAAAAAAGCTGAAGAATCGGCGAACATACTTTAGGATCTCCCAATGTTAATGGGTTTCTGGCAAGCAGATCACGCTTAATTGCTAGGTTTCAAGACAAGTGTTTCGTTTCCCAAAGAATAAAACATCTTGTGTTGACTCTGTCAGATGATATGCTGTCTTCCAAACTTGAGAGAGAGAGAGAAACAGAGAGGACAGAGACAGAGAGAGAGAGTGACTGGGTGAGTGAGTGAGAGACAGAAACAGACATTCAGAGAGAGAGAGACAGAGACAGACCGACAGAGAATGAGAGAGAGTGAGTGAGTGTGTAAATGAATGAGAGGCAGAAGACAGACATTCAGAGAGAGAGAAAGAGACAGACAGACATTGAGAGAGTGAGAGACAGAAACATTCAGAGAGAGAGAGAGAGAATTCAGAGAGAGAGAGAGAATTCAGAGAGAGAGAGAGAGACAGAGAGAGAGAGAGAGAGAGAGATTCGAGAGAGAGCGAGAGAGATGGAGAGAGAGAGAGAGACAGAGAGAAGAGCATGAGAAGAATTCCCGGAGAGGAGAGAACGAGAAGAAGTATTTGTGGACAAGCAAGAAGCCTAACTCAATTTCCCGGTTGTGCACTTTGGGCATCAAGAAAACGTTTTTCTTTCAAGCAAACAATCTTCGGAATAATTACTAGATGATGAAAAGAATTATGTAAATACATACTTTATATTTCATGATGTGGAACTAATTGATGAGAAACACACAAACGATAAGATAAACAAAAAAAAAGATGGAGAAAAGAATACAGACACAAAATAGAGAAACAATAATATCAACAAACAGAAATGGGAGAGAAAGATAACTGAAATAGATGAGAGAGAGGAGAGAGAGAGAGAGAGAGAGAGAGAGAGAGAGAGAGAGAGAGAGAGAGAGAGGAGAGAGAGAGAGAGAGACGCAGAAAAAAAAAAAGAAATAGGCAGAGATTTGGAGAAAGAGAGTGATGGGGGCAAGTGACAGAGTAATTTGAGGAAGAGAACCTGGCCAGTGAAACCTTCAATACTCACTGTCAGTGAGCAAATTAATGGGCGGGGTGTTCTCCATAATAGAACTGATGTGTGTCAGGGTGGAGGAGGGGTGGTGAGCGCGCCATCGTCCGTCTGTGTGTATGTGCGTGTGACAAAATTATGTGTGCCAGTTTGTCAAAGTGGGGTGTATTCCTCTCCTCTCTGTCTCTCTCTCTTGTCTCTCACTGTCTGTCTTTCTTTCTGTCTCTGTTTCTCTGTATGTCTGTCTCTGTTTCTCCCTGTCTCTCTCTCTATAAATATATAATATATACATATATGTGTGTATGTGCATGAGTGTATTGTGTTGTTCATGTGTGCGGTGGTGGTTCTTTGTTTCTATCTATCTTTCTTTTTTCCCCTTTCTTTTTTCACTGAATCTTCTATCTATTGTATCTGTTCTTTTTATTTCAAGGGTAATGGAATAAGCATTACTGTGCTTTTTGGTTGCATCCACCCCTTGTGCTTGTGGGTTTTTTGTCAATTTTTGTCACCCCTTCCCATCAACACAAATGGCCTAGTCTTCTGAAACGCGGTACAGGTTTTAACGTGTGCGCAAGATGCTCTGCGTTCGCACACGGAAGCTAGTTTTAAAGTCTCATCTGAAGGACTTTCGGAGGAGTGGAGTCGGCACTGATGTTAACACCAGAGGAAAACAAAATAATCCTCTTGAACGGGCGTCTTGGTGGCGGCTCAAACCTGGGTTCAAACCAGGGCTGTTAGATCGCGACGCAACACGCAACACGCAACACGCAACACGCAACACGCAACGCGCAACACGCAACGCGCAATGCGCAACGCGCAACACGCAACGCGCAACGCGCAATGCGCAACGCGCAACGCGCAACACGCAACGCGCATGCGCAACGCGCAACTTAGCTTATCCCAGTACTATCCTTTTTTTTCATCAAGCCATTCATATATTTAAACTTTTGCTTCTGTAATTCAATCAGCAAGTAGGCAAAAAGCCAAGCATGCAGGTTTATATGCATCCTGATATTCATTGTTTTGCACCGGATAGTCAGATATTCATTGCTTTATACTGGATAGTCAGATATTCATTGCTTTGTACTGGATAGTCAGAT
>CM060316.1:115688135-115690635 GCA_030674155.1 Stramonita haemastoma
ATAATTGTGTGCATGCACATACGCACTTAACGTGGCAGGTGTTGCGCGTGCGCTTACACACACACACCACACACACACACACACACACACACACACAACCCAACCACAACACCAACACACACACACCCACCCACACACACACACCCCACCCCATACACACACTTATTGTGTCTGCTGTGAAAAATGACAGGAACTGGAGAGGAGGTAGACAGGAACTGTCTCTTTTTCAGAAAATGATGGACTGCACATCAGCAACAGTAGCGCTGTCTCCACGGCCTGCTGTGACGCCATCCTTCTTGTATAGTGAAATGGGATGCCGAAAGAGTATTGAAACTGCTGTAAACACACACAATGCACACACACGCGGCACGCATGCACGCACACATACACACGCACACACATGCATACACACGCGCGCGCGCGCGCGCTCATGGACTCACACATGTACACGCACGCACACACATACACATACATAGTCATACATTCACTCATACATGCATACATCCATCCACCCACATACATCCATAAATCCATCACATCCATATACATCCATACACCCATACATTGTGGCGGATATGCAATACGCATGCAAATGTGTGCGTGTATGTGAGGACGTGCAGTGCACATGCTGGACAGCTAGAAATCTTTCGCCCAGATAATGTATCAAAGAGATGTTAATGGGTCCACTGTCACACACGCATACAGTGATGGGGGAAAGGGGCTGGGGGAGGGGGGGGGTGGCTGGGCCCAGTACAGGCAGGGATGCTAAGGCCTGCCTCACTCTACCTGCTAGCCCAACACACACGCACACACATACACATGCGCGCGCGTAGAGAGATAGAGAGAGACAGAGACAGACAGACAGACAGAAGAGAGAGATAGAGAAAACATGGCTGATGCGCTTAAAAGCACAAAGAGTGCACACAGGATAGATCAGCATAAGCGTGTCCTGCACGCACTCTTTAGTCTTTGATGGCATGGGGAGGGGAGGGGGGGGGGGTATTGGGTCGACGAAGCGGGTCCAGTTGGGGGGGAGGGAGGGGGCCCAGGGAAGACCTAAGGCAGGGGGTGGGGGTAGAGGGCAAAAGAAAAGGCAAAAGCAACAATTATGTCAGGGTTTTTTTTGTTGTTGTTTCGTGAGGGAGATCTTCAACGCGGTATACTGGACTGTGCCGCATCGCTAGTGTGTGTGTGTGTGACGTGGTGGTGTGTGTGTGTGTGTGTGTGTTGTGTGTGTGTGTGTGTGGTTGGTGCGTGCGTGCGTGGTGCGTGTCGTGTCGTGTGTGTGAAATGGCATGTTATCAAGGGATGGAAAAGTGTAACCAAGTGAGAGTTGAGGAGGATGGGAGATATTATGTGATGGGTGGAGGATGGGGTTGGGGGTGATATTCTGTTTTCAATCTGAACACTGTCCGCTTTGAAGTGAGCGGATTTGGAAGGACCAAACTTCTGGATGTTGGATGGAAAAACGTCTGTTTGGTGATCTGTGCGATGGTTATCTATGATTTATTCAGAATCATTAAAACCTAACAGTCTGCTGTCTGTCTGTCTGTCTCTCTCTCTCTCAGTCTGTCTGTCTGTCTGTCTATTCTCTCTCTCAGTCTGTCTGTCTGTCTTTTCTGTCTCTCCAAAAAAAAGGTGCAGGTCAGTAACGCTAGCTCACAGCGTGGAAGCAGACTGATCACCTCACAATACACAAACAAAGTTCAATGCCCTCTCTGTGCCCAACCCGATGGGCAACAGCCACAGCCTGCACCTCGTCAGTACCTAGCCTGAGCTAGCTGAACAGAGAACACAGAAGATGGAAGCAATGGATTGGAAAAGATGATGATGGGCATGATGATAAGGACGACGACGACGACGATGATGATGATGATCAGGTGATGATCACGGTGATGATGGTGATGTGATGTGATGATGAAGACGTCGCCGATTCATGAATCATTCAGGGCTGCCAAGTGACGTGTGCCTCCTTTGAGATTGGTTGCTGCAGATTAATACAGGGCCGGACTTGCGTGCCGGCATATAGGCCAGGCACTCACACGCGCGCATAGATACACACATGCATGCATGGGCACGTGCACATAGTACGTCACACATATACAGACGCTCGCCCAGACGCACACGCGCAGAAGCGAGCGTGTGCAGGAACAGAGACAGAGAGGAGAGAAGACAGACAGCAAGACAGGAAATCTACTCTGTATTTTCAAGAACAGATGTGCATAATGTGTATGTTGTGTGTGTGGTTGTTGTGTGGTGGGTTTGTGTGTGTGTGCGTGTGTGGTGTGTGTGTGTGTGTGGTGTGTGTGTGTGTGTGTGTGTGTGTGTGTTGTACAGATGTAAAAGGACAAGTATACAAAGATGTGATATGATAACCTCTCTTGACACAGACCGAAGGCTATGTCAGTTATTGCTGTACGCTGAGCAGGAGTTCTGAGGCTACAGTAACATGTATTGTAAAATGCTTCCCTGGGGGTGCGGGGGCCTGTCAGTATCCACA
>CM060316.1:115707882-115719225 GCA_030674155.1 Stramonita haemastoma
ACTCCCTTTGTTTGTTTTTTAAAGCTGATTGAAAGCTGAAGGGGAGAGAGGAAGAGAGAAGCAGAGAAAGGAGACGCAGACAGACAAGCAGCATAGAGACAGAGGACCTGGGGAGAGAGAGAGAGAAGAGAGAGAGAGAGAGAGAGAGAGAGAGGAGAGGAGAGGGATGGGGGGCAAAAAAAAGGGGCACACAACACACACACACACACACACACACACAACACACACACACACACACACACACACACACACACCACCCCACAACACACACACACACACACATCACACACACACCACACACACACACACCACACCACACACAACACACACAACCACACACACACACACACACACACAAACATCCAAGTCTCTGGTGTTTATTTGCAGCAAAAACCTTTACAAAAGCTTTCTGGGCGACACGAATCACACGTCAAAGAAGGCGAATTTATTCCAATACAAAACTGTGTTGTTGTTCTGTGAAATTGAGACCGCTCGGCAGTTCCAGGCATTTTCTTTGGTAAAAAAGCTTTTCTGGCGTGTCTCACTCCCCTTTTAGTCGGCCTGTATGTTGTCTGTCATAAACTGCTGTCTGTCTGTTCTGTGAAATTTACCTCGCTCGCATTCTCATGCTCTTTTTCATTTGTCTCTAAACTGCGATCTCTCCTCCCTCTTTGTCCTCTCTGCTCTGTCTTCCTGTCTTCTTCTCTGTCTTCTTCTTCTCTTCTCTTCTCTCTGTCTCTCTCACTCCTCTCTTCTCGTCTCTTCTGTCTCTCCCTCCCTCCTCTCTCCTCTCTTCTCTCTCTCTCTCTCCTCTCCTTTCTCCTCTCTCTCTTCTCTCTCTCTCTCTCTCTCTCCCTCTCTCTCTCTCTCTCTCTCTCTCTCTCTCTCTCTCTCTCTCTCTCTCCTCTCTCTCTCTCTCTCTCTCTCTCTCCTCTCTCTCTCTCTCTCTCTCTCTCCTCTCTCTCCTCTCTCTCTCTCTCTCTCTCTCTCTCTCCCCCTAGCTGTCGATATGCTTTTATAATTAACATGTGGGTTCCTCCATTATTGATGACTTAAACTCATTTAATGAATCACTGGTGTGTGTGTGTGTGTGTGTGTGTGTTGTGTGTGTGTATGTGTGAGCGTGCGTGCGTGCGTGCGTGGTGTGTGTGTGTGTGTGTGTGTGTGGTGTGTGTGTAGTGTGTGTTGTGAGTGTGTGTGTGTGTATGTATCTACATGTTTGTGTGTATATGTGTGTATGTGTATGCGTGCGTGTGCGTATCTGTGTTGTGTGTGTGTGTGTGTGTGTGTGTGTGTGTGTGTGTGTGTGCGTTCCTGCGCACGCGTGCTTGTGTGTGTATGTGTGCGAGTGTGAGACAGAAAGACAGAGTATGTTGACTACATAACAGATGTGATGTAATATTGGCCTGTCCAGAAAAATTTCCCAATGTGATGACCTTTTTTTTCCCAGAGAGACAGATATTATTTATAGGCACACAAAACAAAACCCTCCTGATGTGGCAAAAATGACTATCATTGTGTTGTTGTTGTGTTGTTGTTATGTTCAGAGAGACCAAACTGAATTTCATCACCAGTAGTGGATCAGTGGTCTAGAGGTAACGCGCTTGCCTAGAAAGTGAAAAGTCTGGGGTCAAAGCGTGCGGTGGTTCGATCCCCGTTTGGGCCAGAACTTTTCCCCCATCCACTAACCGTGAGTGGTGGTTATGTGCTAGTCTTTCAGATGAGGCGAAAAATTAAGTCCCGTGTGTTACGCATAATCATTCAGCGTACGCAAAAGAACCCACGGCAACAATGGCGTTTTCCCTGGCAAAATTATGCAGAAGAAAGTCGAAAGCTCTTAAACAAGAAAACAAATACTGTTGCTGACAGGAAAAGAACAAAAATAACGGCTGGTGCTGTTCTTGTGGCGACGCACTTTCTCTGGGAATAGAGAGCAGCCCGGATTTCACGCAGAGAAATCTGCCGAGACGAAAGTGGTATACAATGCCATACACTTCTGTTTCTTCTATGACGCAAGGAACTAAAGAAGCCTGCACTGTTTTATAAATGGATTGTGGGAGTAATGCCTGGTTGTGCCGGCAGAAATAGGCAACTCCAGTTCCACTTGCTTTTCCGGTTTTAAAAGGTGTGTCAGTGTGTTCATCGACGACTACCTTAGAATATAAAGGAGAACAATGGCTGTTCTATAAATGTCATCACAGTCTGTGAATATCACTTCAACTGCCATCTGATCGCATACACAGAGAGAGAGACAGAGATAGGCAGGCAGGCAGGCAGACAGACAGCTGACAGGCTGACAGGCTGACAGACTGACAGACAGTGATAGACAGAGGGAGGCGTAGGCGCTTCAGCTTGCAAGCACTTATACACGCACGCGCGCGCGCGCACGCGCGCACGCACGCACGCACGCACGCACAGAGAGAGAGAGAGAGAGAGAGAGAGAGAGAGAGAGAGAGAGAGAGAGAGAGAGGAGAGAGAGATTTAGTCCATATTATTTTGCGCACAAAGTTAGATCACACCTGGCGTGGGGAGTGGAAGGGAAAGCTTTAAACGGCAAAGGACACAGCATCAATAGTGCGCATATGATAACGCTAAGTGCTGCTGTTACCTTTTGTTTAGGCTTTTTATCAACATCTGTTCTGGGCTTTGCGAAAGAAAGAGTAGAGAGAGAGAGGAGAGAGAGAGAAGAGAGAAGAGAGAGAAGAGAGAGAGAGAGGGTGTGTGTGTGTGTGTGTGATCGTGTGTGTGTGTGTGTGTGTGTGTGTGACCGTGTGTGTGACCGTGTGTGTGACCGGTGTGTGTGTGTGTCTGTCTATGTGTCTGTGTCTCTGTGTGTTACACACAGTGGCAAGAGAGAGAGAGATGGAGGGGACGGTAGTATTAGATGTGAAGAGTTTTGTTTTTGTTTTGTGCTTACGTATCGGGGATGTTGGATTGTCGTTGTGCAATGGTGTGCTTCTTGGGTGTCGTAAAAAAAGCGCGAAAGGCTTGGGGCTTTTCTTTTAGGGAAGGTGTTTTGTTGTAATCGGATTTCTGTCTGTCTGTTTTTGTCTGTTTGTCTGGGTCTCTCTCTTACCTCTGTCCCTGTCTGTCTTCTTCTTCCCTCCCTTTCCCTCTCTCCCCCTCTCCCCTCTTTCTCTTCTCTTCTCTCCTCTCCCTCCTCCTTCCTCTCCTTCCCTCCCTCCCCCCTCCCCCCCCCCCCCCCCCCCCCCCCTCTCTTTTCCTCCTTTCATCTCTCTTCTGTCTTTGTCTGTCTGCTGTCTTCTGTCTGTCTGTCGCTTCTGTCTGTTGTTGTCTCCTCTCTCTTCTCTCCCCCCTCCCTCTTTTCCTCTCTCTCTTCTTCTCTCTTCTCTCCACCAAAACCCCACACCCCACACACACAACACACAAAAAAAACACAACCAACAAAAACCCCACCACAAACACCCTCCCCCCCCCCTCCCCTCGTTTCCCAGTCGGGTTTCCTTACAAAAGACCAAGTAATAGATATTCGGGGGATCGTCATTTTGGACCCCTTTTTGGCACAATAGTATGAATACATAAGTTAACCCCTAAAGGGGACGCAGTAGATTTTCCGCTTGACTATAAGAAAAAAACATGCATAGGAAAGTCCGGACCATTGGGAAATTTGTGCCCCCTTACCCACAACTGTCTTTGCTTACCGAACTCCCAAATAGAAAAGCCACCCCCCTGCAGTTCTGTATTGCTGGTTTGCGCTATTGTTTCTTTTTGCTGCGGGTTTTGGTATTTGTGTTACTGCTTATTCAACCCCCCCAAAAACCCCCACCCCTGAGAACTCGCAGGGGATTGGAAAAGATGGGCCCCACTGGAACGGCAAAGAAGAGAAGTGAGTGGGATTTTGTCAGCCGTTTTTTGTCTCGCTTATTTTTACTTCCCGTTTTTTCTTTTGGGATTTTTTTTATTTTGGGGGGAGAGGGGGAGGGGGCTTACCCCGATTGAATTTTTTTTGGTTTATCGGTCATGTTATTTAAAGGGAGGTAGTAATAAAAAAGGGGGTTAAAAGAAGTTTGAAACCAATGTTTTTTTTTTTCTGGGTATTGTTTTGTGTTTTTTTTTTTTTTTTCGTTTGTGTTTTTGTCAATCTTAAACAAAACCTTTTTTTGGAGTATAGACCATCTCGGAAAAAAATAAAAAAAAAAAGTAGATAGGGAATGAAAAAGGGGACTAAAAAAAACCGGGAAATTGCTTGCTTTCGTGGGTTGTCCCGGATCATTGTACACTCTGAAACAGATTTGGCGGGGGTTACTTCCTCATCGGGCGGATTTGGGAAGGGAGGTTTTTTAACTCAGTTGTGAATTCCGGGTCAGAATGGCAAAACAAGATTGGTAAAAGGAGCCCCTTTTTGTTTGGGGAATGGGGAAAATACCATGAACTGCACTGGCTGGCTTTTTGAGGTCAGCGTTCGGGTTGGAGGGTTTTCCCAGGGTGTGTGTGTCACCTGACTTGGGGAGTCAATGCCACAATGCAAAACTGGGGAATGCCGGGGGTAGTGGTCAGTTCTAACACTGCTGTAAAAAAAGGTGTCTGTTTCCTAAAAGAGGTATCTCTGCCCCAAAATGGGCCCCCGATAAAAAAAATAAAAAATAAAAGAATGTTAAAAAATGAAGAAAAAAAAAACGTATCTGTCCCTAACTTCGGTCATGTATTGTTCCTCCAAAAAGCTCAAACGTAAAACGCCATGAGTCCCCGGTAGCAAGCTAGGGGGTTGGTTTTTCATTAAAGTCTTTACCATTTTTGTGTTTTTGGGGGCTGTACTAGATCAAGGCACAGCCAGGCAGGTGATCTGTAGATCGGGGACAAGATGTACTTTTTTTTCTCTTTTAAAAGAAGTAAAACTGTATAACTGCCGGCTGTGTGAGTGCTTGTGTGACTGCTGTGTCGGCCGTTTCCCTGCTTTTGGCCCTGTGTCAAGACCACTCTTGAGCTCAGAAATATGTTTTTAAAAAATAGAGGGGGGTTGTGTTGTTTTGTTTGTATTGTTTTTTAATTTTGTGTTGTGGTTGTGTTCTATGATTGCAAGACCATCTCTTGTAGCCCAAAGACATTTATCAAAAAATAGTTGGGGGTTGGTTGTGTTATATTGTTTTGTGTTTTGTGTTCTTTTTGTATTGTCAAGGGCCCATCTCTTGACCCCAGAAAAATCCATATAATATGATGGAGTTTGTGTTGTATTGTTTTTTTGTTAGTTCTTTTGTATTGTTGTCAAGCCCATCGCTTTAAAATCCAGAAGACATAAAATATGGGGGGGTTGTATTGTATTGTATTGTTGTATTGTTTTGTTTTTGGGTGTTGTATATTGTATAAATTTATGTGTTTGTTTCAATTTGTATTGTTGTAAAGACCACGCTTTTTTAACCCGAAGAAAAAAAAAAGACCTGAGAGGTTGTGTTGTATTGTGTTGTGTTTGTGTTCTTAAATGTTGTCAAATCATTTTTTAACCCAAAAAATATTGTAAGAATTATCGGTTGTATGATTCGGTGAAGAGATACAGAAAGAGAGCAGAGACAGTGCGACAGAAAAACACAGACAGAAAGACACAGAAAAAATCTTTGGTTCGGACGAGAATCGAACTCGCAACCCCTTGTTTTCAAAACTGGTGGGGACCTCTAGACCGCGGAGCCGTGTTTGCATTAGATTCCAAATTTGGCGTGGTCGCCATCATAAAAGAAACTTGGTGGGGGGGAAGGGAAAAAGAACCCAAAGACAGCAGGCCTCTCGGGTACCGCAATGCCCCCACCCGAATGAATAAGTCAGTCCCTTGATTCCCCTGTGTGTTTTTGTGTGTGGTGTGTGTGTGTGTGGGTGTGGTTTGGTGTGTGTGGTGTGTGTGTGAGTGGTTTTGGGGGGTGTGTGATAAATTTTTGGTGTGGTGTGGTGTGTGTGTGGGTTGTGTGCTGTGTGTTGTGTGTGTGTGTGGTGTGTGGATACGTGGGGTGTGTGTGTGTGTGTGTGTGGTGTGTCGTCTGCGTCTGTCTGTTTGTCTGAATAAACCTCGTTTTCATTTTCAAGTTTTGAATTTCATTTTCTCTCTGTCTCTATCTCCTGTCTATCTGTCTATTGTCTTCTGCTGTCTGTTCTGCTGTCTGTCTGTCTTCGTCTGTTGTCTGTCTTCTCTCCCCTCTCTCCTCTCCTCTCTCCTCTTTTCCTTCTCCCTCTCTCTTCTCTCCTCTCTCTCTCTTTTCTCTTCCCCCCTTTTCCCCCTCTTCTCTCTCTCCTCCACTTAAATAACTGAGCCTCTTTGTCTTTTTTCCCCGGTTGATAGCAAATTTGGGGTGCCTGTTGCATAATGGGGATGGAGCAAATGGCCCCACCCTGTCCCTTATTGGCTTTGATGGCTCCACATATTCCCCCCGCTTCACAACTTTACTCTTTTCAGGGCCGTCACACCGGGGGACGCGCGTGCATACCGTGTGCTACATCATGCTAGCCATACACACCACATTTACACACTCACTCACACACACATTCGTTTGTGGGTGCGCACACCACTACACACAGACACACATATTCTCTCTTTTACTCACTCACACATTGATACACATACACATACTCTTTCTCTTTCATTCTCTCTCTTCTCTCTCCTCTCTCTCCCCCTCTCCTCCCTCCTCTCCTCTCCTTTTCTCTCCTCTCTCTCTCCTGTATCCCCCTTTCCCCCTCTCTCCCCCCCTCCTCCCTTCCCCCCTCCCCTCTGTGTCCTCTGCCTGTCGTCTCTGCTCTCTGTCCCCTTTTGTCTCTGTCTTTGCGTCCTGTCTGTCGTCTGTCTTGTCTGTCTTCTCTCCTCTCTCTCTCTCTCTCCTCACCTCTTCTCTCTCTCTCCTCTCTCTCTCTCTCTCTCTCCTGTATCCCCCTTTTCCCCCTCCTCCCTCCCTTTCCCCCCCCTTCCCCCCTCTCTCTGGTCTTCTGCCCGTCTGTTCTGTCTTCGTCCTGTCTCTCTGTCTCTCTCTGTCTCTGTCTGTCTGGTTTTCTGCTGTTTTTGTCTGTTTGTCTGTCTCTCTCTCTCCTCTCCCTCCTCTCTCTCTCCCCTCTTTTCCCTCTCTTCCTCTCTCTCTCCTCCCTCTCCCTTTCCCCCTTTTTCGGGGACACATATACATATACCATCTGGAAATAAAACTTTGACTTTGATACAACATACAAATACATAAAAAATACTAATACATACAACATACATAAACATACATACATACATACATACATAAAATTTTCATACATACATACATACAACATACATAGATACTACACATAAAATACATAACACATACATACATACTACATAATAAAATACATACATACATACATACAACATACATACATACATACATAATACATATACATGCATACTCTCCTTATTTACTTACAACACACCCCACACACCACACACACACACCACAACACACACCCCCACACCACTGACACTGCACAGTTTTATTGTCCATTACAGCATTACGCCCCGTAGACAAGGGGAAAACAACTTTAGATAAAATTTTTGTAACATAATAACATTTTTTAAATTTTCCTCTCGTTCGCATTACATAAATACGCCATTCAATTGCCCCGTAGGTCACACACACCACACAACACCACACCAAAACACACCCACACACACACACACCCACACCACACCCCACACACACACACAACAACACACACACACACCACTCTCTCTCTCTCTCTTTTCTCCCCCTCCCCTCTCTCTCTCTGTTCCCCTCTCTTCTCTCCTCCTCATCTCTCCCTCTCCCTCTCTCTCCCTCTCCCCCTCCCTCCCCCCCTCCCTCCCCCCCCCCCACACACAACACCAACAGAATCAAAAAAGGACCATCTAAGGACTGTTTTCTCTTTTCCCTTACTTTTTCCTAATATTCATTGCTTCTCCCAAAAAATTTAGCTAGACTTTCTATTTCTCTTCACTGTGACAGATAGAATATTTGCAACAGAAAACATATCAGCAATGCCTTTAAACAACTTACGCCTCAATTTCTGCGTTTATCAAATAGCCATCAAGGAAAAGAAAGTGAACTTCGTCTTCTGTGGCTTTCGGCATGAAGGATATATTATCGTTAGAGTTTTTTCTTTACTTGAAAACCAAATTACATTTTTAAGGGGATTGACTCTTACCGAAATCACTGAGACGATCTTGTACCATTTGTTGGTATAAAAGACAGTATCTTTCTGTTTTAAAGACACTTTTGAAGGGAAATGTACCCATTATTTGTCATTATTTTCTAAATCCCAATGCCAGTTTGTTTGTAGCATAAAATAAGTAAAATTTTTAAAAAAAAATAATGAAACTATTTTTTAATCCTACGTCTCTACTCGCCACACTACCAAATCCCTCCACACAAAGTTTTCTTTTACATTGACACCCAATTGATCGAACCCGTTTCATGTTGTAAAATTGCATTTCTAAGCCTGTCTACATATTTAGAAGCTGGTTTTTTTAAAAAGTTTAACCAAATTTAACGCTTTTATATATGCCTTTATTATAACGGATATCTACCCCTTTCCCCAAACTAGATGGGTTTTAGCATTTAAAGGAACAGATGAATCTCTTTTTAAAACAAATGTGTGAACTTTTTCAATTCGCTTGCCTTCTTCATACAATCCCCAAAACCCGATGCTCGTAATTTGGTTCTATTTGAGTATCAAAACTCATCCAAAACATTTTAGATTTTTTGGTATTCAGTTTTTTCATAGATTTTTGTATTTCCATAACCTTTTTTTTTCCCCTGTTACAAACATCTACCCAAGGCACAAAATTAAGCTCACTTTTTTGTGAAACCATCCCCAAATTTTATTGAATTGGGAACCTTAATTTCTTCATTCCCAACACCCCCTTTCCCCCAGAACCCAAGTACCCTCCCTTCTAAACCCATTACATTGTTTTTTCAAGATTACAACCAAGCAAATCTATCTGCTTCTCTCTTTAAAACACAAAAAGAAAAGAGAGAGAGATAGAGAGGGGAGAGAGAGAAGAGAGAGAGAGAGAGAGAGAGAGAGAGGGGGAGAGAGAGAGAGAGAGAGAGAGGAAGCTCTCAGCCCCAAACCCTTTTATAGTTTTCTGACATCTGGTACTGTACAAGGGGTGGGAATTGTGAGCCCCCCACGGAAAGATAGGGGCTAAAAGCCCACAGCTCCATCTGTAAGCCCAGTGCCCTTAGAGAGCTAAGCCACCCCGTATATTTTGAGAGTTTTAAGCCACCCAGTAGTAATTAGAGAGTTGTAGCCCCCAGTAGTATTTGAGAGTTGATAGCCCCCCAGAGAAAATTTGAGAGTTATAGCCCCCCAGTATATTGAAAGTTGATAGCCAACCCCGTATATTAAGAGAGTTTACAGCCCCCCATTAAATTAGAGTTTTATAGCCACCCAGTAGTATTAAGAGTTGATGGCACATGTGGTATTAAGAGTTGATGGCTACAGTTTTTGGTATTAGAGGGGTTGATGGACGTTGGGGGTTAGAGAGTTTTGGCACAGTGTGGTATTAGAGAGTTGATGGCTACAGTGTGGTGTTAAGAGTTGATGGCTACAGTGTGGTATTAGGAGTTGATGGGTACAGTGTGGTGTTAGGAGTTATGGCTACGTGGGGGTGTTAGAGAGTTGATGGAAAAGTGTGGTGTTAGAGAGTTTTATGGCTCGTGGGGTGTTAGAGAGTTGATGGCTAAGTGTGGTGTTAGAGGTTGATGGCTACAGTGTGGTATTAGAGAGTTTATGGGTACAGGGGTGTTAGAGAGTTGAGGCTACAGGGAAGTCAAACAGTATTAAATACTCAGACATTTTTTTTAAGCATACAGTTTTTCAATTTTTTTAAAAAACAAACACACAAAACCAAGTTTTTCTCTCTCTCTCTCCCCTTCTCTCTTTTTTCTCTCTCTCCTCTCTTTTCCCTCCTCTCTCTCCTCCTTCTCTCCCCCTCTCTCTTCTCCTCTCTCCCCCTTTTCCCCCTCCCCTTCCCCTCCTCTCTCGAGTGACATAAGCAATGGGCCCTTGTACAAAACAAATGGACAGGAAGGCCATGGGGAAGGCAAAGTGCCCGGGGGGCACAGGGTTTTCCCGGGCCACACATTCGCCTGCATGGCAGCAAGCCCGGGGAAAAACAGCCCCCGGGGGGGGCTATGCACTCCCCCACACCCTGTTTTGGGCCCGCTTGTCACCGAAATTTACACACACTTATCACACATCACACACATACCCCCTCGCGTGCGCGGGCGCATGCACTCGCGCGCGTGCGCGCACGCACACACAAACCACCACACACACAAACACCACACAACCCCCACACACACAAAAACCCCCAAAAACACACACACACAACACACACACACACACACACCACAACCATACACATACAACAAGAGAACATCTTACGCACACGTTTAAACCTGTTCCGCTTTTTCGAAAGAGTAGGCCCATTGGTGCCAGTGGGGAAAAAATACAGTTTGCAAAATGCATACACACGGGGGACAGTGTGGTTGTTGTGTGTGGTGGTGTGTGTGTGTTTGTGGTGTTTTGTGTGTGTGTGTGGTGTTGTGTGTGTGGTGTGTGTGTGTTGAGGGGGTTGCGATGGATAAAGTGGAAATGGAGGCCGGCGCGGCCGGTGTGTGTGGTTTTTGTGTTGTGTGCGGCGTATATGTGTGTGCGTGTGTTGGCTTTATTCGCAAATTTTCTCTCAAAAGATGGTCCGTATTTTGGGCCGGGGTGAATTATTACTTACTGTTTATAAAAAGTTTTGGCGTTTTTTGACATTTTTTTCTTTTTTGTCATTCGCAACGGGAATTTTGCATCAGTAACCTTTCCCCTTTATGACCAGTGTGGTCTGGGTTTTTACCCTTTTGAAGTTTTCATTTCCTTGTTGAATGGCTTATTACTATCAAATACCTTTTTTTAACCCCCTTACATTATTAACTTTGAAGTTTCAATTTAGCTTTTTTTCATTCATTTGTTTAAAATTCTTTCACCTTTATTGTGTTATCTCCCCCCCTCCCAAATCCTTTACTAACCCTTTTCCCCAATTTAGTTTTGGGAAGAGTTTTTTTTTTATATTGAAATATAACTGTGATTTGTTTATGGTATAGTGGTATTTTTGAATATGTTCTTTAAAATCCGGACTCGTGACAGTTGGCCCTCAGCAGATTGGGCTCAGAATTGGGTTTCTAAATATCAATCATTTATTTAAAAAAATTCTGATGTTTCTCATTATCTATAAAATTTACACACAAATTTTCATATATTTGGTTTTGCGGAATCCCATTTTCTGAAAAAACATTTCTATTTATGAACTTTTTATTTCTGGTTATCAGAAATCCGCAAAAAATCCTCTCCAACGAAAGG
>CM060316.1:115719325-115721825 GCA_030674155.1 Stramonita haemastoma
CAGAGGGAGGCGTAGGCGCTTCAGCTTGCAAGCACTTATACACGCACGCGCGCGCGCGCACGCGCGCACTGCACGCACGCACGCACGCACAGAGAGAGAGAGAGAGAGAGAGAGAGAGAGAGAGAGAGAGAGAGAGAGAGAGAGAGAGAGAGATTTAGTCCATATTATTTTGCGCACAAAGTTAGATCACACCTGGCGTGGGGAGTGGAAGGGAAAGCTTTAAACGGCAAAGGACACAGCATCAATAGTGCGCATATGATAACGCTAAGTGCTGCTGTTACCTTTTGTTTAGGCTTTTTATCAACATCTGTTCTGGGCTTTGCTGAGAGAGAAGAGAGAGAGAGAGAGAGAGAGAGAGAGGATGTGAAAAGAGGAGATGGGATAGAGAGAGTGATGTGTGTGTGTGTGTGTGTGTGTGTGGTGTGTGTGACCGTGTGTGTGACCGTGTGTGTGACCGTGTGTGTGTCTGTGTGTCTGTCTATGTGTCTGTGTCTCTGTGTGTTACACACAGTGGCAGAGAGAGGAGAGATGGAGGGGACGGTAGTATTAGATGTGAAGAGTTTTGTTTTTGTTTTGTGCTTACGTATCGGGGATGTTGGATTGTCCGTTGTGCAATGGTGTGCTTCTTGGGTGTCGTAAACAACGCGCGCAAGGCTTGGGCTTGTTCTTTTAGCGGAAGGTGTTTGTGCTTGTAATCGGTATTCTCTGTCTGTCTGTCTGTCTGTCTGTCTCTGTCTGTCGGTCTCTCTCTC
Source organism: Stramonita haemastoma (assembly GCA_030674155.1). Classification (NCBI taxonomy): domain Eukaryota; kingdom Metazoa; phylum Mollusca; class Gastropoda; order Neogastropoda; family Muricidae; genus Stramonita; species Stramonita haemastoma. Next base: position 115,720,078 of record CM060316.1, read on the forward strand.
TACCTCTGTCCCTGTCTGTCTGTCTGTCTTCTCTCCTCCCTCTCTCCTCTCTCTCTCTCTCTCTCTCTCTCTCTCTCTCTCTCTCTCTCTCTCTCTCTCTCTCTCTCTCTCTCTCTCTCTCTCTCTCTCTCTCTCTCTCTCTCCCTCCCTCCCTCCCCCCCCCCCCCCTCCTCTCTCTCTCTCTCTCGCTCTCTTCATCTCTCTGTCTGTCTGTCTGTCTGTCTGTCTGTCTGTCTGTCTGTCTGTCTTCTTCTTCTGTCTGTCTGTCTCTCTCTCTCTCTCATCTCTCTCTCTCTCTCTCTCTCTCTCTCTCTCTCTCTCTCTCTCTCTCTCTCTCTCTCTCTCTCTCCACACACACACACACACACACACACACACACACACACACACACACACACAACACACACACACACACACACACCACACACACACACATCCTCCCTCCCTCCCTCTCCCTCGTATTCCCAGTGACTGTGTCCATTACAAACAGACCAAGTACATAGCATGCATTCTTGGATCGTCATTTTGGAGCACCATTTTGGCATCAATAGTCATGAATACATAAGTTAACTCCTCAAAGGACAGCAGTAGATGTTTCCCTTGACTACTAGAGACAAGAAACCATGCATAGGAAAGTGCCGGACCATTAGGAGATAGATGTACCCTTACCACAACTGTCATTGCTTCATCCTGAACTACCAATAGACAAGCCACGTCGCATGACAGTTCTGCTATTGCTGCTAGCTATATTGCTGCTATTGCTTTGCTGTTGCTGCTGCTGTTGGTAGTTGTGTTACTGCTATATTCAACAGCTCCCACCCCCATCCCCTGAGATACTCAGCTAGGGTATTGGAAAATGATGTGGCACCAGCATGAGAACGGCACAGAAGAGAAGTGTAGTGGGAGTTTTAGTCAGCCGTTTTCGTCGTCGCATTATGTTTTACTTCCTGTATGTTTCTTCTTGGGTTGGGGTTTTTTGGGGGGAGGGGGAGGGGGCGTTAGCCTCCGAGTTGAATCTGTTTTTTTCGGTCATACGAGTCATGTTATTTAAAGGGAGGTATGTAATAAAAAGTGGTTGAAAAGAAGTTTGAAACTCACATGCTTTTTTGTCTCTGTGGTATTGTTTTTGTGTTTGTTTTTTTGTTCGCTTGTGTTTTTGTCAATCTTATAACAAACCTTTATTTGGTAGTCATAGATCCATCTCAGGTAAAAAATATAAAAAAGTAAATATGTAATGAAAGAGTGACTAAAAGAAAACTGGGAAAGCTTGCTTGCTTTCAGTGCAGAATTGTTCTGGATCATTCGTAGCACTCTGAAACAGATTATGGTCTGGCAGTTACTTCCTCATCGAGGACTGGATTTGGGAAGGGAGGTGTATATCTCAGTTGTGAACTTCGCGGAGTCATGAATGGCAGAAACGAAGATTGGTAAAAGGCAGCTGTCTTCTGATAGGTGAATAGGAAGAGTACCATGAACTGCATTGGCTGGCTTTTGTGAGGTCAGCTGTCTTCTGTTGGTGAATGGAGAGTACATGAACTGCATTGGTGTCTTTTGTGAGTCAGCGTCTTACTGATTGGTGAATGAAAGAGTACAATGAAACTGGAGCATTGCTGGCTTTTGTGAGGTCAGCTGGTCTTCTAGCACTGTGAAATAGAAGGTCGCATACTCATTGGCTGGCTTTTGGAGGTCACTGTCTCTGATTGGTGAATAGGAGAGTACCATGAATGCAGAACTGAGTTTGTGAAGGT
>CM060316.1:115726825-115729325 GCA_030674155.1 Stramonita haemastoma
CATAAGCCTGTCTACATATTCTAGAAGCTGGTTGTTTAAGAAGTATTAACCAGTATTTAACGCTTTTTATATATGCCTTTATGTATAACGGATATCTACCACTTTCCCCGTAAACTAGATGGTTTGATGCATGTAAAGGAACAGATAGAAATCTCTTTATAGCAAATGTGTGAACTTTTTCAATTCGCTTGCCTTCTTCATACAATCCCCAAACCTCAGATGCATACGTTAATATTGGTTCTATTTGAGTATCAAACATCATCCAAAACAGTTTTAGATTTGTGGTATTCAGTTTTTTCATAGATTTCTGTATTTCCATAACTCTTTTTTTTTCCTCTGTTACAAACATCTACCAAGGCACTATTAATGCTCAGCTTTGTTGTGAAACCCATCCCCAAATATTTATATGAATTGGTAACCTTAATTTCTTCATTCCCATACATCCACCTTTCCCTAGAACCTAAGTACCCTCCCTTTCTAAACACCATTACATTAGTCTTTTCAAGATTGACAACCAAGCATAATCTATCTGCTTCTCTCTTAAGACACAAAGAGATGAGAGAGAGAGAGAGAGAGAGAGAGAGAGAGAGAGAGAGAGAGAGAGAGAGAGAGAGAGAGAGAGAGAGAGAGAGAGAGAGAGAGAGGTAAGCTCTTTCAGCAGAACCTGTATAGATTTCTGACAGTCAGTGGTACTGTACAGAGGTGTGGGAATTGTGGAGCCTCCACAGGAAGAGATGAGGTGCTAAAAGCCCACAGCTCCAGTCTGTAGAGCGCAGTGCCGTTAGAGAGCTGATAGCCACCCAGTAGTATTAGAGAGTTGATAGCCACCCAGTAGTATTAGAGGTTGATAGCACCCAGTAGTATTAGAGAGTTGATAGCCACCCAGTAGTATTAGAGAGTTGATAGCCACCCAGTAGTAATTAGATAGAGTTGAAGCCACCCAGTAGTATTAGAGAGTTGATAGCCACCCAGTAGTATTAGAGAGTTGATGGCTACAGTGTGGTGTTAGAGAGTTGATGGCTACAGTGTGTGTTAGAGAGTTGATGGCTACAGTGTGGTGTTAGAGAGTTGATGGCTACAGTGTGGTGTTAGAGAGTTGATGGCTACAGTGTGGTGTTAGAGAGTTGATGGCTACAGTGTGGTTTAGAGAGTTATGGCTACAGTGTGGTGTTAGAGAGTTGATGGCTACAGTGTGGTGTTAGAGAGTTGATGGCTACAGGGAAGTCTACAGTATTAAATAGCTCATTGACATTTTGCTAAGCATATCAGCATATCAATTGTGTTTAAAAGACACAACACACACACCAACATTTTTCTCATCGCTTCTCTCGTCTACACACCAATCCCTTCTCTCTCTCTCCTCTCTCTCTCTCTCTCTCTCTCTCTCTCTCTCTCTCTCTCTCTCTCTCTCTCTCTCTCCTCTCTCTCTCTCTCTCTCTCTCTCTCTCTCTCTCGTGCGACATGAAGCAGATGGTGCCCTTGTGACAGAATGCTAAATGGAGCAGGAAGGCCACTGGCAAGGCAAAGTGCCGGGATGCACAGGGTTCAAGTGCACACACATGTCGCCTGCATGGCAGCAGAGCCGGTGTAACAACTAGCCCCGGCAGGGAGTACTATGCACTCACACACGCCTGTTGGCCTGCATTGTCACACGATAATTCACACACACTTATCACACATCACACACATACGCGTGAGCGGGCGCATGCACTCGCGCGCGTGCGCGCACGCACACACAATCTCACACACACACAAACACACACACAAACACACACACACACACACACACACACACACACACACACACACACACACACACACACACACACACACACACACACACACACACACAACCATACACATACACACATAGAGAACATCTTACGCACACGTTTAAACCTGTTCCGCTTTTCGAAAGAGTAGGCCATTGTGTGCCAGTGGGAACAAATGACAGTTTGCAAAAGTGCATACACACGGGGACAGGATGTTAAAAAGCACAGGAGTGCTTATTCCATTTTCCCCGATATAATATAATGATAATAATAATATAATATAATATAATATTGTGGCAGGGCGGTAATTAGATTACTTCCCTTGCGATCGGAACTGACAATCGCAGCGTCGTGGGTAAAACGTTTGGATCCACACCTGTGAATTGTGCTACGTTCTGTATCGTTGGGGGGTGGTCGAAAGCCGTCCTCTGCATGCACTTTGCCCGTAGCGGTAAAATGTAGTATTTATGCAGCCTCTTTTCAGAGGCCACATTCCCACTGTCTGACCATGCTGTCGTCGCCGAGAAGTTGTACAGAGTCGCGGCAGATCAAATATCTGCGCTCTGTTACAAAGTGGCCTCGCCGACAGGATGGAAAGAACTTAGGGCTACTGATTTGAGCGTCAAATACGCTGGTCAGTACCCACTGTGCCTCGGGACGCGGCACAAAGTCAGCGGTGGTGGATGTGGCAGGGCGGTATTTAGATTACTTCCCTTGCGATCGGAACT
>CM060316.1:115744325-115751825 GCA_030674155.1 Stramonita haemastoma
CTGCACCTGCCCATCAAGGAGATCCAGAAGCGTGTCAGCCACAAGGAGTGAAAGGCCGAATACATGCCTGTCTGTCTGTCTGTCTGTCTGTCTGTCTGCCCTGTACGTCTGTACGTAGGTCTGTTGGTTTGCTGTCTGCCTCCATTAACATGTGACATAAGTCGTCCCTGGTTTTGCGGGTGTCTGTGTCTCAGTCTGTCTGTACGGCTGTACGTAGGTCTGTTTGTAGGTCTTTTGGTTGGTCGGTCTGTCTGCCTCCATCATCGTGTGACAGAAGTCGTTCCTGATTTGTGTGTGTGTGTGTGTCTGCCTCTCTGTCTGTCTGTAGGTCTGTCTGTAGGTCTGTTTGTAGGTCTGTGGGTCGGTCTGTCTGCCTCCATCATTGTGTGACAGAAATCGTCCCTGATTTGTGAGTGTGTGTCTGTCTTGTCTGTCTTTTCATCGCTGTAGGGTTTGATTAAAGTTAACGTCTGTAGATCTCTTCTTGCTAGCTGTGGTATGAATTCTAGCAGTGCTGTTGTTTCTGTTCAGAGTGGGGGGAAGGGCGGGTGGGTAACTGCCTATTCCTGGGTACAAGGTCTTCTGTTCAGAGTGGGAGGAAGGGCGGGTGGGTAACTGCCTATTCCTGGGTACAAGGTCCTTCTGTTCAGAGTGGGAGGAAGGGCGGGTGGGTAACTGCCTATTCCTGGGTACAAGGTCCGCAAAGTCCAGAGCGCTACTGCCATCTTTCGATTAGTCCATAGCCAAGACAATAGAATGTCTTCCATGTTTCTGTTGAGATAGTGGGAGGGAAGTTACATGGAAGATGTGATTTAAATGTGTATGTTTGCGTGTGTGGGGATGTGTGTGGGCGCGTGCGCGCACACACACAAACGCGCGCGTGCGCGCACGCACGCACGTACACACGCACAAACACACACACACACATGTAACTCTCTTTCATCCATCACTTAACTGTCAGATGAACGTCTGCTGACAGTGTAGACTAAAATGAAACTTGCAGAAGGGATTCAGAAGAGAAAGACCTACAGAACAAACAGAAACGATGTGTAACACCCTTTTTCTTCAGTGTACACTACACACACAATGTTCTGTCAAACATTTGTCTGTAAGAATTGTATCCATTACACAATTTTATATCTTCCCATCATGTGTTTATATTACTTCATATTCTGCACTTAAGATATATCCAGTATAGTCTTTGTAAAAAAAATGGCAAAAAGAAAACGTTAACATCAATATCTATCCTATTTATCCTATATAGCGATGATTTCTATGTTACAGTGTTTGTTTTTACCAGTTGCTTTTAGACCAAACGAATAAGAATTGCTTACTGTATTGTACTCAACAAACACAGCATGTATCTTCAGTCACACAAGCTGTGAACTGGAACAGATTGCTTCACCGTAGCCTTATAATTATATACATATAAACACACTGTATCACAACGTTCATATTCCTCATTCAGTTCTTTGTTGTGTGGTATATCTAGGTTTAAAAAAAATTTAGTCAGGGGTTTCTTTTATATGAATAATGAATAAAATCATAACAATCATGTTTACCACAACATTTTCAAAGGTATCAATAAATACGATACTATTGATTTTCACATATTCTGTTTATAAAATTATTTGCAAGGTGTTGAATCTCGTACATAGTTTACCGAACTGCAGACCATGTGGGTGGTTCAACATCTTGTAAGGTTGTTGTTTTGTTTTTCAATCTTCTTTAATCGTCTGAGGAAAGTAGGATCTTTTTTATACATGTTGTAACATCTCTCTGTGTCTCTGTGTCTCTGTCCGTCTGTCTGTCTGTCTGTCTGTCTGTCTGTCTGTCTGTCTGTCTGTCTGTCTGTCTGTCTCTCTCTCTCTCTCTCTCTCTCTCTCTCTCTCTCTCTCTCTCTCTCTCTCTCTCTCTCTCTCTCTCTCTCTCTCTCCCCCCCTCCCTCTCTGTCTGTCTGTCTGTCTGTCTGTCTGTCTGTCTGTCTGTCTGTCTGTCTGTTGAGTATGTTCTTTCTCATCAACCCGTACACTGTATTTTGTCCAGAACTTCATTGTGTGGATCTGAAAACTGGATGCTGGTTTTTGTTACAATTTTGGCACCTGTGTGGGGAATATGATTGTGGTTTGCCTTTTTTGCTGGTGTGTATGCAGGTTGTTTTTTTTATCAGTGTGTGTGTGTGTGTGTGTGTGTGTGTGTGTGTGTGTGTGTGTGTGTGTGTGTGTGTGTGTGTGTGTGTTGTGTGTGTGTGTTGAAAGTTTATTTGGGTTATTTTAGTAAAAAGAATTGTTGGGAGTGTTTATGGTTGGGTTTTTTGTTTGTTGTTGGGTTTTGTTTGTTTGTTTGTTTTTTGGGGGGTTGATTCCATTGATGGATAGAAAACACCATTGATCCAACTTATACCAGGGGCACGTCCTAACTTTATTTGCAAGATGTATAATAAACTCCACTTCTCTTTCAGTTCTGTAGTGATCAGGTTACTGACAGATCATGGTTAAAACAGTTTATCTTTTGTGATTTGCTTGGCATTCATGATTGATGCTGTGTTGTTGTTGTTGTTGTAAATGTTTTATGTGATATCAACCCACATAATAGTTCTTGTGGTTGGCTAGGCTATAACTAGCGCATAGTCAAGTCCAGTCAAAGTACTGTTATCATCCCATGAAGGATGCTGACAGAGTACAACACTGACATACATACAGTGATGGTAAAGACCTTAGACTAGGACACACAATCAGGAACAAACCAGGTAATAGACATTTTGCTCACAGTCTGAGCTCCGTGTTTATGTCCGGAATAAACACCAGATCACTGTATATCTATACCATACTATACTATACTATACTATACTATACTATACATAAGCACTTTGATTTGTGTGCTTTACGAGTTTCAGTGCTATATAAATCCCATGTATCATTTTTATTATTATCTCTCAATACTGTTCCTATCTATTTAAGATTGTGTTCTGATTCAGCCGTCATCTCATCACACTGCTGTAATTCTGTCCGCAGAAGATGAACAGTTTCCAGTCTTGGCTCATGAAAATCTTTCTGATATGTTCTGCATAAAAAACGGTGTGTAATCATAGTTACTTTTTGTCCCTAAAAAAAATCTGTAGATATCAACACCTAACTAACAGTTTTACCTGTTGGACAGAAAACAGCAGCTAGAAAAGAGGACACAGGAAAAAGGAAGGAAGGGAAGAAAGAAAAAGCTGTTGCCTTGGATAAAGTATTTGAGCCATCACAACCACCACCAACACCTGTGATACACTCAGCCAATACATAGATAGATTTGTTATTTCTTTTTTTTATTTGGAAATATTTTTCTTCTCTGTTTTCTCTCTGCCATTGCTCAGTATCATCATCACTTGGTCACTGCCCTTTTATATGTACACCTTTCGATAGCGTTGTCAGGATTGCTTTGGAAATTGTTAGTTTCTATCTTCATTATGAAAGACAAATCTTCATTATGAAAGACGATCTTCATTGTGAATTTTCATTGTGAAAGATAGATCTTCATTTGGAAAGACAGGTCATCTGTTTGAAAGATCTTTAGTCCATATGAAGAATCATTGTGAATGAAAAGGGGCATGTTATAAAGCAGCACATTTTATTGTTTTAAAGGTCCGAAAAAGGAAGAACTGATTATTCGTATGTGTAAGTTGAATGCTTTCATATTGTTTCCAAAAGTTTTTATTGAGAAGAAATCCCATGGCCAATGTTATTCTTTTTTATTTAGCTAGACTGTTATAAAATCTTCGTGTTGATGTTGAATGTCTTTTTATTTTCTATCAAAGTTGTTTTTCTTTCTCCTTTTCCTTCTTTAAAGAAATAGATTTTTTTTAAAACTGCAATTGCCACCTTTGTGTAATATTGAATCACTGACATATTAGGTTAGAAATGGGCATTTAGATGTTTCGTGTTTATTCCTTTTGTGCTATTGTATTTATTGGTTTGCTCAGTTTGGTTATGTCAAAGGTAAAAACTGTCATGAACTTGGTCCAGAGATACACGTTTTGTTGGCCAGTGTGTTACAGCAGCAGTGCTATGATAATTTGAAAAGAAAAAAATGTATACCTATTAAGAAAGTATCCTATAAATCCTGCCAGAGTTTTGTGATGAAGAGTTTGAGTCCATCTGAACAAAGCAAAGACAGAAAGAGAACGTATTAGTTGTTGTTCATGTCAAATCTTGTATCAAAACTGAAGTAAAAATGCAGTACTTTCATTTATCATTTTTTGTGAAAGTTTGTATTTTGTGATCTAGGTACAACAACACACAGAAATCCGTATCAAAGATCACATGAGACTAAAGATCTTGTAAAAAGAACAGAGAATGTAGTATAGAGGAAGGTATAAGGGACTTAACTGCAACTGAAGACAATCATGTTAAGGGATGCAACTCCAGCAATGAAGCTTGTCCAGTCTTCAGAAGTGAATGTATAGAACTTTGTGTGTTATCTAGTGGTTTGTTTGATTTTTATAAATTAATAACCTTATACTACAGTTGTGTGTTAGCATGTACAAATTGCCCTTTTGATACACTGTGTGAGAATGTTTGTTTTGAATTAATATATTCACACTTGGGTTTTTTGGTTGCTGGTGTAAATGCCTTTTTCTGTTGTTAGATTGTATGCTGTCTGTTATCTCTTCTTTTGTTAACATTGGCGAGATCAAGAATGATTTTCTGCTAGTTTCCTGAAGATAGATCTATTCTGATTTGATGTACACAACATAATACTGTGGTATGTTTTGTTTTATTGTTTTGTATTGTATTATATATTGCATCACATTGGCTTAGATTGTATTGTATAGCATTGTATTATTGCGTTGTTTCACATTGTTTTGTGCTTGAGTATGAATATGAGGTTACTATCCACAGAGGGGCAGAGTGCCTGTACTCTTCCACCCCCCACCCCCCCCCCCCCCACCCCCCCTGTTCTTTCTCCGTGTACACAAGTGTCTACTAAACTACATATCCAAGAGTTTTCCTGAAAAATCTTAAATGGCTGTATGATGATTCATCTGAATCTGTTTGAATTCTACACGTTTTATCTTTAAAAAGAAAAAGAAGAAGAAAAGGTGGTATTAAAACGACTAACATCCAAACCACTGTTGAGAGATCAGTGGGGATGGAACAGAGTGTTCAAATCTTTGGTTGTAGACAGCAAACCTCTGAGTCTTTCCGGTGACTGGGCTGCTATATACCCTGTACCCAGCAACACCACAGAGAAAGACGTTGGAGAAAATCTGGTTATGGCCTAGCCTACTTGCTACTCCATACAACTGGTTACAGTAATTGCAGTCAGGAAATTCGGTATGATTTTTCAGGTCCCAGCCACCTTTCGAAAAGATAGCCGACATACTGCCAACAATATGTCAACGTACCACTGTATGTAACAAGCAGTGTACACCGCCCACACAGCTCAAAGTGGTGTTCTTTGTTTCTTGACTGTTTTTCATGCATGAATTGCGTCTTTTGCACTACAGGTGGTTTCAGTTCCTCTGTGTGCTTTGGGGGGTTATCTGGACTAGGATCAGACTTCACCTTGCTCACTGAAGCTTTAGTTCCTGCACTGATCCTTGGCTTTGTCAGTCAGACTGAACGAGTGTCTCTGCCTGAAGGGAAGACTAGGCTCAGTCCCTGTGCATTCAGGGTGAAGCGAGGTGATGTGACAGAGTTTCCACATGCTGTTTATATCCATGAACTGTTTAAATCCCAATCTGTGCAACGAACAGACAGCTAGCTGGTGAAGCGTGTTCCATTTCATCTCCTCATCTGCACATGTAGGGCAGGTTACCTTGAGAGGGGTGTCCATTCTGTCTGTGTGCGTGGGGAGAGGAGAGAGAGAGAGAGAGAGAGAGAGAGAGAGAGAGAGGAGAGAGAGAGAGAGAGAGAGCGTGCGTGCGTGCGTGTGTGCACGTACAAGTGCTTATGTATGTATGAATGCGTATGCGTGCATGAGGAAAAGAAGAAGAAGTAGATGATCAACTCCACAGCGTTGCTTTCTCTCTGCTTTAATTAATTAATTAATGTGATTTGCCTTATGAAACAACACTCATGTCATGTCATGGTATGCCTGTGTTCTTCCTGTCCTGTCCATTCTGTCATCATAAACTGCACCTCCATGTCTCTCGCTACCTTATGTTGCTCATAGCCGTTGTGCTTTACTGATTTCTCAATTTGCAGTGAACTTGGGCTATGAGTCCTATTATGACAGCAGCGTGTAGGGCAGACGTCTTTACCTGGGTAGGGATGGGAGGGAAGAGGGGGTGAGTAGGTGAAGAAGGGGGTTTGGTATTAAAAATACAATAACCCCCAAAAATCATCATTGATATTTATACTTTAAAATGTACAAGGATAGCTAAGAGTGTGAACTCTGACTTATATCATCAGTGTGATAAAGGTTGAGACCTCTTTTGATGTCGTTTTCTGTTCATTTTGTTGTTCATATCAGAGTGTTTCTATGGTGATGTCATGGTGTATGATCGATCTACGGTGTAAGTTCAGAGAAATGGACTATGCTTTTTTTAATTATTTCTTTTTGTTGTTGTTGCTGCTCTGCCCTTGTGGCAGTGAAGGTGTGTGGATATAGATCTGATTTTGCACTGTTTCCTACTGTTTTTCTGCGTTTGTAAGCTGATGCTAGCTCATGATGCTAACTCGTCCTCCGTGTACCTTGTAAGCTAATGCTAGCTCATGATACTAACTCGTCCTCCGTGTACCTAGAGGCTGTGGTAACATTCCCGACACACTATCCACATGTGCACTGGTAGTTCCATGAGCGAGCCGCGTGAAGCAGACGTTTAAAGCACAAAAGGAAGGGAGTGTGTGTGTGTGTTGTTGGTTTTCATGTTGCATATCACGATAACAAGTATTGAGAAGGGCTGAACTTTCTGTTGCAGTTGAGTTTGGATCTGGGGTGTGTGGGTGATGGTTGTCCTGTGTACATAGAGTCTCGTTGCTGTGAAGTGGCTTTGTACTGTCAACTAGACATCTCCCTTCTTCCTCTCGCCTCTCCTGGTTCTTCTGTATTGCATGTAGTCCGCAGAGTTTCTCAACCATGTTGGAATAGATAGAGTCATTTCAGTGAGCCTTGTTGACTCTTTGCTTTTGATGTTTCCCTTCCACTTGTGGCTGTTTACATAAGTCTTAAAAATATATATGTTGTTTCTGTTGAATATAGTTTTATTTAATTCTAGCCCCCCCCCTTCTTTTCTTTTTAATATGTAATGGGGAGTTCAGGAACATCCTTTTGACTTAGTTTTTGGTCTTTTTGGCCAAGGTGAGTCATCAACAGGTTTCGTGGTTTGGGGAAAAAACAGTGGCATAGGCAAGGATCTCTCTGTTGAGCTGTAGCTGAGGAACAAAAACAAAAACACCAAAGAGAATCCTCGCACTTCAAGCCTTGACATGGACACCACCTCAGCCAGGAAAGCGGAGCCCAAATCTGACTGCAGCCGTCAGTAGAGAGGAACTTCAGACTTCTCAACAG